>OV651829.1:14066738-14666738 GCA_927349885.1 Psylliodes chrysocephalus
TAATACTACAATAATTATTAATTGATGTGAAGCATCAATGAAAATATTTTAGATAAATCTTAAATTTTAAAAAATACTTCCATGTCGCCATTTAATATATAATATTTTATTTTACGCTTTAATGCACCTACAGATATGTTTTTAAGTTCAGGGGGGAGAGAATTGATTGTTTTATAAAATATGTAAGTAAAAGAGCTTTCAAACATCTTAGTCTTGTGTTGCGGGATTGATACAAAATTTCTTCTACGGATATTAAGATTATGAACATCGCTTCTGAACCTTATCTTGTTATGTAAATATGACGGCGTTTTTAAATAGTAAATTTTTTTGAAATAGGCAGCAGAAAAGCAAAAAACGAGCTTGACTTACTGTCAGCCATTTTAGTTCACTCCTTTTACGAGAAGCCCGTTGATTTTTTTTTAAATTTATAAATTAATCTAATACAGGTATTTTGAATGCGCTGAAGACGCTGGTTATTGAATTGAGTCCATAGACTGAATCACAAAAGTTCAAGTGAGAAAATACAAGCGATTCACATAATAAGATTTTAGAACGATGATCCAGGGTGTCTTTATTGCCGTAAATCATTTTTATATTCGTTACACATTTTTTTATTACATTATTAATGTGTTTTTCAAATCGAAGATCAGTATCAAGGAATACACCCAAGTTTTTTGCGATATGTGTATTAGGCAATATTTCATTGTTAACTTTAATTTTTAGTTGATCATTGTAATTAATTCTATCTTTTTTCCTGCCAAACAGCATAACATGAGATTTAGAGGGATTTATATCTAAGCAATAGTCATTAGACAATTTAAAAAGTAAATTTAAATCAAAATTAACTTTGGCTATGCTTTCTTTTAAAGAAGGAAAATGAAAAAAAAAAAAAAAAAAATACAAAGACAGTATCATATAACAAGAAATGAGATGCTATCGATTTGAGAATCAGATCAATGCACCTCTACAAATCAGTAACATTTTTTAGATAAGGATATTAATACAAATATACACTTTTCGACACATTATTGTGTCATTCTCATAAACAATAGAAAACGCTTAGTAAACAAAGAATAATTATTTATCTGGAACTGAAAATCTTTGTTTACTTTCATGACCTCAAACAAATCCGAACAACATATATGCAATAACTTGTTTAAATATAAAAAAAGTGAAATTTTTTGACTTCTTTCGTAATATACACAATTACTAAGAAATGCAAATTAAATAATTTCTCTAACATAATTTAAAAAATCTACTCTTCTTTGAGCTAAATTTATTTAAAAAGATACGTTATATTCATGAAAATATAGCCTAACAAATTTTTGTAAGTTGCATCAGAATAATCAACCCAAAACTGGATGGTAGGTAGGTATATCAAAAAAAACGTGTAAGCGCAAGCGTGTTTGGAGATTGTCTACGGCTTTTTTGCCATTCTCATTCTCGAGACGAAGACCTAATGTTAGTAGGTCATGTAGGTAGTAACCTGCTTGCTTCTTTTGCGTCATCTCTCTCTCATCGTTTTACCGTTAAATTTTGAGCACACATCTTACCCATCAACGGCCAACGGTATTCCTTATGAAACAATACAAAGAACGACAAGTCATGGTAATCAGTAATACCATTTATGTAAGAAATCATTCTTGACTTAAGGTGATCGTATCGAAATAAGGAGGTCGTCGACCTCGAATAGCATGAATACGTGTTTCTTGACGATTCAAGTTCAATGGCACAAAAAATCGGCAAGCAAACGAGATCTTTGTTATAAACGATTAGTGTTTAGAGTATTTTGTTGTTTTTATCGATTAAAGACAAGCCTTTTAACTATTTGTAAATTACTAAGTATTAGAAAAATATTTTAATATTTTATCTATGCAGAGTTAATAATTACAGAATTATAAACTACGAATTGAAAATAATTATTACAACTAATACTGTAAAGCCAAATCTGTCATATTTTAGAAAATTACAGATTTGCGCCTTGTTCTTAGTCCCCTTTCGGTTATACGTCATTGTTACTCTAGAATTATTACTTTATTAGGAATACCTACAGAATGTGCGGTTGAGAATAATGACGCAACAGACAACAGCCAACGACACTTTATTGGTAAACATTTTAACATATTTAATGCAGATATCGTGATTAATGATTCAGATTTACAAGATGATATAACATCCCGAGTAACATCCGGATTTTAAGGGCCAGTGCTCGCGAACGTTTGTTGCAGTCGCGTCGACGCAATGTCTCAGCGATGCATTGGCGTTGCAAAGATGTATTAGTTTGTATCAAGAATTACACACGAAAAGTGGTAAAAAAACGTAGTAGGCGATGAGCAATTCGACACAGAATTATTCTAAAAGAAATAAAGGAACATTCCTAAATGATATTGTTTTATTTAGGCATTAAATTCAGTTCATCAATGAGCATATACGAACATATTTAAAAAATATATATTCATTATTATTTCTTGAGTCAAAAAGCTTAATATGGAAGCACCTTTTAACCTTTAGTAAACGAAAATTTAAGTAAGAATATACCCAGTATTTCCTCTTCTTCCTCACAAGCTAAACAAGATATATACTCAAACAAATAATGATTGAGAGTGAACCGTGTTGTCATATCTCAATTTTACCTTACTAGTTTTTAGCAGAATCAAAATAGAGTAAGTAGTAGAGTTGTAAGTTGTGGCAAATTATAGATAATATACAATCATAGTACTAATAAAAGATATTAATTATAACAAAAATCAGTAATGAGTAATACTTATACATTTCTTGATCATTTAAAATTAATTATTTTATGGATTGTTCAGTATTTGTTACAACTAATGGCATCGGTGTACGGAGCGATATTTGTGTCTTTGTCTGTTACGCGTAAAATCCATCTCGTCGATGACGTTCTCAGTAGTGTATTTCTAACCACGAGCGTAACATCGGGTTTTGAATTATACGGTGTGAATTGTAAGTTTTACAGTTAAGTTAGTAAGTAATCGACGTGTTGTAAGAACAATTGGTGAAAATATTAGTGCTAATAAGTGTTTAAACATTAAATAATAATATTTCTACACCGTTCTAAAACTATGCAAAAAATGGAAGACATTGAAGGGCCTTCAACGTCGAAAAAGGTAAAACGGTCGAAGTCTCGGTCGCTAAGTGAAAAACAAATTGTACTTCGAGTATTTCACTGTCTTGAAAGAGATCATCAGCGACCAAAAGATAACTTAGTGCATATGGGCTGTAATTCTACTGATGTACCTCCGAATAACCAACCGGGCGTTCCATTATCATTAACTTCCACAATTACAAAAGATAAATTAGTTGATATGTGCTCTGATTATACGGGTGTACCAAAATCATCAGTTTACAAAATACTAAGAGAAAACAAACGCCAAAAACTAGTAGCGGAAGAAAAAAAATCACAGTTGATGAAGAAGCCAAAAACAGTATACGCACAACTATTTTCTTTTTCAGAAATGAGCTGCCCACTTTGCAAAAAGTTCTGGAGGCAGTTAGCGATCATGAATTGGTCCCACAAATGAGTAAAGAAACTTTGAGGAAAATTTTACACGAAATGAAATTTACGTACGGAAAAGTCGACAGGAAAAGCATTCTCATTGAACGTCAGGAAATAATAGTATGGAGAAGAAATTATCTCCGAAAAATTGAGGAATTTCGGAATATCAAAAAAAAAAATTTACTACATGGATGAGACGTGGGTTAACCAAGGACATACGGTCAAAAAAGTATGGCAGGATGGTCATATAACAAGTCTTGTCAACTGGGTTAAAACAGCCGTCTGGAAAAGGTAGTCGTCTGATAGTTACGCATATAGGAAGCGACAGTGGATTTTTACCAAATGGTGAATTAATATTTAAATCCAAGAAAACAGGCGACTATCATGAAGAGATGAATGCGGAGGTGTTTGAAAAAATGGTTTGAAGGCATCATTCAACTTGTGGAACCTGGGTCTGTCGTCGTCATGGACAATGCCCCATATCATAGTCGGTATTTAGAATCATTACCGAAACAATCATGGAAAAAACGAGCAATTCAAGAATGGTTAATTAATAAAAACATCCAATATAAAAAAGATAGTTTAAAGGCAGAACTACTTCAGTTAACAAAATTACACAGAGACAAATATAAAAAATATTGTCATTGAAAAATTACAAAATTTTTATAGACAAAGCGAAGTAAATTAAAAACTAAATATAATATAAAAAGATTAAAAAATATAAAAATTTAAAAATAACTAAACAAAACAAAATAAAAATATCAATTGCATTGGATATGCAATATCCGTCATTATGATTTTAATTTAAAATTTAAGTAATACTTCTGTATGTGTAACCCAAGAAGAAACTTAAGAGACAGTTCCTTACTGACTTCGGCCGCGACTAAATATATAAATATACGTTAATTTGTGAAATAAAGTTAAATTCATTATTAAAATAGTAAAATTGATAATATTGTTTCTGTCACCAAACCAACCCCTGATTAGGTATCTTTCTTATTTTTAATTTGAAATATATATTGTGATTTTTATTAATATTTTTAATTTATTTGGTTCCTACTATAATTACCACAATTATTACTCCGTTTTCATAAAGCCCCACTAATGACTACAACGATTAGGTAAATTACGATATTACAAAATTTTCATGAAATAAATAAAAGAAATTGTATGAATATTTTAAATAATTGTACCCTCTCAAAAATAATAAGCACGCCTCCGATTTGGTCGTATTTCTACCTGCTTTCACTCTCAATCATTATTTGAGTTTTTTTTTTTAGGTACAAATATCATCTTTTTTCGAATTTACATCCATCTTTTCTGTTTTTAAGACGAATTTACTCTGCCTTGTTTCAGGACAGAAGACAAGAAGCGCTGCGTGTCAATCAAAAATTGCGTTTGCGTCAACGTGACGTTAACGCGACTGCTAAAAAACGTTCGTGAGCGTCGAGATTAAACTAAGAAAATATCTTGCATAGTTGTTATATTATTGTTGTATAGGTATTATATATTAACGTATATGTTAACGTACAGAAATTTTAGTAAGAAACTTTTCTTAATTTGCAATTATCGGTTATCAGAAACATATTGGTAGAAAAATTAGTATTTAATCAAATATCAGGGCTGTAACTCTAGACAGAACTATGTACAGATATTTGTTTCCGATATTGAAATAATAAACTCGCATCAAAACATAAATATGTAAGCCCAATTAGTAACATTGTTACAAAATTAATATATTAAACATGAATAGGGTTGCCACCTGTCCTTTTTTAAACGGGACAGTCCTATTTTGAAGCAAAATGTCCTTGTGACTTTTTAAAGCTTAAAATGTCCTTTTTACGGCAAATGTCCTCTTTTTGTACGGCAAATGTCCTCTTTTTGTACGGCAAATGTCCTCTTTTTTCTACGACAAATGTCTTTTACTGACAGAACATATTTTTAGAAGGGACATGATTTGTACAAAAGTAGAAGCTGAGGTCCTAGAAGATCGGCATGACGAGGAGGTTTTTTTTGTTTTTATTGTTTTTTTTTTGTTTCTTTTGTTTTTTTTAGAAGCTCGGTAACATTTGTTCCGTTCAGCTTGACGACCTTTAATTAAAGTTTATAGAATGAGGACCTTTTTGTATATTAGAGCCCGTCAGCCTAAATATGAAGGACATTTGCAAAATTTATATTTCGTAATTTTAAATTCAAATTAATGTGAAAAATAGGAAAACATTTATTAATGGGATCACTTGTCAATAATTTTTAAACATTCATTAGTTTTTCTATGATAATTGCTTCAGCAAACATCTAAAAAAAATGGTTGGTATTTATCACATTAACTACTGTGATTGTATACGGTTTTTTATTAGATTTTTATCGTTGAAAAATTATAGAAATTATAGCCATTTTTCTGTAAATAATAATGAGAAAAAACTAAAAGCTTCTTACAGGTATAGTTGTATTCTTTCATTTGTCAATTTTAGGTTTCAGTTATAAGGCAAAACATTATTAAATGACCCACAAGAATGTTATGTTTGATAAGAAAGTTCTACTAGTAACTTTTTAAAATAATCATTGTATTGATTGTATACAGAATATTTTTGATAAAACAAGGAAATGGAAAACGGTATTTTGTCACCAAAGAAATACATCATTTGAAACTTTCAGATAGCTGGTTCTACTTCAAACAAAATTGGAATATTTTTTGATTTTCACAAAATTAAAAAATAAAATTGAAAGGAAATAATATACAAATTAGGGCCTTATTAATAATCTCCTGGCAAAGTTAATGTTAGTAATCGAAAGGATAAATTTTAACCAAATATTACGCGTTATCAACACAATTCCAACCCACATTTCTAAGTCTTCTAACGATTATATTTTAAAAATCTTCGATATCCTCTATATCGTCGTCAGAATATAATTGAAAAATATCAATTTCAAAAAATACATTCATTTTTTTATTTTTGATAATGACAACTGTCACTTTATAGTAGTTATTACTGTTAGTCATTGTTTAAATCTTAACAAACGAAAATAGTTGCTGTTTACTATCTGACAGTTAGAGCATGGTTATCCTAAAGATAAATCGTAACAGGATTTTCAAAATTGCAATTTTTGTTCTAACAGGAGGATAACCACAGATACAATAGTTTTATTTTATCAATGATGATAACCTTTACTCATTTTACCAGGACATTAATAATTTGGGCCTTAAGGTATTATGAAACTGCTGTTTTAATGAAATAAATTTACAAAAACAAAACATGATTTAAATTATGAGAGCTTTGGTTTCTGCAACCGGATGGTCCAGGATTGTCAAAAATATTAATTCTCAATATTAATTTCTTCTAAATTCATTGATTCTTAAAATTGGATTTGTGAGAAGTCTGGATCTTGGTAGTCGTTATGGGACAATGTGTCGTCATTCCGGCAATCAAAGTAAGTTTCTAACGGTGCTCCGAATCCATTACTTTGAGAACAAAACTTATCCATTCGAGTTGTACACTGGATGTTTTTATAAAGACTATGAGCTGTGTGACAACGTCTTCAAAAAACCGATATAGAAAATGCTACTATAAAACCAAAAGCTCTAAATTTCAAGAAAATGTCCACCATAAGTCAATAAAAAAAAGTTTGCTGCCAGAGGTATATTTTATTTAGAGCCATCTCGGTAATCCCTATCTACTCCTCAAGCATGCGCAATGAATCAAAGATTCATTCAATGTTGGCTATATTTCTGAAGACTGGATTTTTTCTGCGAGTTTTTTGTGGACCTTATTCCATCCATGCATTCTTTTTTAATATATATTCAAACGTTTACGATAAATCTGATATTAAAAAAGTAAGCCCCATTTTATGACTATAAGCTTCAGACACCGAGACGTAAAGACATTAAACACGAAAAAAATACGCAGAGAAAGCAAAGCAGAAGTTTCAATATTTTATTAGTCTAGCAACACTCCTCCCTCTTGTATTATTAACGTTATTTCACGCACAGGGAGAAGTAAATCCGTGAACAACACAAAACAACTGCCGAGAGAAAAAAAATTGACTTTTCAACTTTTAATCAGAACTTTCCGGGTGTACGGGCACATTAAACATTCAAAAAGGTCCTACCAAACGACGCGGCGCGTCTTGTCGATTCAGATTTTAGCTTCGACGAAAGTTGTTTGGAGTTCAGTTTAGCGCCTTCATTGATATGGAAAGTCAGTGAAGTAGATCGATCTTTTTTATATTCAATGCATATATTTCAAAATATCCAATATACGATCACATTTGTGAACACACCTAGGCCCCCTTTTATTCATTATTTACTTTAACGACATCACAAACCGTTTTAAAAAGAAATAAAAAGTGAATTAATTTTAACAACTTCCTAGCACAGAATTTTTGAGTTTTTTAAATTATATATGACGCTATATTACACAGAAACTTATCAATGCCTAGAAGTTTGGTATGTAGTATATTTTAAAGGTATGTTATTTCTAAGTATAAAAAAACGTAAATGTAACCGTTTTAGAGATATTTGGATTTAAAGTTTACTATTTCTAAACAAAAAAAAAGTCTCACAAAGTGGTATTCAAATATTACTTTTTTTACACCAAGAGTAAACCAAACACACATTTATTGTTAAAGTTACCAATATATACAATGTGAAATAGTTTTAAAGTGTACATCGAATTTTTTTTTAATTCCCTAACAGAAAATCAAACTAAATATTTTTTCCAGTATAATGGTAAGAATCATGTTAGGGAATTTGCTTTTTTAAAATTTACTTAAAACCTACCTTCAAAAATTTCAAAACATTCAAAACATTCAAAACATTTCAAAACATTCAAAACATTCAAAACATTCAAAACATTCAAAACATTCAAAACATTCAAAACATTCAAAACATTCAAAACATTCAAAACATTCAAAACATTCAAAACATTCAAAATTCAAAACATTCAAAACATTCAAAACATTCAAAACATTCAAAACATTCAAAACATTCAAAACATTCAAAACATTCAAAACATTCAAAACATTCAAAACATTCAAAACATTCAAAACATTCAAAACATTCAAAACATTCAAAACATTCAAAACATTCAAAACATTCAAAACATTCAAAACATTCAAAACATTCAAAACATTCATTCAAAACATTCAAAACATTCAAAACATTCAAAACATTCAAAATTCAAAACATTCAAAACATTCAAAACATTCAAAACATTCAAAACATTCAAAACATTCAAAACATTCAAAACATTCAAAACATTCAAAACATTCAAAACATTCAAAACATTCAAAACATTCAAAACATTCAAAACATTCAAAACATTCAAAACATTCAAAACATTCAAAACATTCAAAACATTCAAAACATTCAAAACATTCAAAACATTCAAAACATTCAAAACATTCAAAACATTCAAAACATTCAAAACATTCAAAACATTCAAAACATTCAAAACATTCAAAACATTCAAAACATTCAAAACATTCAAAACATTCAAAACATTCAAAACATTCAAAACATTCAAAACATTCAAAACATTCAAAACATTCAAAACATTCAAAACATTCAAAACATTCAAAACATTCAAAACATTCAAAACATTCAAAACATTCAAAACATTCAAAACATTCAAAACATTCAAAACATTCAAAACATTCGAAACATTCGAAACATTCGAAACATTCGAAACATTCGAAACATTCGAAACATTCGAAACATTCGAAACATTCGAAACATTCGAAACATTCGAAACATTCGAAACATTCGAAACATTCGAAACATTCGAAACATTCGAAACATTCGAAACATTCGAAACATTCGAAACATTCGAAACATTCGAAACATTCGAAACATTCCAAACATTCCAAACATTCCAAACATTTAAAACATTTAAAACATTCAAAACTTTCAAAACTTTCAAAACATTCAAAACATTCAAAACATTCAAAACATTCAAAACATTCAAAACATTCAAAACATTCAAAACATTCAAAACATTCAAAACATTCAAAACATTCAAAACATTCAAAACATTCAAAACATTCAAAACATTCAAAACATTCAAAACATTCAAAACATTCAAAACATTTAAAACATTCAAAACATTCAAAACATTCAAAACATTCAAAACATTCGAAACATTCGAAACATTCGAAACATTCGAAACATTCGAAACATTCCAAACATTCCAAACATTCAAAACATTTAAAACATTTAAAACATTCAAAACTTTCAAAACATTCAAAACATTCAAAACATTCAAAACATTCAAAACATTCAAAACATTCAAAACATTCAAAACATTCAAAACATTTAAAACATTCAAAACATTCAAAACATTCAAAACATTCAAAACATTCAAAACATTCAAAACATTCAAAACATTCAAAACATTCAAAAATTATAAACATTTTAAAAATTTTAAAAATTTTAAAAATTTTAAAAATTTTAAAAATTTTAAAAATTTCAAAAATTTCAAAAATTTCAAAAATTTCAAAAATTTTAAAAATTTCAAAAATTTCAAAAATTTCAAAAATTTCAAAAATTTCAAAAATTTCAAAAATTTCAAAAATTTCAAAAATTTCAAAAATTTCAAAAATTTCAAAAATTTCAAAAATTTCAAAAATTTCAAAATTTCAAAAATTTCAAAAATTTCAAAAATTTCAAAAATTTCAAAAATTTCAAAAATTTCAAAAATTTCAAAAATTTCAAAAATTTCAAAAATTTCAAAAATTTCAAAAATTTCAAAAATTTCAAAAATTTCAAAAATTTCAAAAATTTCAAAAATTTCAAAAATTTCAAAAATTTCAAAAATTTCAAAAATTTCAAAAATTTCAAAAATTTCAAAAATTTCAAAAATTTCAAAAATTTCAAAAATTTCAAAAATTTCAAAAATTTCAAAAATTTTAAAAATTTTAAAAATTTTAAAAATTTTAAAAATTTTAAAAATTTTAAAAATTTTAAAAATTTCAAAAATTTCAAAAATTTCAAAAGAATTTTAAATCACAATAAGATTGACAGACTATTATAACACGTTTCATTTCGCGGTGAAATAAAGTTTTGCAATGTAGCCGTCGGAAAAGATAGGATCCAATTTTTTTATTTTCTTTTCAAACGGAGTTATTTTTCTTTTAAATCAGATGGTAATTGATTATACAACTTTGGAGCCAAGTATGTAAAACTTTTTTTCCTATAGCTTTTTCATTTTCGGTATTCCGGCAGCGCGTTGGATAGCTATGTTGGATTTGCTTTAAAATGGCTTTGTCTTTATGTTGTTTTAGTAAAATCACTATTACGTATTTAGCACTCCAGTTTCTTGGTCGAGCTCAATTTGTAGGGTAGGTTCTAGGTTTGTGAAATAAAACCTTTAATATACTTTTTTGAATTTTTTGCAGGTATTCTAATCCAGTCGATCCCCAAGCAATTAGATCGTACGTTAGATGCATAATAAAGAATCTTGAATCTTAGTTTTTTTATTAAATAGTTTATTTGATGATCCCATCTTAAATGGGAATCGAGGAAAATTCCCAGATATTTAATTTTATTTGATGTTTTGATATGAAGCATTTCTTTTGTGGATACAGTAATAAATATTTGTTCAAATGGTGGTAAGTCGGTGCTATATGAAGTAAACGGTAAAAGGTTTTTTCATAATTTATTGTAAGTAGTCTGCTCTCAAAAAAATTAACTATTTTAACAAAATCAAATTCAATATCATTTTTGAGAGCTGACCAATTGTCATTTTTATAGAAGACAGCGGTGTCATCAGCAAAACTCACAATATCACCTTTTATGTCTTGTAGAAATATATCATTCAAGTATATATTAAAGAGAATTGGTCTCAGGACTGTTCCCTGGGGTACTCCATATTTTACAACTCTGAAATCACTGTGAGCTCCACTAATATTCATACACTGTTTTCTTTCGTTCAGGTAACTCTCAAATAGCTTGTAAGCAATACCCCCAAATCCCGTATTTGCTAGGACAGATAATAGCTTCTTGTGATTAACTAGAATGTTATAGTCTGGGAGATCTTGGATTTCTTTAGTATCGGCCTGTTCAATTTTGAAGTCTAAGAGATAATTGTTCATTATTTTTTTTTTATTAGTTCATTAAGTTAAAAGTTAAGCGTTAAAATTTTAATTATTAAATATATCTGAATAAAAATATTAGAGAAAAGGATATTAAAATAAATATTTTTAATTATTTTGCGTTTTGTAGTCTTGGTGAATGTCTGGGTCCAGAGTTTTCAAGAGTGGGTTTTTCCGTAGAGTTTCAGAATCGCTGAGTTTTCTTTTTGTTTGATTCTTATTATTACTTTCCCTTGTTTGGCTTTGGATATTTTGTTTGAGTTGTATATTATTGGTGTTGTTATTATTACTATTATTGGGATTCGTTGTATTTCCAATCACAGGATTCTTTTTGGCATTCGTATGTATAAACCTTAATTTACACACGCAATTTCAAACCAATTTAGAAGTGTCATTCGAAATCCGTAGGAAAAATATTGGTTACGCCGCTGTTAAATCCGAGTTAAAAGTTTTCGTATTCGGTTCCGTACGCCTCTCATTGCTATTGAATCGGATTAGATTATTCATCATTTATTTTTCGTCGGTTGGTGTTGTTTTTGAAGTTGATCAATTATTCAAAGGACATATTCTAATATTTTACGGATGTCTAATTTCCATTTCAGATTTTCGGGAATAATTTAAAGAGATTTCGCCATGTTAAAACACAAAAGATGATATAGATTTTTTTGGTGACGAATAAATTCATACGGAATAAATTTTATTTAGATTTATCGTTGACAAAAATGTCAAAGTTCTGGAATATTTTAATGTATTGATTTTTAATTTTTAAATGCGAGATTGAAAACAACTTCGTGAGTATACATTCCTAAATGCAAAACATTTGAATCGACGATTCTGTCATTCAATAACTTCTGTTGCTAAAAGTTTTTAAAAAATATAGATGTTTCACAGCGGGTAAATTAAATATACTAATAGGTCCCTGTTCCCTTAGAGTTTTGTTTTCTAAAATCTTCGGTATCATTTTTATGTCTGACGATCAGATTTTTTTCAATAAATTGCCTCAAAATCAGTAAATCATAGATAAATCAAGATATAACGAAATTAAAGAACACAGTATTTTGTAATATATTTAATTATTATTTTGCTTACTAAATTAGTTTTAATAGCAAAATATGTAATACATTTTTCTATTCACTATTATTAAAGTCAATTCATGTTAACAACATGTTTAGTGTTTTATTTTCATTAACTCTTAAGTTGTTCGGAGTTCAGTTTAGCGCCTTCATTGATATGGAAAGTCAGTGAAGTAGATCGATCTTTTTTATATTCAATGCATATAGTTCAAAATATCAAATATACGATCACATTTGTGGTGTCCCAAGGGATACCTAGGCTTCCTTTTATTCATTATTTACTTTAAGGACATCACAAACCGTTTTGAAAAGAAATAAAAACTGATTTAATTTTAACAACTTTCTAGCATAGAATTTTTTAAATTACATATATTACCCAGAAACTTATCAATGGCTAGAAGTTAGGTATGTAGTATATTTTAAAGGTATGTTATTTCTAAGCAAAATTCGTGATATAAAAAAACGTAAATGTAACCGTTTTAGAAATATTTTGGTTTAAATTTTACTATTTCTAAACTAAAAAAAAAGTTTAACAAAACGGCATTCAAATATTACTTTTTTTTACACCAACAGTAAACCAAACATATTTATTGTTAAAGTTACCAATATATACAATGTGAAATAGTTTTAAAATGTAGGTTCCATTGCAGTTACACCGAAAAAAATTTTTTTAATTCCCTAACAGAAAATCAAACTAAATATTATTTCCGGTATATTAACAAGAACCATGTTACATAAAACCTACTTTCTAAAGTTAACATAAAAAATTTCAAAATTTAAAAAATTTCATAAATTTCATAAATTTCAAAAATTTCAAAAATTTCAAAAATTTCAAAAATTTCAAAAATTTCAAAAATTTCAAAAATTTCAAAAATTTCAAAAATTTCAAAAATTTCAAAAATTTTAAAATTTTAAAATTTCAAAAATTTCAAAAATTTCAAAAATTTCAAAAATTTCAAAAATTTTAAATATTTTAAAAATTTCAAAATTTCAAAAATTTCAAAAATTTCAAAAATTTCAAAAATTTCAAAAATTTCAAAAATTTCAAAAATTTCAAAAATTTCAATAATTTCAAAAATTTCAAAAATTTCAAAAATTTCAAAAATTTTAAAAATTTCAAAAATTTCAAAAATTTCAAAAATTTCAAAAATTTCAAAAATTTCAAAAATTTCAAAAATTTCAAAAATTTCAAAAATTTCAAAAATTTCAAAAATTTCAAAAATTTCAAAAATTTCAAAAATTTCAAAAATTTCAAAAATTTCAAAAATTTCAAAAATTTCAAAAATTTCAAAAATTTCAAAAATTTCAAAAATTTCAAAAATTTCAAAAATTTTAAAGTTTTCAAAATTTTCAAAAATTTCAAAAATTTCAAAAATTTCAAAAATTTCAAAAATTTCAAAAATCAAATCGTCGATATCATTTTTATTTCTGACGATCAGATTTTTTCGATAAATTGCCTCAAAATCAGTAAATCATAGATAAATCAAGATATAACGAAATTAAAGAACACAGTATTTTGTAACATATTTATTATTTTGCTTACTAAATTAGTTTTAATAGCAAAATATTTAATACATTTTTCTATTCACTATTATTAAAGTCAATTCATGTTAAAACAACATGTTTAGTGTTTTATTTTCATTAACTCTCACTATTTTTTACAAATAAAAAATTTAATAATTGTTTAGTCTTCTATAGACCCCTCAAAACACTAACGTTCGTTACACCTCTGCATTTAGTAACTAACTAAAGAAGGGGATGATAATAAGTATTCATTTAATGCTGAGTACGCAAATTTTTAACATTTTTGCGATAATGAAATACAATTTGGCTTAAAAAGCCGTTTAGATAAGTATTTCCTGGAATAATTAAATTAATGATTCATTTTATATTAAGGTTCCTATTTATGCAAAAAGCGCTGCATAATATGGATAAACAAAAATTACGGAATTCATGAATTATGGGAAATCGATAAATACGGAATTGTTGGGTAATGAAATTATTGGCTTCGGGTGATTAATTTTAAATTTATATTTAAAACGTTTACTTCGGCTTTATAAAGCGATCCATTATCCGATTATGGAAGACAAAAACTTTTTTCAAATCCAACAAACAGATTAAGAAGACAATATTAATATAAAATTAATTGCAATTTATGTAAGCATTTCTTTAAGATTTATACATGGTGTACAACGCTCTACCCTAAAGAAAACTCGTTATTAATTGATGAATTTTGATATAGGAACATGAACCCTTAAAGGGCTTTGTTAATGAGATACAGGATGTTTAAATTATAAGATCAAAATTCAGAATTTACAATAAATCAAAAACAAACGCCTTTAAATATTTTTTCAAATTTAATCTTCCAAAATCTTGTCAAATCCACGAATCAATAAAAATTTGACACTTGCCTAGTAGACTAGAATTTAGAAATTACACAATTTTGTTTAGAAGAAGCTTTATAAAAAGTAAATAAAAAATATATATTTTTTCCAGTGACGTAAATATGGAGGGATAAAAGTTGCCACTAACCCAAATAGCGCTTTTGTCTTTCATCTACCATAATATTATTTATTTACCAAACAGGCTGTTTTACATGGTAAAGAAAAAGAAAAATATATATTAGTAACTCACTGCATAATTAACAAATTGTAGAAACAGCATGAACAATATAAACAAGATGAACAAGATGAACAATATGAACAAGATGAACAAGATGAACAAGATGAACAAGATGAACAAGATGAACAAGATGAACAAGATGAACAAGATGAACAAGATGAACAAGATGAACAAGATGAACAAGATGAACAAGATGAACAAGATGAACAAGATGAACAAGATGAACAAGATGAACAAGATGAACAAGATGAACAAGATGAACAAGATGAACAAGATGAACAAGATGAACAAGATGAACAAGATGAACAAGATGAACAAGATGAACAAGATGAACAAGATGAACAAGATGAACAAGATAAACAAGATGAGAAGTATGAGAAGTATGAGAAGTATGAGAAGTATGAGAAGTATGAGAAGTATGAGAAGTATGAGAAGTATGAGAAGTATGAGAAGTATGAGAAGTATGAGAAGTATGATAAGTATGAGAAGTATGAATATTATAATAAAACAACATACACTCATATCAAATTTGCAAATTCGCACTCACGAACATATGACAAGAAACAGGAAAAAAATCTATTGGACAAAAGTGTCTTTTTTCTTGGACCTAAATTATATAACGCTGTACCTGAAAAAATTAAATCTGAACCTTCTATAAATAGATTAAAAACGACATTAAAAAAAAACGTACAGAGTACAACTAAAAGCGTCATACATATCCTAGTTGAAGGTAGCTAATAGCAATGTTTCTATCTATTCTATTCAAGTCAAACTAAATGTTTTTCTCATGTTAAAAATTATATTTTGTGTTTCCTTTTATTTATCTCTTAATATTGTATATTTTATTAACATCTATATTTAAAATTTTTTCATTTACTTTTAGTATAGTATATTTTATAAGTATTTATAGCATTTCCCTTGCAAACAAGCATTTGATGCTTTGCAAGAGTATGTGTTTATTTGCAGTTACCAATAAGACACTGTACTTTATATTTATTGTAATTTCTGTGAATAAATATTTTTGATTTTTTTTTGATTTGATGAGAAGTGTGAAAAGTATAAAAAGTATGAAATGTATGAACAATATACAGGATATATTATGAACAATATGAACATTATGAACATTGGACAGTATGAATTGAATGAACACGTGAACAGTACAAATAGTATGAACAGTACAAATAGTATGAACAGTACGAAAGGTACGAATAGTATAAACAGTAAGAGCAGCATGAATAAACAATACGAACAGTATGAACAGAATGATTAGGATGAACAGTATGGACAGTATGAAAAATATGAACTGCATGAACTCCATAAACAGTATGAATAGTATGAACATTAAACTGCATGAATAGTACGAACATTGAACAGTATGAAATGAATAGTATAAACATTATAAGAAGTATGAACAGTATGAATAGAATTATCACGTAACAGTATAACCTGAATGAACAGTACGAATGGTATGAATGGTAAAAACCGTGTGAACAATATATGAACAGTATAAACACTATGAATAGTATGAACAGTAGGAACAGTACGAACGAAACGAATAGTATAAACAGTATGAGCACCATGAACAAACAATACGAACAGTATGAACAGAATGATTAGGATGAACAGTATAAACAGTATGAAAAATATGAACTGCATGAACAGTATGAATAGAATTACCACGTTAACGGTATAACCCGATTGAACAGTATAAATGCTATAGATAGTATAAACGGTGTGAACAATATGAACAGTATAAACAGTATGAACAATATGAACAGAATACATAGAATGAACAGAATGTACAGATTGAATAGAATGTATAGAATGAACATAATGTATAGAATGAACAGAAGGGACAGTACGAACGAAACGAATACTATAAACAGTATGAACAGCATTACCAATATGAAGAGTATGAAAAGTATAAACAAACTGTATAAACATACAGTATAAACAGTATACATAGTATACACAGTATAAGTAGTATAAATAGAATAAACAGTATGGACAATATGAATGCATAAGTCAGAACAGTTATTTGTAATGGTTTTAAAAATGTTATCTTCTTTCTCGACCTTAAATTTTTTCATTTATTATACGTTTCAAACCTACTCTTCTTGAATTTCCCACTCTCTGTGGCTCCACCAAACTGTATTTACATTCTCTTAGTTTCTAATTCAGTTATACCCTTCTTTTTTCACATAACTCAGATAGTTAGTTTCTATAACAATTCCTACCACATTCATAACAATATCGGTAATACGAGTACATTATTTATGCTCATTATTGCATTTGAAGTTTTGATATATACAGGGTGAATCCGAATACTTTTTTAACTATGTATAGAAGATTTTAAAATAAACAACTTTTTCAAATAACTTTTTAAAAAACTCAAAAATAAGAAATATACAGAAAATAAAAATTAATGCAGACCTGGACTTGTGTACGAAAATTTAACCTAATTAATAAGTTTGTCTATATTTTTATGTGTTTTAAGTATTTCTTACGAATATGAATGACGACTATTAATTGTAATCAGTCCTAAGACAACTTTACTAACAGGTCATGTATAAAAAATAAATATTTTTAGTGCGTACATAATTACGTCCTTTTTAGAGCAACTTTAGCAGTTTTCACTAACCTTTTTATATAATTTGAAATGCAATATGTATTTCTAAGTTTGTATTATAATAAAATAAAATGTAAGTTTATCAAATATGTCAGAATCTCAAAATTAGAATTTTTGTAGATACGAATTCTTGTCTAAGCAGCAGGGCAATAATGTAGTAGTCTGATTTCAATTAGTAGATCAGTAATGTGTTTATATATTCAGTGTGGTAAATTGAAAACATATTTTAAATAATGTTATCGAGGACTTGTTGTTAGATAAGTGCGCGGGTGATTGCATATCAGGCGGGATAAGTAAAAGAAGAGTGGGGACAACTGCGGGAAAATCAATTGTAAGTATCCCTTTCACGCTCAATTTGAACATTATCCCGCAGATTTAATTTTTGTTAATGATTCTTACGACATAAACGTAATCAACATTTTTCGACAAAAGTTATACAGTTATACATGACCGTATTGGATACATTTCGAAATAAATTACAGTAAGGTTCTTATTTTTGAGTTTTTTTGAAAAAGTTGTTTATTTTAAGCAGTAAAAAAAGTATCAACTTTAGGATTCGCCTTGTATAGTAACAATAACAACTTTCCGTCTATTACACATAAGTCATATAATTTACTTAGTTTTGAAATCCTATTTAGGAAAACCAAAACACCGCATCCAGACCTTTATAAGAGTACATACGCGTTCATTCTGCTAAATATTTTCCACAAAGTTGTCTATTGGATAAAACGGGAGTAGAATTCAATTTTGTGGTCCTTTGCAACGCACGTAAATCAGTTAGGCTTGAGGATGTTTGAATGTAATCCTCTCCATGACGATCGCAAACGAGTTTGTTACAAGCTAGATCAATATTTCATTCCGGCAGCTGGCCACAAAATGTAAATATATCTGGTTTTTAAGAAAATTTGCACTTTTTAAAACTTTTATATTTTATATGTATTATATGAATGTTAAAAATATATGTACTTTTTGCTTATCGAAAAATAATTAAAGGACTTACGCTGTTCAAAAAAGAAGAATTAATCAAAATCAATTAACTGTTCGACAATAACATACAAATGATTTTAAAAAATAAATTTAAATTTGACGCATATTCTACGTATGTACAAACTCTTTAGAATGTTTTTTTGTTTATTTTTCAGATCGTTTACAATTATTGTATTACATTGTAAAGGTTGTTCAAGTTTGACTGCTATTTATACAAATCTTAATTGACAGAATGTCAAATGATTAATTCTGGCTTGGTCATTAAAAACTCAGTACCAAAATAGAGAATGTTTTTCTGAAACTGCAAGAATATGTCGTGCCCATTTAGCAAGAAATTTGGAATCATTTGTTAAATTTGTTAAGAATTTTATGAAGAAATCTGAACAGTCTGCATCTGTAGAAGGTAACACAAAATCTGTTTGCAATCGTGGTGCCTGATAAAGTCCCGAAAAATGTCAGTTCGTATTCGTTTAAGTCAATATTAAAAGATGATCAAATATGCAAAACATTTTAAAGAAAAATTTTCATTTAAAAGGTTACAGTTGACTCAACAATTAAAGCCAAACCATCACGTGTTACGCCGTACGTTTGTTACTTGGGTCTAGGAAAAGAAGGAAAGAAACGATTTTATTCAACAATAATCTTTGGCGACCAAGCTCATTACGAAATTGGGCAATACGTAAATCTAAGAGAAATACTGGAGAAATGAGTATGTAAATTGGGCACTACCAATATTGACTGGACACTAACGTCAGTAGAATGCCCAATCAAATAGGAGATTTACGAAAATGACCGGCCAATATCGTTAAGGATCTAAATATCATCTTTGACCGTAACATATACAAAAAAAAATGATGTTGTGGTGTGGTTATTGGACGAGAGACGTGATTGGTCCTTATTTTTTTAAGACTTAAGCTGCTGATACAATTACTGTGAATGGAACCAATGACACAAATTATTTGTGCAATGAGTTGTTAGATATGGAAGTCTAGAATATATGGTTTCAACAGCAATTTGCCATACATCAGATGAAACACTAAATATTTTAAGGAAGAGATTGGCGATGATCGAAAATCTCACATTAATTGGCCTCCTAGGTCGTGTAACCTAACACCACTGGATTATTTTCTGAGGGGCTTTTTGTGAAGGAAATAATTTACACTAACAATCATCAAACAACCAAACAGCTTCGAAACAATTGAAGAAAATGTTATCAAAAATTTTATAATGCCAAAGAAGCAATGGAGGTCATTTTTTGTTGGATATAATTTTTCATTTGTACATTTTTACTTTTAAATTATTACATTTAAGTGTTTTGTGTTTAATTAATAAATTAAATAGGAAGGTCATAATTTGAACACCCTTTATTTTCTTCTATTAAGTTATTCTCCTATTCCTTGTTTGAGATGCCCAATTACAAGTCCAGTTAGAAACAATTAGCTAATGACAATTAGCTTAGGTTCCTACACTCAGAATCTGCAAATAAATATATATATACTGAATATATTTATTTCATTTGGAGAAATCGAAAAACACTTTAGAAGTTAATAAAAATCCATCATTTATTTGATAAAAACTAAAACGAGTAAAGCATATTTGATAAACCAACAGAAATTTAGAAAAAAGGCCTTCATAGAGGTTCATAAATGTTGAAGACAATATAAATAATGTACCATGTTACTTTTATTTCTATGGTAGAACACCCTGTACCATGGTCGTCATTATACAATTCTATAGGGAGGGGCAAAATTTTGAAAAAATTTAGAATGTTTATTTGATGAAAAACAAAGAAAATGAAAAATAAAAGAGCAATACAAATTAACAAAAGTTTCTAATAAATAACATAACCCAACAAAAAAGACAAAAACTAAAATAAAAAAAAATATTTTTAAAAAACAAATAGAAGGTGTAATATAAAAAAAAATTAACAATAAAATACTTATAGAAACATGATTTCTTTTTAGTTTTTTGCGATTATTTTTCGATGTACGCTCATCATGCAAAGCGCAGTCAGCCTATTTTCATTCATTATTCGCTCTGTGCGTGACAGCAGAGCAAACTAATTTATTAACTAACGGACGATATTTGCGTATAGTGACAATACAATTTTTAATGGAATTTCTAATTAAAAAATATATGTTCATTTTAATAAAAATATATAGATTTGTAAAACAAGTGAAAAAATTAATTATTATTATATATTTTTTTTACTTCAGCTAAAAAAAAGTAGTATAATCAATAAAAATCAATAATAAAACATAGTCAGGCAACAATATTTACGAGAAAATGTATGATATGTTGCCTAAGCCTAATAAGTTGTCATAGAAGAAAAGGTTAAATAATGTGAAAATAAAAACATTAACATAGTATCAAAACCTATTAATAAAAATAATTGGTAAATTTGAGAATGTAATTTATATTCTTTATTTTTAGTTCGAAAGAAACCATAGAAATTATTGATTAAAATTGGTTTCCTATCAATAAGTTACAAGATTGCATTTCAGCCACATACAAAAATCAAAGACAGAAATCTAATCCTTGCTAAAGATTTAAGAGTTAAGGGATGTTGAACAACATTGTAAAATAATAATTTATTGTTTATTTAAAACCTTTCAATTTTATGATGTCTACTATTTCCAGTATTACTGTTATAATTACAAAAATAAAGGTTTTTCTTATTGTACAGCTATCCATTTATTTCTTTGATTTAATTTCCATTTTGCTACTGAAAAATTTATATAATTTACACTGTTTTTTCTGCTAGTATTTTTACAATTTACAACACAGCAACTGTTATTGCTTTATCGCATTGGACAAATTTCGCTGGTGTTTGATTTTGTAGGTTTTATTGTTTTTTTCGTGGTTTTTAGTAGCATTGCTGCATTTGGTTGTTGTCAAGTCAACTAGTGTCAAAGTCATAATAAAAACATCTTTTTTCTACGTTCATGCGAAAAATAAAACTTTATTGAACTATATTTAGTGAAAAAACTGGTTCTTTTTATTGCACTCATCTGTCATTTTACTACAGCGTTTTATGATCATGACAAACATAAATATTCAAATCAACGCCAAATATTTAGTCCATTTTCATTTTCTGTGTTACGTTTTAAAAACAATTGCATATTTTATATTATTTTCAATCATTTAATAAATAAATTATTAAAAAAATGTATTTTATTAAAAATGTCATTACAAATTATGAACACAAACGTAAATAAATGCCTCAAACAAAGGTACACGATCACGACTAATATGATTTGGATAATACAACTGCAGTTCTATAAAACATTTTTTTGTTTTTGCATGAACGTAGAAAAAATACTGTATGCAACTCTTGCAAAAAGTGTTTATTGCACTCGACGTCGCGTGCAATAAACAGTTACTTTTTGCACTTGTTGCATAAATAACTATTAATTCACTTGTCTCATTTACACAGAATATTTCATTTCTGTGCTAATTTTACGTAATAAT
This sequence comes from Psylliodes chrysocephalus, assembly GCA_927349885.1. NCBI lineage: Eukaryota > Metazoa > Arthropoda > Insecta > Coleoptera > Chrysomelidae > Psylliodes > Psylliodes chrysocephalus. The sequence goes on from OV651829.1 coordinate 14,089,123, forward strand.
ACGTCAATGCGCGTGCGCCTATACTTAATTTAGTACTAAAAATTGGTATCGTTGCAAAAGGAAAAACATATTTTTAGTTCTAAATTTAGTACTAAATTAATAAATTAATTTAGGGCTAAATTTTAGTACTTAATTTAGTACTTAATTAATATTACCATTACGCGTTGCAAAATCGTAAAAGCCAGGGGGGCAACTGCCCCCCTTGTCCCCCAAACGACGCCCATGCTCTGTACTAGGTTATTTATGATTGGATATCCTACAACCCTGTCTGTATGTTTCTGTATATGTAAGATATGTCTCACGGCACTTACGCCTCACTAGACCCATTGCACATCCTCCTAAACTGTATGTTTCAAAACAACTCATCTAAATCCATAATGTACATTGTAAATCTATTTTGAATGCTAATTAAATTAAGTAAAATATTTATTTTAGATATTTTACACACATTTTAATAAGTTTATTTTTCTCTTTTATCTATCAAATTTATTACCTTCAAACTTGATCATAACATTAAATATTTGGAAGATCGATTAATTAATCCGGCCATAAAAGCATTTTATAAGCTACTCACTCACTGGATGCACTTTCATCAAGGAGACGCGAGATATAAAATGTTTGACGTAATGATTTGACATAGAGGGATTTTAAATTTAAAAATGTATCTTAAGAGCTTTTATGCTACGATAAGGTACTTTTGGATCTATTTCTTAATTTTGTGAGATTATGGGATATTAAGAAATTGATTAAAGTTTTTAGTAGGTGCCATAAAAATATACGTCGAAAGTTTTTACGATAGAATATTTTTAAAATTCAAACTACTGCGTGTTAAACTGAGACGTATTCCCAAAAATGTTATTCCAATAAAACGTAGAATTGTTGAAAGATTTATACCCCCAATAAAATCGTATTTTAAAACAACCCTATCATTAGCGCCCTATTCACAAAAAATAATTAGCAACTATATTCGGATATGAATACTTTCCCGTCTACAAATCATTTTTATGATCTATATCACGGGGTTGACCTACAAATTTTTGACACCACGCAACTTAATAATATAACTAGGGAAGGTAATTAAACTGATACGTATTTTGGACTGCCTAGAGCTATTTAGAACGTGAGAATAAAGTGGACAATAGAAAAATGTCGCGATTTGTCAAATTATTCTCGATGTTGTCACGACATTCAGGTTTAAGATTAGTGTATACGAGGGGCAAACCGATGGAAAAAGTTTGTACATTAGAATAAATTGTGATCCAAATATTACAGAAATAGTATGCAAATAGTAAACAAATAGTAGGTAAATAGTACGCAAATAGGATGCAAATAGTACGCAAATAGTATGCCAATAGTATCCAAATAGTATCTAAATAGTATACAAATAGTGGGTAAATAGTATACAAATAGTATGTAAATAGTATACAAATAGTATGTAAATAGTATGCAAATGGTATGCAAATAGTATGCAAATAGTATGCAAATAGTATGCAAATAGTATGCAAATAGTATGCAAATAGTATGCAAATAGTATGCAAATAGTATGCAAATAGTATGCAAATAGTATGCAAATAGTATGCAAATAGTATGCAAATAGTATGCAAATAGTATGCAAATAGTATGCAAATAGTATGCAAATAGTATGCAAATAGTATGCAAATAGTATGCAAATAGTATGGAAATAGTATAAAAATAAATAGTATGCAAATAGTACGCACATAGTAGATTAGATTTTAAAGAAGTTGGACATCCTTTTCTACCGCGACTTTTTCAGATCTACTATGTACGCAAATAGTACTGAAATAGTACTGAAATAGTACACAAATAGTACACAAATAGTACACAAATAGTACACAAATAGTACACAAATAGTACACAAATAGTACACAAATAGTATACAAATAGTACACAAATAGTACACAAATAGTACACAAATAGTACACAAATAGTACACAAATAGTACACAAATAGTACACAAATAGTACACAAATAGTCATCAAATAGTACACAAATAGTACACAAATAGTACACAAATAGTACACAAATAGTACACAAATAGTACACAAATAGTACACAAATAGTACACAAATAGTACACAAATAGTACACAAATAGTACACAAATAGTACACAAATAGTACACAAATAGTACACAAATAGTACACAAATAGTACACAAATAGTACACAAATAGTACACAAATAGTACACAAATAGTACACAAATAGTACACAAATAGTACACAAATAGTACACAAATAGTACACAAATAGTACACAAATAGTACACAAATAGTACACAAATAGTACACAAATAGTACACAAATAGTACACAAATAGTACACAAATAGTACACAAACAGTACACAAATAGTACACAAATAGTACACAAATAGTACACAAATAGTACACAAATAGTACACAAATAGTACACAAATAGTACACAAATAGTACACAAATAGTACACAAATAGTACACAAATAGTACACAAATAGTACGCAAATAGTACACAAATACTACACAAATAGTACACAAATAGTACACAAATATTACACAAATAGTACACAAATAATACACAAATAATACACAAATAGTACACAAAGGATTGCGACGTGCTTTTCCAGCACGTCGCACAGTGCGGCCGGAGTCCCGACTGTGCGGCCAAAATTAAAAACTGTTTACTATTTCAAAAACAAATTTAAATATTTAACTGTTAATGATTTAAGACCCTGGAGGATTACAAGAAATTGTTGTACCTGAAGAAACCAAAGTATTGTATTTTATAATGAACTGGGTAAGTAGAAAGCAATTTGTTTAATTTATCATTTTTACTAATAAAACTTTTAGGTGTCCTGAAGATAGTATTAAGAAAATTGATATTGAGATGAAAATAGACAGAATGCTATGTAAATAAAGCAATATTGAAGCAAAATAATATGTAATCAAAACCAATTTTAATTACTGCCTATAAAAGAATAAAAAAATCATAAAAAATTCTATATTTCATAGATTTTAAGTTTTCTTATTGTTACCAGCAGGTATGTTATTAAGTTTATAATTACACAACATTCATATTTCCTATATGAATGTTACAACCTGTCAGCTGTCAACAGTGATGCCAACCTAACCTAACATCTGTCAGCTGTCAATCAAGAGTTGGTAACAAGCCACAAGGGCCTAAGCTTCAATCTCCGTTATAACTATCATTTTTATGAATTTTTTTTCAAACAAGAAGTGAGATATTCATTTAAAGAGTTATATTATTAAATGAAAGAAATAACTCTGAAAGATATATGAAAGATGACGAATTAAAGATGAAAATGGAAAATGAAAAAAGACAAATAATCAATAAATATTAGAAATTAAAGCTCGAGAAGGTCACGTAAAATGAAGGTTTCGAGAACAAAATGTCGTTTTTGATTTATATCGGAAACTACTCTCTTGTTCCTATATCAAATTTGACAACAATTAACCAAAGCTCTCAGCTGTAGGAACATTGTCGACCGATTGCCATGATGTAACCTTACAAGGTGGGTGTAGAGCTATTATGCTACTAAAACTATTTTAATTATGAATAAACGAGAACGGTAATTCTAGACCCAATTCTTTTAATCTATCGTTATCGATGTTCTTACATCTACGATGAATCGTCTCATAAATCAAAAGATCTAATGGTAACAGATTAGTCTGACAAAGTGGAGGTCAAGTGCTTGAGCCGCCGTTGTATAATTAATTGATTGCTACAATTCTCTTTCCCACTGCCAAAAAAACTTTATATAAAAAAATCATCGACAATAACTAATGTTGAAGATGAATTATATTTTATTGAATCTGGAGCACTAAGGGATAGGTAATTATCTTTCTTTTATTTATGAAAGAAAAATATTTTAAAAAGCGGATATGTGCAAGTCGGATTCGCGCATGAAGGGTTTCGCACCATCGTACAAGATTAATAACTATGTACTTTTTAAATATTTTAAGATCGAACAAAAAAAGCCAAAAAAGTTTAAAAAAAGTAAAATAAAGTCAAATAAAGTCAAATAAAGTCAAATAAAGTCAAATAAAGTCAAATAAAGTCAAATAAAGTCAAATAAAGTCAAATAAAGTCAAATAAAGTCAAATAAAGTCAAATAAAGTCAAATAAAGTCAAATAAAGTCAAATAAAGTCAAATAAAGTCAAATAAAGTCAAATAAAGTCAAATAAAGTCAAATAAAGTCAAATAAAGTCAAATAAAGTCAAATAAAGTCAAATAAAGTCAAATAAAGTCAAATAAAGTCAAATAAAGTCAAATAAAGTCAAATAAAGTCAAATAAAGTCAAATAAAGTCAAATAAAGTCAAATAAAGTCAAATAAAGTCAAATAAAGTCAAATAAAGTCAAATAAAGTCAAATAAAGTCAAATAAAGTCAAATAAAGTCAAATAAAGTCAAATAAAGTCAAATAAAGTCAAATAAAGTCAAATAAAGTCAAATAAAGTCAAATAAAGTCAAATAAAGTCAAATAAAGTCAAATAAAGTCAAATAAAGTCAAATAAAGTCAAATAAAGTCAAATAAAGTCAAATAAAGTCAAATAAAGTCAAATAAAGTCAAATAAAGTCAAATAAAGTCAAATAAAGTCAAATAAAGTCAAATAAAGTCAAATAAAGTCAAATAAAGTCAAATAAAGTCAAATAAAGTCAAATAAAGTCAAATAAAGTCAAATAAAGTCAAATAAAGTCAAATAAAGTCAAATAAAGTCAAATAAAGTCAAATAAAGTCAAATAAAGTCAAATAAAGTCAAATAAAGTCAAATAAAGTCAAATAAAGTCAAATAAAGTCAAATAAAGTCAAATAAAGTCAAATAAAGTCAAATAAAGTCAAATAAAGTCAAATAAAGTAAAATAAAGCCAAATAAAGCCAAATAAAGCCAAAAAAGTAAAAAAGGTAAAAAATAAATAAGTCAAAATACAAAAAAGTAAAAAAAGTAAAAAAAGTAAAAAAAAAAATAAAGTCAAAAATGTTAAAAGTCAAAAAAAGTCAAAAAAAAGTCAAAAAAAAGTCAAAAAAAAGTCAAAAAAAAGTCAAAAAAAAGTCAAAAAAAAGTCAAAAAAAAGTAAAAAAAAAGTAAAAAAAAAGTCAAAAAAAAAGTCAAAAAAAAGTCAAAAAAAAATTAAAATAAAACTAAAAAAAAGTAAAAAAAGTCAAAAAAGTAAAAAAAGTCAAAAAAGTAAAAAAAGCAAAAAATTAAAAAAGTCAAAAAAGTAAAAAAAATCAAAAAACAAAGGTAAAAAAAGGTCAAAAAAGTAAAAAATATTCAAAAAAGTAAAAAGCCAAGAGCCAAATAACCCAAAAATCCAAAAAAGCCAAATAAAGCCAAAACGCAAAAGGTCAAAAAGCCAAAAGAACAAACAAAAAAAGGCCAAAATATAAAAAAGCAAAAATGCAAAAAAAAGCCAAAATAAAAAATCCAAAAGTCAAAAGTTAAAAAGGCAAGAGCTAAAAAACCCAAAAATCCAAAAAAGCCAAAACACATTTCTTAGTAAAAGGAGTCCCATTTAATTTTTAATTTATTTTTATTTTGTTGATCATGAGATACACCTCGCTGAGAGACAGACGGACAGCGAGGGCTTAGTAATAGGGTCCGGTTGGTTACCCTTCAGATACGGTACCCAAAAATGTGACAAATATCATTTTTATCAAAAGATGACTTCAAATATGATTAAACTTTTTTATTATTCATAATACACTGTGAGAGAAGTCAAAAAAATGTTGAGTAAACTAATTTACACTTTTTTTTACATATTTGTGATATATTTGCGTATACAGGGAAAATAGAAATACGAGTTTTTTTGAAGTTGAATCTTTAAAATCAAGAGGAGAGTAATAATACTTTATTATGGATTCCAAAGTGATGCAGAACTTTTTATCAAGAGTTATTGTTTTCTTTCTAGACAAAACTTTTTCTCATGCGTATAAAACTTTTTGAAAGACACTGTGTAATGAATTGCGACGTACTCTACGAACAAATCGTTAATAACAAAATGTATTCAAATATTGTTAATGACGTGCTCAAAGAGCACGTCGCAATCTATTATATAGTGTGTCCCAAAAAATTTTATTCACATGAGAACGTCGCAATCTATTATACAGTGTTCCAAAGTTTCCTTAAAAAATATTTTTGCTAAAAAGTTCTGGATCACTTAGGAATTTATAATCAAACATATTTTGTAAAATGTACAGAGAAAATAAAAATGAAGGTTTTTTGAAATTATTGAATACTTAAAATCAAGACGAAAGTAATAATACCTGATTATGGATTCAGTGGCGGCTCGTGACTTGTGTAATAGGGAGGGTTGAGTATAAGGGCACCAAAAAATCAATACCAAAAATCATTTAAACTTAAGCGGCTGAATATAAGGCTTTTAATTCCGTTACTTTCATGATAAATAATTTTTACGAAGATAAATAAAAAACACCACACTAGATCAACATAGCAAAACAAACTACAAAGCGATCGTCAGATGGGCTGAGGGCTGACTGAGCTGCGCCCGCCAACGCATGAATCCAAAATGTCTAATTTATTTCCAATACTCGGCGATCTACACGTTGACGTCGGTAACCATATGGCAACTGTCCAGCGATTCGCTATGGGCTCACTGGTACTAAGCCGATACAATAATATTAGCGCGCATTTATTATAATAGAGAAAAACCGTATTATTCGTATTGTACAGGTTCGGCTCGTCCGTAGCTAATTAATTGTTATCAATAAGTGAGAAATATTATTTTTATCACCAGATGACTTAAAAAATATGATTAAAAGTTTTTAGTATTCATAATTCACTACGAGAAATCAAAAAATATGTCAACTCATATTTTTTACATATTTTTTAATGTATTCGCGATATAATTAAAAATTATCGACTGAAGCAATTTCGGATTCTTAAGTACCTACATGATTTTAAGCTATTTTTGAACACTCACCTATCAAATTTTATCAAGGTACTATATCGGAAGTTCTTTATCAGTCAAGACCTCATGTAGACATATTTACATATTTTTAATGTGTTTGCGATATATTTAACAATGATTCGATTAGAGCAATTTCTGATTCTTAAGTATTTACATGATATTAAGCTATTTTTGAACGCTTACATTTCAAATTTTATTAAGTGACATAGAAAACAGAAGACGTAGCTACAAAACACAATTAATGCACAGTCCCAGACAAGAAACGAAGGAATAAGGTCAGTACCCATTGACATATTGGGCTTAAGCTTTTTTAGGGCCTTAATAACTTCATTTAGAGATACAGAATTAAAGTGAAGCAAAGGTAAATTAATGGTAGGTTCGTTGATGAAGCGATTTATTTTAGTTGGCTTGGAAAAATTGCTTGAAAAGTGATCTGCAAAAGCTTGAACAATTGCCTGTGGATCTCCTACACAGTCATTATTATATTCCACAGTAGTTGATATGGAATAGGAAGAATTTATCGGCATTTGCTATCAAATTGAATTAATTTATTAAATGATTGTACATTGTTTAACCTAGACGAGCAGCTACAATTGTTTATTTGAGAAATATACTCTGGCACATTGAAATCTCCTAGTACTAGAAGAATATTTAATAATGATATCGCCTCAAACAGAGCCTCATAATCATCAGCAGAATAAGAGTAAAACAAAGGTACACTGATAGTAGAGTTAAATTTTTATAAGAAGAGAATCAATTACTGGAATAGAGCTACAAACATCAGATGAATCTGTCAGAACTGCATTTAATTCTTTTGTAATGGCACAAAGAACTCCTTTATGTTAACTAGTAATTGATCAACCCTATAAACATCAAACACTGTAAGATAAAATAGCTCAGCATTATTTTTATGCAACTGTTACACCAACTTTCTGTGAAGAAGTTGCCTGTATACTGTGTAGCAGCAGAAACATAGTTAAATAGAATTGTTTTTTTCTTAACCCTCTTACATTTTTTGGTAATACGGTTGTAGACTTTTCGTGAGCAATTATCAGAGCCAGATTCGAAAATCTTTAATGGTTGCTATTAAACATTATAGTAATGACAATCTTTATCCCATGCTACATGATTGACAGAGGTATTTATATGTTTATATGTCTTTCCTAGCTTCCAATCAGTTTCATATTACAGACAGTTTATATTATATAGTTTTAGTTCTACTTACTCAGAAGAACGTTACATCTTTACAGCAAAAAATAAGCGTTGAACTTACCTGAAACAAAAAAGAAAAACATTAAAAAAACGTGAGTAAAAACGGTAAAATTCAGGTCGCTCGAGAAAACTACTAGACTATATCGGGGCGTAAAATCTTAAAAATTTAAGATGAAAAGTCGAACCCATGTCAAATTCTCAATTTCCTTCGTGCTTTCAACTTTTGAGTCTTCCGCTTTCGGCCTTTTAGCGCTTTGGAACGCGAAAAAAGGATTTAATTTCAGAAATCGAAGCGACGATAAAGTACTTTCAAAACTGCGTCATTATATGAATTACAAATATTGAACGAAGAATCTAAGAGCTCTAGGTCGTTATTGAGAAGTGCCGCCTTTAATTATATTTACAATAAAATGGTATTCCATTAAAATATTTTGAAGAATAATTATTTGTGATACTGTAAAACAATTTATTGTATATTTATATTCAATAATTTATTTACACAATACACTTGATTAATTTATATATACTCAAATATTAATTTATATATCAGAACTATTAGTTTATACAGGGTGTCCTAAAATTCCGTGTTCATAGAGGTCATATATGTTGATGAGATCAAAGTCAATAAAACCAAAAGTGCCTATATCACAAAGTACTTCGTTTACCTGTAAAAAACCTTCAAAGTTGAAAGAAAATTCGCAATTTTTTAATAACTCAAAAACGCTTCGTTCGATTTTTATAAAATTTATTATGTAGCTATTTTAATTGAAAAGCCATTATTCAAAGCAACAAAATACACCAAATAAAGTCATAACAGGGTAAAAACCACCTTAATCCTACCATAAATAACATCGTATTTTTTTTGAGGGTTGCCCCTGTTCCCTCGATTTTTTTTATGGAGAGCTGTATTTATTTGTAGCATTTTTGTCTCTTGTAAAAAAAATGCATCTCTTATGGTATTTGAGTAAAAACAATTTTATGTTTTTTGCAAGAGACAAAAAGCTACAAATAATTACAGCTGTTAAAAAAAATTGAGGGAATAGGGGCGGCACACAAAAAAATACGATGTCATTTATAATAGGATTAGGATGGTTTTTACCCTTCCATGATTTTATGTAGGCGGACTGCAACGGAGGCAGGACCTAACTGGTTGAAAACGGCTCGCACCACAATACCTTATTAAATTCGCAAAATCAAGTAATCCTTGTATTACCAGTGTTCTGCAATTGTTATATGCGTAGTTTAACGTGTTTAGCTTACAATTAAATTGACAGTTAGATTTTAAACCTAGTAGTTTTGTTGGTGTGAAAAATGGAAATTAGGAATCGTGATTTTAAGTGATAATTTGGGATGGTGACTTACAGAACTTAACCAGTATGATACTAATTTTATGAAACAGCTGCAATGTTTTATTAGCTATTTATGAAATCGGTTACAAAATGCCTTATTTTATGTAACGAGTGAATAAATCAGATATTTCTTCCGAAAATCGTTTAAGTAATGATTTCATTGTTACATGTCGCGCACCTTCATACATCTTATATATAATGTAAAGTTATAAATAACGTTTCAGTTTTATTTCCACAATATTATCTACATTTAATAATTATACTCTTTTGGGTAAAATATTTCGTCATGCCACTGTGTATTTCAAGGCCACCCGTCGAACATTAAAATGAATGATTTGGGTCTTGCGCGGTCTGACGATAAAATCTAACACAAGCACTTTCCGGAATATTCTTTCTTTTTGTTGTTTGTTGAACGATCCATTTTCTTGTTTTGTGAATGTGTGCTCGATGACGAAAAATAATTATTTGGTTATTTAGAATTGCTTGATAAGTGATTAGAGGTTCAACATTTCGTTTGTAGACTATTGCGTGAGTTCCACGAATTATTTTAGGTTGATTAACGTTAAAATGCTCTTTCGTTTTTCATACGATATGCCATGAAAATCGACCATTTTTAGTTTTTTTTTATATATTTAGATTTGTTTTTCCATCTTTTAACAATTTAATTGAATACTGTTGCGAATCGTAATCAATCGCTGCAATGTTAATAATTGTTCTATAATAAATGTAATTATTTTGTACTTTCTTTTTGTGTAACACAAGTTAAGAGATGGACAATTTTTTTATATAAGTGACTGACACCGTGTTTTTTTCTTTATCATGAAAGAGGGTACCGGCTTACATAACAAAAGAAACAGCAAAGGCGATACTTTCCATAAATTAGGATACGATAAATTTAAGAGGCTACCATGAGGAAATACGAGATACCGAGCACAAGCCGTAACCCTGATGCTGTATGGTGTCCAGCAGTAGTATCTTTTCATCAAAGGCCCAGTTAAAGCTGTAACTCCTCGACCGTCAACCCGAGGCAGTGTCTATCAGTAATCCGAACATTTTCACGTTTTTCCTTATTTGTTAAATTATTAATCAATTTCATTCGATTTAACCATTTGTTTGTTTTAATATTTGATAATTTTTAAAATTGTCAAGTTGTTTAACAGTAACATTAAAGTCACTATATTTTAATTTAACTCTTTGAAAGTATTCCTTACTTTCAACTAGCAAATTATTGGCATAATTTGTATTTATTGACCATCAAATACAAGGCGCACTTAACCATTAAAAGAACACTTTCTTGTCTTTTTAATTGGTTTGTTAGTAAATTCTAAACTCGAATTCACCGACCCTAATGATCTAGGCCGAGGGTGATTAAGTTATCTATTTTTGAGACTTTGATCCACCTAAACGGTTCATGCTTTGGACCTTTTCGAAGAACCAACCGCCAACGACGTAGTCAGTTGGCTTGCTACCGCTGTTAATTTGTGCCTTTGCTATATGTGTGCCGTTCGCCTTTGATCTTCGATGTCAATATTAAAGGTAAGGTGTCAAATACGTTTATTAATTTATTTAGTTTTATTATTTGGATCAGCCCTTTTGGCAGCATAACATCCGTTTTCTCTCATTTTTGGCAAATTGGCACCAACGAGATTTTTTTCGTTAAATAATTTTTCGTTACATAATTGGCGCCCAACGTGGGGCCAGTTACATAATTTTTCGTTACAATAACTTGCCTTAACTTACTTAATATTAAAGAATTGACTTTTGTTTTACTTTAGCTTACTTTTATAGACATTATCAAAATTTGTTGGTTTACTAAGTCTATAGATAAGTTTTATGCAAAATATTTAATGAATCTGCAGCTATTTGCTTGTACCTCTTTTCAAGAGCCTCGAAAGTAGATTTGTGTTTCTTAAAATAGGAAACTACGTTTAGTATTAAAGTTTTTGATTTATCACTAAATCATTTCATCATTTTGTGGAATACTTTTGAAATATCAAAATATATAAATGTTTAACAAATTGACAAATTAAAAATTATTTTGATAACTGCCACCTGACATAATTACATGATGTAATTAATCTACCGACGTGTCAAAATCTAGTAACTTTTTGTTTCATCCATTTTACATTTAAACAATAAAAAAAGCGAATTGACTTGGGGTATTTCTGAGACTTTGCCACTGCTAAAGATGTCATTAAAGTCATCAAATAGCTTAGAAAAATCAAAAGGAAAATATCACAAGCCTCAATAGCCACACAACTGGATCATTTCGACTAACCTACAGTTTCTTTTTAATTTTTTGAAAAGAAATTTGAAAATTTTTATTTGAACGACTTCTACCATACGTACGCGGTTAAAATATTGAAGAGCATAACTTCAAAACGGCCTAAGTGCCAAAAACATGGAAAAAAGTTATAAGTAAAATAGAAATTGTATACATCATATACGCACTTACACATTTGCCATGAGTTTATTTCACTACAAAAAATGTATTTCTTTTAAAATGCACTTAGAACCATTTATATACCGTTAGAGTTGGTATTGTCATGAAATTCCTAAAGCCTACCCTGTGTAAGCGCGACCTTGGAAGTCTGCCACTCGATTCATGATCGACGCAACGCTGACGTGTGAAGACAGTCGGACCACGTCTCGAATATACAAGAAACGACGGAATCTTCTAGGTTTGCAGCTGACGCTTCGAGAAACACCGTCTCGAGTATTCTAGTTACAGAGTTGGCTTGATAGAAATATCGCGAGTGTGAGGACGGAAGTCAGTGGATTATAGACAGTTTAGTGTAGAATTATGGAATGAAAAGTTAAAATGTAATAAATAAATTAGAATTGTTAGTTAGTGTCTAAGTATTATATAAATTAATTAGTACGTCTTAAATAAATTGTAAATAGTGTGTTTTAAATAAATACTCTATAAATAAATTAGACTATCGTTATAGTATATTGAACCTTTTTATGTAGAAATGTATAGTTTTTAAATTTTGGCACTTACACCCTTTTGAAGTAAAGGTCTTTAATTATCAACCTAGAAATCACCTCGTATAAAGGATTAAATTTTGATGACCAAACAATGCATAATAGACTATAAGCCGTTATTTTTTTTTATTAAACATTGATGCGGTTTAGAAAATCGATAGCACCTGCGCATATATGCTTTGTTATCTATACAAACTGTTAGAAATTTCCGGTATTTCAATGAACAGCGACGGCCAATGGAGCTTCTGTTTACTTAAGCTTCGTCACTTGTTCAGCGCTGATAGCGGAGGCAACAAAATGATTGGTAAAAGGTGTGCATGATAGTCCGGGAGCTCAAACCATTAAAGCAGTATATTTTATACAAACTGAAGTTAACAGTAAAACTAAAGATACGTATATGTACATATATACCCATTTAATATACATATCAAGGCATTTTTGCTTCACAATTTCACCTATTTAAAAATAAACTGAAAAATAGTTGGTTTCGAAATAGAGGTGGCTCCTGAACTAAAAAGAGTTTTTGATTGTTCAAGGTGTGATAAAGGCTTAAACAACGCTTCAAATCCGTAGTGTGGCGATTAATTGGGACAAAGCTGTATATAATTGAAGAGCTCTACTATTAATACCTTATTGATACCTAAATAGGATTTTCATAGTACAATCTAAAATGATCTATGGATTTATCTATGTATCAATATATTTGGTTTTAAAGTAATTAAATATTATTAAAGCTAATTAAGCGACCTTTCCCAATCATCGTCTCGATTCAATGGTTTCTTTATTCAGAAAACACCCAATATTCCTGCTAAAGTTACTCGTATATCTTGACTATCTAACTATCTAAACCCTTGTTTCTCGTTGAGTTACTGCTTTTTTAAAGAGAGGGACACAGAGTTCCATATTAGTAGCAGCTCGTGTTTTACGTGTATTTTTAAATTAATATTTTTCAGTAGAGTCTGTAGAGTTATGTATTCTTATCAAACACTGAAGAGTAAAAAGTAATCTTATGTTTATAATTTTTGTTTCATTGTAAAAGTTATCGGTGGAAAACAATTTATTCTTTTCAAATAGTTTTTGAAAACAATTATTGTGTAGGATAAAAAATTATGTGTAAACCACTGTGCCGAGCCTGGCCACTTCTTGAGGCCTGAAAAAGCACTTTACTGCCTAGGAATACAATATACTATTTAGCGGAGCACTCATCAAGGAGAAAAAAATATTTTATTATTATTTATTTCAGATAACTAATTAATAATCATGGATGTTTTAATTGAATGTGAAGATGGACCAGAAAATGTTGTTGCAATTAAAGAATTGTTTGTTATTGATGGACCAAACCGTTTCGAAAACAATAAAAAGAAAAATGGACTATGGTGGAAAATTCTACTATGGAATAATAGTTGCTACAGAAAATGATGATGATGATAGTGACGCACAGTACAACAGCTCTGATAATAATAGCCAGGAGGAAGTTGGCTTATCAAAATCTCCTTTAAGCGAATGTGGCTCTGATGATAATATTCCTCCCATTGTTAAAAACTAGTACTAAACACACTTTTGAGACGGCCGATAACAAGAGAAGCTAAAAAACGAAAGTATACTCAATCCAATAGTGAAAGTGTAGACTCACTATTTGGAGATTACAGTGATGAATACCCAGATTTTGTTTATAAATGTACCGCGAGAAAATGTAAAAACAAAGGCATTAACAAGGGTAGTGGGTAGTGCATTACTTTGCAAAAAAAGTTGTTTGTAATAATCATGATCTATGTCGGCGTCACTTATTTAGTCTAGAAAATTGGACAAATAAAGAATTAGAGAAAACGTCTAGAAAGATAAATAAAAGAAGCCCGAAGGCAAATGAAGCAGCTAACTTAGGTAATGAAGATAGCAACAAAAAGATCTGTGAACACTCAAACTGTACAGTTGAAATATATAGTGCTTGAATCTGCTTAAAAGTCTTACTCTGTTTTGAACACTTTGAAGCAGATAATAACTGCCGCTCACACCAAGATTACAATCCGGAGAGCTTGTTTCCAGTCGAGGGATCTCCAAGAGAAGTTTCATTTAAAAAAGTCAGGAAAATAAATTCATATAAATTAGCCAAAGAACTAAAGAACAAAGGATAGTGTTATGTAAGACCGAAAACAATGAACGTCATGTCACCAAAACAATGGGACCTCAATGCAATGAGGAATCATGTTCAAAACGTAATAAAAAATGTAGTCTCTTCAGTGATGGTAAAAGACAAGAGATTATGCAAGATTTTTATTCTATGGGATCCTTGCAATTACAAAGAGAGTACATTGCAAGGTACATCAAAATGGAAGAAATCAAACAAAAAACTACACAAAAAGAGGTATCTCGAAGAAATAAAAGAAATTATTACTTTCTTCCGTTAGACGGCGACGAACTACCAGTTTATAAAACATTTTTTATTAATACTCTGACAACGACAGCAAAGACTATAAGTACAACATTATCAAAGAAAAGTACAACTGGAATTATAGAAAAAGAACAGAGAGGAGGAAGGTATAAGTCACAAGTCGATAGAAACCTTCAATTAATTAATGGAATTACCGAACACATAAATAAATTTGGAAGAGTTGAATCTCATTATTGCCGTCAAAATTCAACTCGTGAATATCTACATAAAAATCTTAGTCTACTAAAGATGTTTTCCATGTGTCTAGCAGATGAATCAGGACCCCTAATGAAAGGAGCTTATTCTGTGTACCGCAAAGTATTCAAATCTATGAACCTATCCTTTCACCGACCCAAAAAGGATCAATGCAGCCTTTGTATGTCATATAATAATGGCGATGAAGAAAAAAAAGGAGTTATCACTAGAATATAAATCACACATCGTTAGAAAAAATAAAGTTAGAAAAATGAAAGATGAAAGTAAACAAATGGCTCAGCAATCAAACTCAAAGTATGCTTGTGCTGTTTTCAACTTGCAACAAGTTTTTTCACTTCCAATATCAAAGGAGAGTGCTATATTCTACAAAAGAAGGTTGTCAGTTTACAACTTCACTGTATATGATATAGCATCTAGAGACTGTGATTGCTATTTGTGGCACAAGGCAATTAGCAAAAGAGGGTCATCTGAGGTTGCCACTTGCGTTTACACTTCTATAAAAAAAATTTGAATCCCAAAACAAAAGTGTTATTCACTTACATTGCGATGGCTGTGCTAGCCAAAACAAAAATACAATTTTACCCACAATGATGCTTTATTGCATAAAAAATAATAGCACTACATTAAATGAGATTCGTATCACGTTTTTTGAAGGGGATAGTGCACAGAGTGCCATAGGATATATATGCCGTTAAAGGAGCGGGAGATATTTTTATACCCTCACAATTAACAAGTATAATAAGACTGGCTAGATGCAAACACCCTTACAATGTAGAAGATATGAATCCTGAAAAGTTTCTAGCTTTCAAGGAACTGTCTAAAAATCTACGAATCCTGACCATTCGAAAATGTGACAATTCCAGTGACACCGTCGACCGGACAAAGGTATATGAGCTGCTAGTTACGAAACTGAAGCCAAATACAATTCAGTTCTCTTAAGAATCCAGTTCCTAAATTAAATACAGGCCCAATCAAGATACCGAACCATAAATATAGAGACTTGTGCTGTATATATCAAGGAGAGAAGAGTGTTATAAGGTCGGAGGACCACAGGCGAGAGTAGCATTGTCATTTTTACGACCAAATATAAATGAAATTATCAAAAAACATCAAACTCAAATTTCGCATTAAAAGTATTCTTATTATTAACTTGTTTTTTAATCCCTTAATCAAATCAAATATATTACGTACCAGATTACAAGTTTTTTTTTTTTTTTTTTTTTTTAATCCATGGAGGGGATCGTACCTAGGCATATATGCCTGTCTTGTGTGATCCCTTCCATAAAAAAAATACAATAATAAATTGTTTTAAAAGTACAAAAAAAAATTAAAAAGAAAGAACGACTCAGTAATAGGAGTAATAGGAAACTAAAGCAAGACAGGTCCAAAAAGTGAGATAGGTTTAAAACTTTCTCCTGTAGTATAGTTAAACAGAAGTTAACGCTAAATAATTCTAAAAAATACTTGAAAAGACACCAGAAATAATGTACGTTATTTTCAGTTTTATTTAAAATATTTCAAACATATCTGGGGAAGTTTGGATCAATTCCTTGATTTCAGTTTTAAATTTAGTTAATTTAGTTATTTGTTTCGTTGATAAAGGGAGAAGATTAAACAATTTGGGGCCAAAATAAAAGAAAGATCTTTGTGTTACCGTTTTTTGAAATAGGTCTACATTCAAATTTAAATTTGTAGTTGCTCTGGTTTTTGATGAAACCTTGTGTAGTTTATCCTGATCTCTGTATACCCTTTGAAGACACTGATATGTATATAATTGTCTTAAAGTAAAAATGTTTAATTCTTGATATAGTAGTTGAGTTGAATATAGTCTATCCTTTTTAAATAATATTTTAATTAATGTATTTAATGTAGTTTGCAGATTTTGTAACGTACTTTTAAAAGTACCACCCCATATCGTTATACAATACCTTAAAATTGATTCGGAAAACGAATTATAAATCATAAGTAAATTGTTTTTTGAAAGAATATCTCTAATGTTATAAAATTTGGTAAACAAGACTCTTAAGCGTTTTGTAACGTAAGTAACGTGTTCGTTCCATCTTATGTGCTGGTCAATCATTACACCTAAATATTTTATTGCTACTGTTTTTTCCAAGATGGGACAGTTACATCTAGTATGATTGCATTTTTAGTTTTATGAGAATGCACAAACGTTCATCAATAATAAAACAGTTTCCCATATATGATGCCTACTTTCAAGTCACACTGTATATAAGTATTTTGCATTAAATTATAATCTAGTAAATATTTTTGCAAAATAACTACATCAGAATTCATAGAAGTATAGTTTCATAAATATTTTGTGAACTCTTTAATAAGAATGCAGTATGTCCTTACTTGTTTTTAATTTGCAATAAATTTATATTTAAATTTTAATTTCAGGTGTACAACCTACCATATGTACAGAAGCTGATTTTAGTTATAATTCAAATTAAAAAATTAAATTAAATTCAAAACACACCACATCCTTACCAAAATAAATTTCTTGAGTACGGATCTTCCCATTGGTAACATAATTATCAAAATGCGGGCCTGATTTCTATAATTCGAACATGGCCGCCGGTGACTTAGCGAGATCAATCGTGCCGACACCGAGTTTTTGTAGTTTAACGTCTATTATAGGTTGATCAGCTGTAGTAGGAGAAAAAGTAATATATTTTGTTTTTTCAATGTTTAGAGTCAATAAACTATAATCTAGATAAATGTTTATTTTTTTTAAGCAAGCTTCTGTATTTAATTTTACTTCATCCCAAGATGTCCCAGTCACTACAAGGGCAGTGTCATCAGCATAACATACAAGTTTTCCTTTAAAATGATTTATGTTGGAGATGCTATTTATGTAAATTAAAAATAGAATTGGACCCAATACTGTCCCCTGCGGTATTCCTATTTGTACTATTGAAGCGGCACTTAATGTATCCCCTATTTTTACTTTTTGGGTTCTATCTGTTAAATAATTTCTAAGTAAATCAAGTCCTGTACCTCTAATGCCATAGTTACTCATTCTGATTAAGAGATCAGAGTGAGGAACCGTATCGAAGGCTTTTGCCAGATCAAGGAAAACCGCTAGGCATTTACTTGATCTATCCAAGGCGCGGACTATGGGTTCAAGTAGATTTAATGTCGCCATCTTCAGTACTGGATTTTTTTATGAATCCAAATTGTATTTTCGATAGAACTTTATTTTTGTCTAGGAATGAACGTACTGTTATTTGAAGTACATATTATTTTTTTTAGCACATTTAAAATTTTACGCAGTGTGTTATAGGTAAGTAAATAATTTTTAAACTTATCTTTTTCTTTGTGTGCCGTCAACTTCTGAAATCGTTAAAAGTGAATCACTGATCTAAACAATACAGAATAATATTTCACTTTTTCATTTTTCCATTTCTTCCTGTTTTTACACTCCCACAACAATGACACACTACCAGAGATCATTTAAGTCGCCAAAAATGCAATGGTGCTTTCGAAGTATGTTTTTATTAAAAAGTTATTCATGCATCTATTGTATTAAAACAGCAAAGGTTCCAAGTTTCAGCAAAAGCATGGCTAACTTTGAAGCCTTATTAAAATATTTTATACAAAGTGTAAACTGAATTAGCTAGTTGGTAGCTAGGCTTTGCGTTGGGAACTTTGGTAATTAAAGTTTATTAAAGTTGGATAAATGAAGGTAACGCTAGGTAAACAAGGCATACTGTGGATTCACTTACCTTATATAATGAAGGAATTAGATGTTTTACATACTGAAATTTTGAAGTAAAGACAAACATGTATAAACAATTTCTCACAAAAAGTTAAGGATTAACACGAATAATTTTAAATTCAAAATACTAATTTATACATGCGAAAAAAGTCGCGTGTAGCTGACGGCCGCTTTATTTGTGGAAAAAAATAAAATCAAAATTTCGTAAAACAAAGCGCTGTGTAAACACTATAATGAATTTCGTAGAAGGGATAATTAAAGGCGAGACGAAGAAAAATAATTGGGTCCGTTTCCTGGAACGTCTCAAGCGTTAACACTTGATTAAAATTACTTCAAACCCGCGTTCACAAGATGTGAAAGAAGTTTTTGCTTTTTACAAGGAAAATAACCTCTCGGAAACTTTAATATTTATATACAGCATCTCAAAGAAGGATCACTGGTTAAGTTTATTTTGTATAATTTGTAGATATATTCGTCTGTAAGTGTTTAAAAAATTCATTCTTGCGGTCTTTTCTTAATTTTTTTAATAATTTTTATTTCCTTGCCCTCTTTTCACCTGTTATTAGGTTTTCCTTTTTATTGCTCTTCTCTATTGATCCCAGGTCTGAATTCTAACTACAAATCGTTACAAAAAAGTACAAATAAACAAAATCCTGATTGTCTACTGATCCTCAAGAACCTTCGTCTTGTTTTAAGAGTAAGTAATAGGCTCGCTTGAGCTGCAGTGTCTGAACGACTCACAATGTTCGAAAAAGGATGAACAGATAAATTTACGTGAGAATAATGTTGACTTCGCGTCAACAATCTGCTCGAATCGTCAGCTCCAGTCTTAAACGAACTAGAGAAAATCATAAGCGTGCCAGCCAAAAATTATTGTTCTCCCAGGCCCTCGAATTTAACTGAAGTAACTGAACACGGTGCGCGCGTCGTAGCCGTAGCTACATAATTATATTTGTGAATTCTACGGGGATGTTTTACCGATCACAGAGAGTGCTTATTCCCGTTGTGAGAGATTTTTTTATTTTCAGGAAACTTCAAGTATTTTAATATACCGGGTGTCCGCACGAAAACTTTAAATGGAATTATTTCTGGTGTTTTAAAATATATCGACTTTTGGAAGGTCATTAAGGAAGTAGGGGGTAAATTAATAGTTAATAAGATACCACTCCAACGTGATATCTGCCGCCCCCAGCCACCCCCGGTTCAAAAGTTTAAATGACACACTGTATTTTTTTTTTACATATTCTGAAAGAGCGTAGTTTTTTTAGTATCTCTATGTGAAAAAATTACTTAATTACATAATGAACTTTGAAAGATATTTACAGCTAAAGGTTCAGATACCAGATATTCAAATATCGAAAGCAAAAAATAATAGCAAGCCATGAAAGCTGCTTCGTTGCTTGAACTGTCAAATAATATTGTTTGTGACACTTCTGTTTACTCGTTAGTACAAAAGTTTTCGAAAAAAATTGACTTAGTATAAATTAAATAGCTAAAAAAATAGAAAAATGGTTTACAGTTTGGAAGAAAGAACTGAAATTGTAGTTTTATATGGGATTGCAAACAGAAACTATTCGCAGACGGCAGCATTATTTAACGAAAACCATCCCAACAAAAATGTATCTGCTGTTTATGTAATTAATCTAATACAAAAATTTTTTGAAACTGGATCGGTAAATAATAAAAAACGTGATATGAATAATCGTGGAGCACGAGATGAAGCAACGCAAGTTGCAGTTCTTGGTCACGTAAATTTAGACCCACAGCTTTCAGTTAGAAAATTATCAGAAGCTTCGGGAGTGGCAAAAACAACGTGCCATAAAATATTAAAATTAAATAAAATGCATCCTTATAAAATACAGCTTCATCAAGAGTTGGGCGACGATGACTTCGATAGAAGAGTCCAATTTTGTGAAACTATGACAGGCATGATTCGGCAAAATAGAAATATTTTGCGAAATATTTGTTTCAGTGACGAAAGTTGCTTTTCCTTAAATGGTTTCGTAAATAGACACAATTGTCGATATTGGAGCGATGTTAATCCCCACGTTTTCCGAGAAGGCCATACGCAACGTCCCCAAAAAATTAATGTATGGGCTGGAATTCTAAATAACCAAATAATTGGTCCAATTTTCTATCACGAGAATTTAACTGGGCCTAGATATCTCGAGTTTTTAGAAGAATTAATACATCCTCTTATCATTCAGTGCTTGGAAGAAAACTTATATCAAATGCAGGAGGATCAGTTATACTTTCAGCAAGACGAAGCTCCCCCTCATTACTGTTTAGAAGTAAGGCAATATTTAAATACCGTTTTTCCAGGACAATGGATAGGTCGTAGGGGTCCTATTGAATGGCCAGCTCGCTCCCCAGACTTGACCCCCACTGGATTTCTTTTTATGGGGACATTTGAAGTCTGTTGTTTACAGGACACCACCACAATCCATTGATGATTTGCGTAATAGAATCATAGAGGAATGTAAAGATTTAACACCACATGTCTTTGAAAATATTCGGAACGCTTTCGAGAATAGACTGTACTATTGTTTAAACGTAAACGGTGAACATTTTGAACATTTGATTTAACTAAAAAATAAAAAGAGTCCTTACTTTAGTTTATAAAGCGAAATTTTGTTGGTCTATAAGAATACCTATTTTTGTGATAAGTTGTATTTTTTTGTGATAAGTTGTATTTTTTTGTGATAAGTTGTATTTTTTTGTGATAAGTTATATTTTTTTGGATAATTAGATTTTTTTGTTTCTATCTGCTTTAATTATTTCGAAATTTGTCTACTGTCCAAGGTTACTAGTTCTTTTTTTTAATATCTGGTATCTGAACTTTAGCTGTAAATATCTTTCAAAGTTTATTATGTAATTAAGAATTTTTTTCACATAGAGATACTAAAAAAACTACGCTCTTTCAGAATATGTAAAAAAAAATACAGGGTGTCATTTAAACTTTTGAACCGGGGGTGGCTGGGGGCGGCAGATATCACGTTGGAGTGGTATCTTATACACTATTAATTTACCCCCTACTTCCTTAATGACCTTCCAAAATTTCAAGTCGATATATTTTAAAACACCAGAAATAATTCCATAAAGTTTTCGCGCGGATACCCGGTATTTTTTTTATGTTTAAAATATAATATTGTGAGCTGACCTTTGCAGACTTGATCTTAATCATCGAGCATTTGAACGTGAATTAGATCGGATGCTAAAATGTTTAACTACATTTTTTTTTAATGTGAAAATATTAAGATACAAAAATATTATAATAATTATATTTATAATCTTCAGATATTTAGTAACTTAATTATAGTTTTGATTCAATACTTTTTAAATAAACGAAATAAGATAGAAATGTGCCGTTTCAACCACTGAGTTTCAAATTTCGAAAAGTTTTTTTTCGAAGCACATTAATTTTTTTTTCCATTTATACAGAACGAGGAAAAAAATTTGCCTATTTTCAACTAAAAATAACTTATTTAAATATTATGTATGTATTATGTATATTTTTAAACCATTCGAAAGCCGAGTTCTTTTGCTTTTAAAATATGCTAGCATGTGCAGTTTAATTTTCACGAATAAAGAAGGTACGAGACTTTTTGTGAGTGCGTGCATTCTCTTTAATTTCCATATTGTCAGTAGATATTTAATTTAAGAACGCATTTTCTGCTTTTTTTTCCGTTTGTACACTGAAATAAGTAAAACTTACCGAAAGATTTCAGTATATAAATGATAAAAAAAATTAAATATGCAGAAAATACGTACTTTAAAAAATTGAAAAGCTATGCGATAATCAAATTAATGTAATTATTAATTATTTGTACAACTTAAAATGCACATGCTGGCATTTTTTAAAAGCTAAAGAACTCAGCTTTCGAATGGTTTAAAAATATGCAGGGTGTTCTATTTAAACAAGTCAAGTTATTTTTAATTGAAAATAGACAAAAAATTTTCCTCGCCCTGTATAAACGGGAAAATTTGCTAATGTGATTGGGTAAAAACTTTTCGAAATTTAAAACTCATTGGTCAAAACCGCACATTTTTATCTTATTTCTTTTTAGTCAATAATCACGTTTAAAATGTGTCAATTTATAGATGTATTTCTAAGATTATATAAATTCCTCCCTTAAAATATTGGGAAGTGGCAGTAAATAATTGAGGATTTTAATATAAATTGATTTAATACTGCCTATCGTTTTATTAAAAAATATTTTACTAGGAGTGTTTCTTCAACTTTTTTAATTCATCGAGTATCCAAATTCAGATTGTTTAAATTCGTTGGAATAAAAAATATCTTTAGGTATTTATTTTAAATATATTAGACATTATTCTCTTTTATAGCACATAATTTTTACCATCTGTTTAAGATTTTTATTCAATATATTGCTACCATAAGTTATGTATATTATATAAATTTAATTAAATACGGTATAATATAGGAAATAGGAATTTCAAAAACCACATAGAAGTTATATGACATCTTTAATTATTTCTTTTAAATAAGCCTAAAGGAGACCAGACAATAAAATAACAATATTCCTTGCCTGAAAGATGTAGCCTTGTATTTGGTAGTAATACGGATGAGTGTTTTTTAAATACAACAACCCCTCCTCATCATAGGCAAGAAATTTAATTTTCTTTACAGCTACTCCTTGTTCTATTGAGCAGCTTTTCAGGACAAAGGGACATTTCACTTCAATAGTAAAATTGTTGTCGTCTTCAATTAAACCATCTGGACTAGCAGCTAGGAAATATTCTTCTTCAGTTCCAATGAATAAGCCACAAGGTATAACAGTTAAACCTGTCAAGTCCTCAAATGCACGAATTGGTGTGGCTTCATTGTCCTAACCATATCTCATAGCTCTATTAGCAGTAAATCTTGTTCTGTATATTCTCTTTGCTACTATAAGACGATCCGTCGTTTCTCGTGATCTACAAATCATTCCAAAATTAGATGCAGTCAGCCTTTACTGTCGTTCCTGATGCCATAACGTATTTAAATGTTGCCCTCTTGTGATTATTTCTAAATTAATTTTATCTGACATTGTTTTTTTTTTTTTAATATTCTGGAGCTTTTCTTTTCGAGTATTCTGTTCCTCTTCATTTACGACATCTTCCACTGCCCCATAATCTTGATCAGCAATTGAAATAATTAATTGATGATGATCTTGCTCTAATTTCGAACGGAAAATAAATTTATTAATAAAATAACCTTGATGGAGGAACACCTGTATTTTTTTCTTGCATAAACACCACTCCTTTAAATACACCATTATTTTTTGAGCGCTTAATCGAAATCCTATATTGTTTTCAGATATTATTACATTACAAAACGGTCATGTAGGAGTCTGCAAGGTGACAGATATATGTGTTGTGAGTAGTAGTAAATGACTTAATTTACTTACGCCAAATAAAAGCAATAAAAATAGTCTCGTTTTCAAGGTCGACTAATCATTTAATATTAATGTGAAAATGTGTTAATCACGATATTGGTATTTCATAGAACATGACTTACATAACTGAGTTAAACAGTTTATTATTGTAATAATAAAAAAATCGATTTGTTAGGAAATGGTAATAGATTAATGGAATTGAACACATTCCGGTTGAGTAAATTTGAACATTTTTGTGACAAGATTGTTATTATTAAAGTAAAAATGTGCAATGTACAACTAATGAACTAATATGGTTTATTAAAGATACTTTCTCAAATTAATGTACAAATCAACATAAATTAGGACGGATACAAACATTTAATATCCGCGATGGTATCTCAGTAGCAATGCTTGGGATTTGATGTCTTTAGCATGAGACAATAAATATTATGTGTTCAATCTTTAATAGCAAAGAAAATCATCAAAAAAATAAAATATTTGAATGATATTTGTATCCAAAACATTTTAAAAATACAGTGAAAGTTAAATCTATATTAACATTATACAAAAATTCTGATATTTCACATACATTAATTATAACATTTTTTGTCTTTTTACATAAATCTCTTTACCTTCTATTTATCTGATGGAAAATTTGCATTTATTTAGCAAAAGGAATCGAACTTAGGCAAATAGATTTCCCGAGAATGTTCCATTTAGGAAATTAGAAAAGTAAGAGCTACTTAAGTCCGCTGAATAATTCAGCCGTCTTCATTTTGCCTCTTTTTTTCAACGTTCAATCCTAAAAATGGGAATTTCTTTTATTCCTGAATAAAGGATCTTAGATCTCTTAGGGCTGGATGATACTTTGGACAACCGTAAAACTTACATGCTTTAGAAATTTTTGAAATCTATGGATTAAATGAACTTATACTCAATATTGATGGAACTAATTATATTTTTTTTTATATATATAAAAAACTAGAATGAAAATATAAAATGCTTGGGATTTAAAAATGAGTTGGTATTTTGCTACATTTAAGGTTTTATTAAAAGGTAACTGATATTTATAAAGAATTTATAGGGAACTTTGAAGTGTTATTGCGATTTTTTGAATTTTATTACAAAACCATCCGTGTTACAAGTTTTATAAAGGACCCAATAAATACAAAAATACTTATAAGTTTTATAATATTGCTTCTAAAACGTTTGGTTTGGTTTGCTTCACCTATAAACCCGTTAGTGTTGACTACTTAATGTTTTACAAGAAGGTTGTGTAGCATAATTGGAAACCTCATTATAAAACTTTTACTATAAAGGTTTTATAGCTTACGCTGTAAAAACTAATAACTGTTAAAGCACACAATAAATATACCGTAGCTCCTTTAAAACTTTAAGGACTATTATAAAACTAGAGGTTTATAAAAATTTATATTTGATTTATAAAGGTAACGGCAACCTCTCAGTTACGAAACAGTAGAAGTTTTATTTGGGACTAAAAATTGGTCACCGTTGCCTTTTAGAAGACTCTCATTTAGTTGTTATAGGGGTTATATAGGAGTAGCGGTTACGTTTCGCGAATAAATGATAGGTTCGTAGGTTTTACAGAAAAGGTAATAGAAACGTAACAATTACTATTATAAAACAAAAATATTTAGTTTGGAGTAAATGTGTTAAGACCGGAAATATTTTTTTACTAGATTTTAGTTTATTTATTAATTATTATATTATACATTTCGATTAATCAATTATTTTAAATATTTCGAATATTATTTCGATGATTATTTTTATTTCGATTATTATTATTATTTAGATTATTTTTTTTTGTGTGTCATCGGCTTCAACTACTGTGGTTATATCGCCTCGTGTTCTGTGTAGGCTTTGTTACTGTTTCCCAGCGCCACTTTAGGAACAGCACTGTTAATTAGAACCCAACAGTGAATGGTCGAGTGGGGAATCCTACCAATGCATCAGAATTTTAAATAATTAAATTAAATGAAAAAATCCCGGCCAACGGTGGGATTCGAACCTGGGACCCTTGGATCCGCAGGCAGAGACTCTACCACTGAGCCACCCACCCCCCTATTTAGATTATTAATATTTATATTATTATTTCGATGATTATTTAGATTACTATTATTTCAAGTATTATTATGATTTCGATTATTGTTTCGATTGTTTCGATTGTTTCGATCATTGTTACGATTATTGTTTCGATTATTGTTTCGATTACTGTTTCGATTACTGTTTTGAATAGTTTCGATTATTGTTTCAATTATTGTTTTTCGATTATTGTTTCTCGATTATTGTTTCTCGATTATTGTTTCTTGATTATTGTTTCTTAATTATTGTTTTTCGATTAGTTTCTTGATTATTGTTTCTTAATTATTGTTTCTCAATTATTGTTTCTCGATTATTGTTTCTCGATTATTGTTTCTTGATTATTGTTACTCGATTATTATATCTCGATTATTGTTTCTCGATTATTGTTTGTCGATTATTGTTTCTCGATTATTGTTTGTTTCTTGATTATTGTTTCTCGATTATTGTTTCTCGATTATTGTTTCTCGATTATTGTTTCTTGATTATTGTTTCTCGATTATTGTTTCTCGATTATTGTTTCTTGATTATTGTTTCTCAATTATTGTTTCTCGATTATTGTTTCTTGATTATTGTTTCTCAATTATTGTTTCTTGATTATTGTTTCTCGATTATTGTTTCTCAATTATTGTTTCTCGATTATTGTTTCTCAATTATTGTTTCTCGATTATTGTTTCTTGATTATTGTTTCTCAATTATTGTTTCTCGATTATTGTTTCTTGATTATTGTTTCTCAATTATTGTTTCTCAATTATTGTTTCTTGATTATTGTTTCTCGATTATTGTTTCTCAATTATTGTTTCTCGATTATTGTTTCTCAATTATTGTTTCTCGATTATTGTTTCTCGATTATTGTTTCTCGATTATTGTTTCTCGATTATTGTTTCTCGATTATTGTTTCTCGATTATTGTTTCTCGATTATTGTTTCTCGATTATTGTTTCTCGATTATTGTTTCTCGATTATTGTTTCTCGATTATTGTTTCTCGATTATTGTTTCTCGATTATTGTTTCTCGATTATTGTTTCTCGATTATTTCGATTACCTGCCAGTGTCGTTTCATAGAATAAGTAACTTTAAATTGTTACCGGCGGAACCGGACAATCGCATATATTTATGGACTATAAAAAATTACTAAACCTGTATTATAATATTAAAATCGTAATTCTACAAAATTTTAACAGATATTCACATTTTATTAAACTATACACCCCACAAAAATTATCGCATCACTAAAATGTTTGCAATGTATGTTTATAAAAACAGGCAGTGCTAAAAAAACTGTATTTCTACTCTAATAACAGAGAGAATAAAACAATAAAAAAAATAAAATTTTGCGAAAAATGAGGCTAAAGTAGGCTAATAATTATAACATGCTATTATTGCTGGTACACTCCACATGGTGTTACAAATTTTCCAACCAAAAACTTATATTATTGTAACATCCGGTATACACTCTAAAATTAAATTTTATTTAAAGAATCAAATAAATTACTATTCCTGAAGAATCAACTTATCTTCCAAAAAAAGAATATCCAAATCAATCAAACGGTTCAAAAAAAAACTCCAAATTTTTGAAAACTATTAGTGATGTGAAATTTTTGTGGGGTGTATATTTACTCGAAATTGTTATTAACATCTATAAAATAATTTCGTACGTCAATGTATTGCGTCCACTTCGGTTAGATCCGCCGCAAACCTGTCAATTTATGTGTATGAAGGGGGAAAACTGGCAAAAGCCTTTTCAACTTTTGCCCCTGCTATACTCTGGCTTGAATTTTTATTACTTAGATTAGTGTTTTCCAAAGTGTGCTCCGTGGAGCACTGGGGCTCCGCAAAGCCTCCGTGGGGGCTCCGCGAAAATAATAGTCATATTAAAAAAAAACTAGAGTACTATGAGGAAGTTGTCACAAAAGGGAGGACACTTGGTTTAAGGACCTTTTTTAGATTTCACTAAGGCCTTTTTTTTAGAAATGCTCCGGGTTTGCAATGTAATAAAACCTATCTAAACCAATTTAAAGTTTAAAAAATCTATTTTAGGGCCCCGTCAAATATTTCGCTTTTCAAAAGGGTTCCGTCTCCAAAAAAGTTTGAGAAACACTGACTAAAGCCTTGGTTTCTTTGAACACTACGTCGCGGTGAGCGGACAGTCCGTCAATCGTCGCGTTTTGACGATTTTATCCAACCAGAGTATTTAAATGGGAATGGTTTTCTTGAATCCGCTTAGCTGAGCAGGACGGCGTCATGCCGCTGATTTGTCGCGAAGAGTCGGTTGATATCTGTTGAGTTTGATATCAGCGGAATCGTCGGCGTGTGCGGAGACTATATTGTTATTAATTTTAAAACAATGAGTGACAACTTCACACATACAGATGACATCATGACTTTATTTTAAGGTTTATTGGAAATTAGGTCCTTTATGAAACTCAACACGAATACAAAAAGATCTGTAGAAAATCTAAAATACTCCCTAAATTTGGTTTCATTTCCAAAAAGCCTCCGATGCACAGTGATATTAAAGGCACCTTCTGTATCGCGACACAAAAACAACTCATCCTCTGGCTTATTGGAAACTTTGACGGTTGCAATTGCCAGTTTCTCTTGTTCTTCCTCTTCCAACAATAATAACGCAAACAATTTATTTGCATCCATTTTAGTATCTTTCTTTTACATTCATAATACATAAACAGCACGTACAGACATAGTGAAAGTATCTTTTTCTATATTTTTTAACAAACCACCTCGGGCGAAAATTGCTGTTCTCAGCGGTCTACGGACTGTCCGCTCACCGCGACGGAGTGTTCAAAGAAACCAAGGCTTAAGATGATTTAAAAGATTCAAAACGCCAATAAATCGCAGGTCCAGTTATACAAAGAGTATTTTTTTGTTTTCTTCATTTAAAATATTTTTGAGAGGACCTATAAATAACATAGTGTAATATTTTCAAACCGATAGTGTTTTGTTTGTCAACTTGTTTTTGATAGCAGTAGTAAACGATTGCTTTGTAAATAAAAAAATTTTAATATGTATACCCAATTGATCATCAAAATACTATTGGCACATTTTAGAAATTAAATTGAAAACAAAAAATATAACTTTTTATTAATTAAACTATTTTTCTTACTAAATAATTTATTTACGAAATATATTTTAAAATATACTCGTAGGTATTTCCCATGGGTATTTCGGAAACATATAAAAAAGTATTTCTGCATTTTCTTAGTTTTATATACAGGATGTGTTTGTTGATAAGTGTGTATGATTTTAAGGGGTGGTTGCCGAAGTTATTTTATAAATAAAAACGTAGATCGAAAAAGTCAGTGGGCCAGTATTTTTTTTTATTAAAAACGCCACTGGTGCAAGTAGAAATATTCGGAACACCGCAAAAAATGCGCATTTATCCGTTTTTTTGAAAATTTAAAACATTGAAATAATTAATAAAAATCATGATTTCCTTATCTGTATACAGATAGGAAAGTAAAAATAAATAAATAAAAATTTAAATATTCTGTATCTCGGAAACAAAGCATATTTCGACCTACTTTAAAGAAATTTTTAATAAAATAACTTTGATAACCATCCGCAAAAATATTTCGTACTTATTTACAAATACCCACATATAGGCTTTTAATTTTAATACTCCGGTACTGACTGCATGTACCACCAACGTCCGCCGCCTTGTTGCCAAATCAATTAATATGGATTTGAATCTTGACACATTTTCTCAGATTTCGTAATTCAAGGTTTTAAAAAAATACATGCTTTGGACAAAAAAATTTATTTGAAAGAACTAGCTGATTTTTATATAACAATTCCCGGTAAAGACTTCTTTTTGCAATAAATTTCATAATTTGTATAGAAATAATTAAAAAATAAGTTTTTCTGAATTTGGGCTCTACAGCTTAGTAGGTATATCAAATTTTATAAAAAAATATTTAAAATTGAGAAGAGAACCATATAACAATTCCCGGTAAAGACTTCTTTTTGCAATAAATTTCATAATTTGTGTAGAAATAATTAAAAAATAAGTTTTTCTGAATTTGGGCTCTACAGCTTAGTAGGTATATCAAATTTTATAAAAAAATATTTAAAATTGAAAAGAGAACCTTGAAGTCGTTTTAAGCCAGTTTCTAACCATGGATATCGCTCTTAAAACAAATGTTTTTTTATTTAAATTTATAATAGTGACGATATGAAAACTTAACGCCCCTGAAATTTTTGCTGTATTATTTAGCTAAAAGTTAGTGCTCCTGGCATCAATAAAAACTCAGTGTTTTAAATTTTAATCTCATTGCGAATAATAGACTTTGCAAATAACATTCCATGCCTCGTTTTATATGAGTAAACCGCACCAGTCGATCACATATACCGACCCATAAATTTCTAATTAAAAGTTGTCCCGTCTCTAACCCGGCATTATTGTACCAATAATTGTAAATATTTGGATCTGTCGGCGACGCATCCAATCCGGAGACGATTGCTTTTCAAAATTCAATTAATCCAACAAAAAGCCGATAGATGGACGAGATGAACTAGAATTGTACTCAGAGGCGGAGTTTTTTTGCTATTCGCGCTTGACCAATCATGCACAATTTCGCTCATAATTATAGAAATACGAGGAACAAAATGTAAAACTAGAAATATTCATCTAATTTATCATTTTACAACACGCCGAGAGTATTAATTTATGTTACCAAAAGTTATATTCAATAGATTATATAACGAATTAAAATATGACAGCTTGCCTATTAGATCTTTATAGCAATAAATGAAATGGACGATCCTATATAATAAAGAATCAAGCTATAACGAAAAAAATTAATAAAATACGTATGTGAAATATTTATGTTATACAACAGGAACGCATAGATCCTAAGGACACTGGAAAAAAGTAACTGGAAAAAATTCCTGATTGGATTCTTTATTGAATAACACGATCCAAATATACCAAGAATTATTATCGATTAATAACCAACAGTAATTATTACATAATCTCCTCGTACTGACAGTGTTATAATTTTTATTTACTGCAATGTACAATAGCTGATCTTGAAAGTTTTTTTTTTGTGAGAAAACTAACAGTAAAACAAATTCGTGTTGTAAAGTTTTTATATTTCTAACTTTAATACTAATGACGTGACGTCACGAAATCAACAGCAGTTCGTGTCGAGTGCAATCTTGAAAGGATATTTCTCTAGGAAGTTACTAATTGCATTCAAGATGTTGCGAAAATTTGATCTTTTGAAGTTTAATTTTTTTTCAAAGCGTAAGAAATCCCAAATGTTAGAAAAATAATTTATAAAAATACAAAACTTGTATCGAATCAAAATTGTAAAACAATAATAATTGTACGTGTCTATTACATTAATCATAATCTACTTATCAATTTATTTATACGCTAAGTTAAATATTCATAGGAGTCCTTGGTTCATTAAGATGTACTTCAGGATTCCTCCTTGGGACCACTGTTAATATTTATTTTTATACGCTTCATTATTCCATATATCTAACTTGTTAACTATGTATTAAAATTTTGCATTGCTTTCTGGTTAGATCTAGACTAGAATATGCATCGCTTATCCTTACTATGCAGGTCAAAAAATATAATTGAATATCATTAAAAAATTTATCTTTTAGACATGTCATGATAACACTTATTCTGATTTGACTTTCATAGCTTGGATCGTAGAAGAGCTGTTACTAGAATAACTTTTTTTATAAAATACTTAACGATCTGATAAGATTCTATCAACTAACTAGTTTAGATTTCATTATTTGATTTGAATATTCGCACAAGAATTAGAATAACTTTTTATACAAGGAGAAATCGAACAAACATTGCTTGTACTAATACAGTATTTATTTTTTTATATTTTTAGTTCTTATTTTTACCATTATGTGTTGCTATATAATATAATTATTAAAATAAATAATCGAATAATCGAAAATAATAGATTACTCGAAATAATCGAAATAATCGAAATAATCGAAATAATCGAAATAATCGAAATAATCGAAATAATCGAAATAATCGAAATAATCGAAATAATCGAAATAATCGAAATAATCGAAATAATCGAAATAATCGAAATAATCGAAATAATCGAAATAATCGAAATAATCGAAATAATCGAAATAATCGAAATAATCGAAATAATCGAAATAATCGAAATAATCGAAATAATCGAAATAATCGAAATAATCGAAATAATCGAAATAATCGAAATAATCGAAATAATCGAAATAATCGAAATAATCGAAATAATCGAAATAATCGAAATAATCGAAATAATCGAAATAATCGAAATAATCGAAATAATCGAAATAATCGAAATAATCGAAATAATCGAAATAATCGAAATAATCGAAGTAATCGAAATAATCGAAATAATCAAAATAATAGATTATATACAGGGTGTCCCGAAATTAGACGGTCATATTTTAACAGCGTAATCTACATCCTAAAATAGGAATAAAAGTTCATATAAACATAGGTGCGAAAACGTTTCGTTTTCGAGATACAGGGTGTTACAAGTGAAGTCCTGATGGTACATTTTTGTAAATATTTTCTAAAATTTCTTTAGTCACCGGTTTTCCAAAGTAAAAAAAAAATAAAATTTCTGATTTCATAGGCCTACTAATTATTGTTTACACTTTCGAATAACTTATCATGATATTTTCAAATGCTTTTTTCTTGAAAATTCTACGTCCTAGCTAGATGCAACAGAAGTAGCTTTATTATAAAGAAAACATTGATTTTCCAAATTTTATAGTCAAAAATGTTAAAAACTGTCAACAAAACAAACCTAGGGCAATTTTACCCTAAGCCCCCCTAATTTACCCACCTATGAAGATGATCAAAAACTGGGGTTTAGTCCATTAAATAGAGCGTAAAAAGATAAGCATTTGTAACAAATTTCACTTAGTTTTTTAACACCCTGTATCTCGGAAAAGAAAAGTTTTCGGACCTATGTTTATATAAACTTTACTCCTATTTTAGGATGTACATTATGCTGTTAAAATATGACCGTCTAATTTCGGGACACCCTGTATAATAATTTGGTAGATTAATTCCTAAATCGGATTAGTAGAATGATTTTAAAATCGGTAGATCTATCGAAAAATCGGTAGGGTTGGCAACACTGTTGCGAAATTATCGAAGTTGTCCGACATGCTTTGACGTTTACCCCTTCTCTACCTACCAAAAGCCTTTCCAACTTCTGACCCTGCTATAACTCTGGGAATGGAGCAACGTTGCCAAAGTGTGTTTAGATGCACTGAAAGTTATTAGTGCGTCCTCAACCTGAATTTGTTGTTAGGTGCAGTATGGATATCGCTCTTAAATACAAGAAAGATTATCCACGTCTTGGTTTAATGGAGGTACCACATATTGTTTTTGAAGGTGTCCATTTTTTACACGAATATGTCAAAATCAAAAGAGAAGGCTTGTATCAGTTTTTTTGTATGAGGCATGGACATTTACAGATGATACAGTTGGATGTTCTTGGCAAGACTCTAATAAGAGAAGTGTGAGGAAAACCAAAGTTGGTGGAGTAAGGTACTTAAACCAAATAACAGATGCTGACAGTATGTACAGCATGTAACAAAAGGAAAACATCAAAATTTCATCCCGCTGATAGTGAACCTGATCTAAGATATCAGTAGCAGCGAAGGAAAAATTTTCCTTCTCTCAAATGTGACAAATTTAAAAAATAATCATGAAGGAAAAAAAGAAAATCTCAAAGACCTTGTCACAGAAACAACGAGCGAACATTTCCCTCTTGAAAACAACTACTTCCTTGACTATTGCCGCAACAGGCATGAATAGCAGAGATAAAAAATTATTTTCTATCTCTGTTTATTTCAATTCTACTATTTGGTGCGTCACAGCCGATTCGAAAATAGTCGGGTAGTGGTTTAATTAAAAGTAAATAATGAGGTTTAAATATCCTGGTAAATTATAGGTTTATATATCATCATAACGTATCTATCAGATAGTAATTAGATAATTATCTCACATTCGCGTGTAGCCTATTTAATTAAATAAAGCCTTTTTTCGCTTTCCCGATCGAGCGGTTAAATAAGTGTAATTCAGTTGATAATTTAGCTGATCTGCGATGAATTTCGGCAATGAAAATATGCTTTTAGGGCTTTTGAGTTGTGCGATTTCGATCGTCTGAAAAGTTATTGTTCGCAACTTTCTTTCGGCGCGGAAAATTGGGATATAAATGGAAAAGTTTCTGAAATCGATCCAATGAGTTAGAGTTAGAGCGTATAAAGAGGTCGATGTGTATAAATTTTGTTGGAAAACTACGCATCAGCTTCGTGAATTTAAAAGGTTTGTTCGGGATTCATTAAAATTCGAGATCCAGTTGAACAGCTGAATACCAAATTATTCGTCGCGTACAATTTTTAATTTGTTCACTGAACAACTAGTCCTCTGATAGTTCTCAACGTATTTTGAAAAATCCGAATAATCCTGAAGTTATTTAAACGAAATTTACTCACATGAAGAATATTTGTTTTAAATAGAACATTCAGTAAACGAATTAACAATGACTAGAAGCATGACTCAGTAGGATCTTTATAATTACTATTACAGCCTCTTTAACCATGTTGAATTAATTTATAATCTACTTGTCAACGCTAATTGATAACCTACGCATTTTTATTGTTTTTTTTTTTAACCTCGGGATTAATATTAAACAGTGCAACCTCACTTTCGTTCTTTGTATTTTGCATTTAGGCTCTTAATTTTTGATTTTGAAATCATTATTGATATATTAACGGTGCTTTTTTAATAATAGTATAGAACAATTTTGATTAAAAACGATGCCAAAGAAAATTTTCACAGTAGCTATACACCGAAACATAAAGAAGAGAACAGCAAAGCAATACAGAGTGAATCGTAATTTATCGTTTATAGAAGTCGTTAAAGAAATACATTTTTTGAAAAAAATAACAAAGATATAGAATTAATAAATCCAAAACCGGGTCTGAACTTGTGTATGAAAAATTAAACGAATTAATAAGTATATATATGTTTAGGTTTTTCGTCGTTTTTACGAATATGATTCACGAATATTGTAAAATTAAGTGCGTGTTACTAGATAAGTGCGGGTGACTGTATATTAGGTGGGACAAGTCCAAGAAAAGTGTGACAACTTCGGGAAAACCAACTGCATCCCTTTTAGGTTGAACTTGAAAATTTTTACCGTTGAGTTATTTTTTGTAAATAGTTCGCATAAATGTAATCATTTTTTGACGAAAGGGATACAGAACTGTATTGGATACATTTTGAAATTAATTTAAATTTTTTTATTTTTGAGTTTTTTTGAAAAAGTTTATATAACCAGATACTTCTTATTTCTGTCGATATGGGTGCAAAAAATAGTGGCTGAGCATAAACAAAAAGGACTCCAAACTTTAACTACTATTACTACTACTACTACTACTACTAAAAAGTGCATTAATTTTTAATTAATAACATGGCATTTTAATTATTATCATTATTATTATTATTGAAATATTTGTTTTAGCTCTGAATTATTCACTATTCACACAATTTGTTACTTTTTCAATAAAATGAAGTAGTTGAATTTAATTTTGGTACTTCCGTTTACTTGTTTTGGTTACGCCCATTTGGACTCCGAACTGTCAAAAATCACTTCCAGTGTAACTTACAGCTAAATTGCTGTCGTGTAGAAACACTAGTTTTATATAATATCATAATAAAAAAAAATAAATGATAAGGTTATCATTCAAACAAATTATTTATAGTATTATATACAGGGTGTACCAATAAAAACTCCCAGGCCGGATATTTTGGTAAGTAATAGATATTTTAATTCTGTAAAAACCAGATCATAGAGCGCTAAGAGAGCTTCAGTTTTAGATATAAATTAATTTTAAATAGGTCAATAAGTAGATGGCGCTGCGCTCAATATTTCTTTTTCGATGGGAGGATCTTTCTTATATAGCGCATCTTGTAAAAAATGCATTTTGAAGCAGATTTTGTTCTATAAAATAATTCGATAAATCTAGCCATTTTTGATATACAGAGTGGGTCATTCAAAACAGTTTCATCCTGTTTTTCCACATTAATCATTGGATTTTTGGAAAATGCTAAAACAAAATTGAACACATTTTTACAATATAGACATCTGTCATGTGTCAACCCCCTCCCTTCCATTTCTCCAACCCCTTAATTTTAAATAAGGAATGTACCATGTACGGCACATCATTGAAAAGGTAATTTTATGGAGAAGTCAGAAATATGACTGTTTATTGCGATACTTTTAATTTTAGCGCCCTCTATCGGGATAAAAAGCGTGTAACGTATTAACGTATTATAAAGTGTGACACTTCATTTGAAAGCTAATTTAATTAATAATTCAATGACATAACATTAATATAAATATTTCCATATTGCACTTGCAACAAAATAAAGTTAGCAATAATGTTTAAAATAATGCATGACTAATTTTAAAACTGGAGTGCAATATGGAGGATATTTATATTAATATTATGTGGTGCATTGAATTAGTAATTAAATTTGCTTTCAAATAAGGTGTCACTTTATAATACGTACAGTTTTGTATCCCGACAGAGAGCGATACAATTAAAAGTATCGCAATGAACAGTCATATTTCTAAATTCCCCATAAAATTTCATTTTTAATGATGTATTACAGCAGTGTCACTCCCTGTAATACGTAGTAGTTTTTTATCCCGCTAGAGGGCGATACAATTTAAGTAACGCAATGCACAGAAATATTTTTGAATCCCCCATTAAATTACCTTTTTAATGATGTGCCATACATGGTACATTACCTATTTAAAATTAAGGCATTGAAGAAGTGCAAGGGAAGGGGTTGACACATGACAGATGTCTGTATTGTAATTTTTTTTTTAATTTGGAATAAAAATCGACCTATTTTGGCATTTTTTTAAATTCAAATGATTAATGCTGAAACACAGGATGAAACTGTTTTGAGTGACCCACTCTGTATATCAAAAATGGCTAGATTTATCGAATTAGTTCATAGAACAAAATCTGCTTTAAAATGCATTTTTTACAAGATACGCTACAAAAGAAAGATCCTCCCATCGAAAAAAAATTATTGAGCGCCGCGCCATCTACATATTGAACTATTTAAAACCAATGTATATCCAAAACTGAAGCTCTCTTGGTGCTCTGTGAACTTGCTTTTACAAAATTAAAATATCTCTATTACTTTCCAAAATATCTGGCCTGGGAGTTTTTATTGGTACACCCTGTATAGCCGAAAATTGAACAAGCCCCCCATGGCTCGTATGATGTTGGTCGGTGTATTATTTTTACTTTCCTATCTGTATACAGATATAAGGAAAGTATAGGAATCATGATTTTTTTCGACCTCGAGTTTTCGACGGATTTTTACGTTTTGAGGTCCCCTGAATCCGTTTTGACTATTTTCGCGATGATGTCTGTGTGTGTGTCTGTGTGTGTGTGTGTCTGTATAACGCATAACTCATGAACCGATACACAGAAAAACACCAAATTTTAAACTTAAGCTTTGTTTCAGCGTCCAATGAGCTGATTAGATTTTGGGCAGTGTCGGAACATCTGGGGGGGTACTTTATAGGTGGTCATTTTTATATTTTATGGAATATATCTGTTATTTACGTTTGGAGAAGAAAATTCTTCAAATAAAAGTTACTTCTAATATAATTATCTATAATTTTTGTTTTATGCAAAATTTTCCTAAAATGGTCCGTATTCGAGAAATTTGACAAAATGTAAAAAACATAATTTTTTATAAAAATTGTTCAAATAAAAGTTGTTTGTAATATAATTCTCTATAATTTTTGTCCTATACATAATTTCTCTAAAATGGACCGTATTCGAGATATTTGAGAAAATGTGTAAATTTCGAAATTTGAAGAAAACTCAAAAACGGATAAAGGAAAAAACATTAAATTTTAAACTTAAGGTTTATTTCGGCCTGACGTGAAATGATTAGATTTTGGACAAAGTCGGAACATCTGGGGGGGTACTTTATGGGAGGCCGTTTTTATATTTTATGGAATATATCTGTTATTTATGTTTGGAGAAGAAAATTGTTCAAATAAAAGTTACTTCTAATATTATTATCTATAATTTTTGCTTTATGTCAAAATTTCCTGAAATGGTCCGTATTCGAGAAATTTGACAAAATGTGCAAAATTCTGATTTTTATGAAAATTGTTGAACTAAAAGTTGTTTGCGATATCGATTTCTATAATTTTTGTTTATACATGATTTTTCTAAAATGGACCGTAATGGAAAAGTGCTAAATTTAAATTTTTCTGTATTTTCGTTTTCAATGAATATCTATAGAAAAATGTTTCGAGGTAGATGTATGTGTAAAATGTATATATTTAGTTTATTCTCTAAACATTTATAGAGATGCTGCAATAGGTTGTACAAAATAACCGGAAAATGCCTATAATAACTAGATAGGAAAGTCGTGTGTTGGACACATCAGATTTTTTCGCTATGTGATAGGCTTATGATTTTAAACAATTTGCCTCAGTTAAAATTACCGTTTTTAGCACTTGTAAATGATAATTTTTTATTTTTTATTTTCCATTTATTTCTTTGCAATACTGCCCTCCTAAGCCAAAAAGTTGTTCTCGAGTTCTCTCGAGGCGAAAATAGTTATTTTCCTAACAAGTGCGGAAAGTGTTACTTTCCCGCACGCGACTGCAGTTGGCCCGAACGACGCGAAGCGGAGTTCGGGCAAGCGGTCAAGTGCGGGAAAGACACTTTACGCATGAGTTAGGAACATTATTTTTTTTACGACCGTATATACAAAAAAGTAGGAAAAATTATTTTTGGAAAATTATTTTATTTCAACATATACAAATCTTTAAATAAAAACAACTAATTATTATGGATATTAATGTTAAATACACAATTTGTAGCATTTTGTAAATTATGTAAAATTGCCGGTACAGAGGAATTAGTTGGTGTTAATTGGCTGTTAATAGTCGTAACGCTCGTAGATTGAAAAGATGACGTGGACGGGAGTGACATCGGTTGCAGGTCGCATGAAGGTGAAAATGACGGTGGCAGCAAAGGTTGCAAGTCATTTCTATTTGAAAGAATTTTATTCGAAATGTTTTTCTTCTGTGTTTCGGAGTCCTCCAAATAGCCTTCAGCGATAGTAGTGGACTTCCAGCCACCGAGACGTTTTATATTGGTTATCGCTTCACCTGAGTCTGCTAGGAATGTTGCTGAAGAACGTCTAAAACTGTGTCCTGTATATCGTTCAGGATTAGGTAGACGCAAATATGCAGCAATCTCTGTTGGCATCTTACCAAAGGTGTTTACGCCAATGCACTGAATTGAGCATTTTCCCTTCTTATAATTAATAAAAAAGCGGCGATGCGGAGTGGTAGGTGGTCGTAAACCTGCGTACTTTCTGTACAGCTTCAGAAAGTTTCCATTATTTATTTCTTCACATAAAACAAATGATCTTGAAGAATGATTTTTGGAATCGGAAATTTTCACAACTATCAGATTGCCTTTATCTTGTATATCATCGAGAGTGATATTTACAAGCTCCGCTCTGCGGAGAGCACCAGCTAAAGCAAAAATGATACTCACTTTAATCATAAGGTATACCTTATCAGGGGCTAACATAAACCTGGATATATCTTCTTTGGTAAAAACCTGCGCCTTCTGTGCTCGAAAACCAACATTTTTTTGTTTTAGAAATGACGTTAACTTATGGAACTGGCTTATATCCAAATTTTGTTTTATTTTTACTAAACTTTTCACCATCGAATAGCGAGACCATAAAGTATTAGATTTCAAAAACTTACTTAGATGCGAAAAATACGCCAGAAACACCTCTTCTTTGTAGGTTTTTACCCCTTCCTGTTTACACCATGTGACAAAATGGTCGTATTGTTTTTCATATCTTCCTCGTGATTTGGCAGGTAACACCTCCAAATGTGCTTCATTTGCAGCTTTTAAAATGGCTTCGGGCAGCTCTTCATCCGATGAATCATTATTTCTTTAATTTATTTTAATTCAGTTGACGCTTCAACAAACAACTTTGACGTTTTTGTAACAATAACACGCCTTGGTTACCATATAGCAACCATATCAAGCCATACATGTCACAGCCTAGTCTGACTTTTAAAAATATACAGAAGGTATATAAAAATATCTCTATTATTCAAGTTTTCCAAAAAATTAAAATTATAACAAAAAGCAAGAAAAAAAAGTAAATTTTATTAAATGGAATAGTTGGAAAATACTAAATTACCTATTGTAACAATAGTTATAACATCCGAGGTAAAAAAACTATACAATAGGTAAGGCCAAATATTCATAATTTTACTTTCCCGCACTAGTGCGGGAAAGTGATTTTTTCCCGCACTAGTGCGGGAAAGTGACACTTTCAAAACTAAAATGCGTGCGGGAAAGTGGGTAAAAATACACGGTCGTAGAAAAAAATAATTTAAGTACCGCTGGATTACTTTAAATTATTTTTTGTTTTTTAATTATATTTTTGAAGTTCTTGTGTCGTATATGGATATGCAGCCATTTAGCTTAGTAATAATGGCATACCCCTAAGCCTTTTAGTAAGTACAAGTGAAGTGTAAATTTGTTTTACTTTTTTTTTTAATGTTCTGAGTGAGATTTTGCTATTTTTCTTAGTTCATCTGATGCAGATTTTTTAAGCTATCTGATGCGTTAAAAAATAGAATAGTCGTTTTTAGGAGGGCAGAATATTACTTATTATCAAAAATAAACGATTCATAGATATAAATAAGACCTAATACAAGCCCTATTATTTGGGGTAAACAAATGCAATTCATATACTGGTGCTATTCTCACAGACAGATATTTGAATA
Source organism: Psylliodes chrysocephalus (assembly GCA_927349885.1). Taxonomy (NCBI): domain Eukaryota; kingdom Metazoa; phylum Arthropoda; class Insecta; order Coleoptera; family Chrysomelidae; genus Psylliodes; species Psylliodes chrysocephalus. The sequence continues at coordinate 14,130,354 of OV651829.1, forward strand.
ATTATTTTACTGTGGTAAACCAATAGTAATAAATGAATTAATCTTTTATAAGTGGATTAATTTTAGGAAAATATTTCGATATTTTCAAATGTATTGCAAACGACTTGAAATGAATTTTTTTACCCAGAAAATCAAAGATTAAACAAAGTATGAGGTGATCAAACGAATGGGTTGCTAATTCAAAAAGGATCAATCACAGTTGATTCATTTCAAACTGATTTCAAAAAGAAAGGATAATCAGCGAGAACAGAAAAAATTTAAATGTTCTCCTTTTTACTTTCCTGTAAACAGTAAGGAAAGTATAGGAATCTTTTGTTTTTTCGATTTGTTTTGACAATTTTCTGTATTCATGATAACTTAAAAACGGATAAAGAGAAAAACACCAAATTAAAAAAAAATAGCTTTAAATCATGCGGTGAGCTAATTAGATTTTGGGCATAATCGAGGCATCTGGTAGGATGCTTTATACAGGGTGGCTCACGCTCAACGGGACGGAGCTTTATGGGAAAACGACCAAAGATATAAAAAATTCGTTTGGGAGGAATACGTAGGTTACAGACGGCTACAATTTAAAATTTGTTAGATGTATAAAGGATGTCCCACATAAGAAAAAAAAATTAGTTCATTAAAAATTATTCAAACAAGAGTAAACAATTAATTTCTGGGAGACTTATAAATCGAAAACTAATAATAATAGTAATAGGGAACCTTTAGTTAACTGACATTATTTTTGATGTAGTTTTTAATTCTAAAATAAAAAACAGGGTGTTCCATTAAAAATAATATAACTTTGTATATTTTCTCTTATGTGGGACATCCTGTATACATCTAACAAATTTTAAATTGTAGCCGTCTGTAACCTACGTATTCCTCCCAAACGAATTTTTTATATCTTTGGTCGTTTTCCCATAAAGCTCCGTCCCGTTGAGCGTGAGCCACCCTGTATATTCAAATCTTTAAATAAGAGTTGTCTATGATGTCATTCTCTATAATGTTTGTTTTATAATTTTTCTAAGTGGGCAGTAATGAAGAAATTTGAGAAAAATGGCAAAAATGTGTTTTTTCTATAAACATTCACTTTCTATTGATTAATGGAAGTGGTTACTCATACAGTTAGTTTTTTATTACTCAATTATTTTCAACCAATGAAAAAATCTAATGACATTACTTAAGTATTCTACAACCTAAAAATATTACTACTGTTGATTTAGATTCAAAAACTTCTGTTCATTTTCAAAACTCTTCTAATTTCACAATTAATTTTGTAACAAATAAATGAAATAAAAAATTGCATAACTCGTTTCTATTATTTAATTTAAGAATCATAGAAAAAGTATAGTATTTTACTCGGATGATTACACTACTCGCCTGCGGCTCGTGGTGCATCCTTCATCCTCGTGAGCTCGTGAGTAATAGTAAATAATTACCAGATCGACCTCGAGTTTTTGACGGATTTTTACGTTTTGAGGTTCAAGGAATTCGTTTTGACTATTTTCGCGATGATATCTGTGTATCTGTATATTCGATGACTCATGAACGTATACAGAGAAAACCACCAAATTTTAAACTTACACTATACTTACGCGTGTTTCGGATTAACAAAATTATGAAAATTAGTCATTGACAACCAGTTCCAATAAGCCTCGTCCCAAGAAATTAGGTGAAATTGCCCTAATGGTCAGATTTAAATTAAAATAACATTAGGGTAGGTACTAAATTTGTTACAAATATTGCAGTTAAATTGATTCTTTGCAAGTGTTGACATTGTATGTACATTGTAAATTTAGTGGAAATTTTAAAAATGCCTAGACGTATGTTAGATGTAGATAGTCTAATTTGTAGTGTACATAAGTATTTTACGAATGAAAAAGAAAATGCCGGTCCTTTAAAATCGGTAATGTCTGTACAACAACGCGTGTGCGATGCTCTATGAATTAGTGAAACCAAATTAAGAGTAAAATTACAAAATCACAATGGTGAATTACCGAAAGAAGATCACCGCAAAACTCACCCATCATTGAAAACGAAAGATATTCGAGATGGAAAGAAATTTAAAATTCGTGATACCATTTATCGAATGAGGGCCAACAAGGAACATGTGACCTTAAATACAATTCTCTCGGAATTAATAGATAGAAAATTTGACGACATTGGCAGAACAAGTCTATGGCAAGTGATACATAACTTGGGTTTCAAATTTCAAAAGGAGAATAACAGAAAGGCCCTTTGTGAAAGAAGTTCTGTCGTGCACAAAAGAATTAACTTTCTAAATTTAAAGAAGAAGGGGCGAATTTTATACAGGGTGTTATTGAAATACACGTACATATTAAAATGGGGAATAGTATGTAATGACCAAAAACGATTGGCACCAATTTTAACTTCAAATTCTAAAATTTAAATATTGGGGAAGAGTCCCCTTTTCCGACCTACTAGTTTCCATATTTAAAGAAGTAAAATAAATCGAAATTGAACTTACCCATAGAAATTGCACTGTTGCCGTAGCAAAACCAATTAATTCAAAATAAAGTTTATTACAGTAATTGTTCAAAATGCCGTCCATTATTATTTACACACACTTGCAATCGTCTTTCCAAAGAACTTTGAACATTAGAAATTAGTCTTGGATTTTGTCGTAGTTCCTCGGCTACCGCATTAACTTTATTGGTTAATTGTTCAACACTATTAATAGGTTCATTATAAACCAGTTGTTTCATGTGACCCCACAAGAAGAAATCGCATGGATTTAAGTCCGGAGATCTCGGAGGCCACTTAGTAGGTCCATTTCTGCCTATCCACTTTTGAGGAAATCTAATGTTCAAAAACTGCCGTACGTTTAAATCAAAGTGAGGAGGAGCGCCATCTAGTAGGTACCACATCCGTTGCCTTAATTGTAACGGTATCTCTTCTAGGAGTACTGGCAAAATATCTTCTAAAAAGTGGAGATATCCTGGCCCATTTAATCTGTTCGGGAGAACATAGGGCCCGATTAAATACTGATCTATTATGCCAGCCCAAACATTTATTGAAAATTTTCTTTGATGCCCAGTTTCCCTAATGGCGTGAAGATTTTCATCACTCCAAATATGCGTATTGTGCATATTGAACACGCCATCACGAGTGAATGAAGCCTCGTCAGTATACAATAATATTTTTTGAAAATCAGGAATATCAACACATTTTTGAATCATCCATTCACAAAACTCCACTCTCTTTTCTTCATCACCTGGATATAAGGCCTGGACTTTTTGGATGTGATAAGGATGTAAACCTTGTTCTTTAAGTGTCCGCCACACAACAAATGAGGACACTCCAATTTCAAGACCTAGTCTTCTACAACTTAATTGAGGCCGGTTTTCAACAGCTTCCAATATTTCTTCTTCGGCCGCCAATGTTCTTTGTGTTCTTGTTCTCCCTCGATCTGCATTGACACTCTCAAATTTTCCATGGTCTCTTAGATGCTGAACAGTTGAAATAAACGTACGACAGTCCGGAATTCTCCGATTTGGAAACCGTTCGCGATACAGAATTTGTGCTTGCCGAGAATTTTCTCCAGCTGCCCCATAAACCAGCACTATATCCGTTAATTCAATATTCGTAAATAGTGGCATCGTAAAAAAATATTTAAAAGTAATCGTAACAACACTTTTTACCAACTTGGAAATGACGCGCTCGTGTTAGCCAGATTCGTAAATCAACTAAAATTTTAATAATCTATAGTTTCAAAAATGTATAGTTTAAAAACAATCATTTATCAAATATTCTAGTTTTTTAATAACGAGGGTGGTAAAAACCAGTCTTCGGAAATAGAAATTAATTCGAAAATCTTGGCAACATGGTTATTTCTTACAAGACTAGTTTTCTTATCATCTGACAAAAACTTGCATATTAATTACTGTTGATGTTTAAAATAGGTAAATAAACCTAATTTATATAGGTCATCCTCAACATATCAGTGAAGTACGTTTGTTTTAGAATTAATTTTCAAAAATTAATAACTCCCTTAATAAGGGGTATTTTTAAAAAATAATATTTTTCTACATTCAGTGGGGATCTGCGCAATACCCAGTTTTAATATGTACGTGTATTTCAATAACACCCTGTATATTTAGACGAAACATAGATATTTTCTAGGGGTGCAACCAAGAGAATATGGCAAGATGATAACGTAAAGTCCATCAAACATACCGATGGAGAAGGGAAGCGACACATAAAGCGATAAGGTGCTGATTTAATATTTTCATCTAAATCAAAATCCAGTGCCTGTCACGATAGTATGAACACAGAAATGTTTGCAAAATGGTTGCATGAAAAACTTCTCCCAGGTTTAAGTGAGCCCAGCGTAATTATTTTAGACAATGCGCCTTACCATTCTGAAGTATTAAACAAAAGTCCAACGAATTCTTGGACTGTTGAAAAAATTTAAGAATGGTTGACAAAGGAACATATACCATTTCCTCAATATATATTAAAATCAAAATTATTACGCTTGGCAAATATACACGCAAAACCAAAAACCTTTGTTGTGGATTAGATTATTAAAAGTTACGGTCATCAAGTTTTACGTCTGCCACCGTATCATTGCCAGTTTAATCCCATCGAATATGGGGAATAGCAAAACAATATTATGACAACCATATTGGTCCTAATGGTTATAGTGACGGCGCAGTTCGGGAAATTTGGCGAAAAGCACTTTCAATTGCAACTCCTGAAGTGTGGCGGAACTATATATCCAAGTGCGAGAAACTAATAGAAGATTGGTAAACTCGTGAAAATAAAATAAACGAAATCATAATAACAATTAATGGTGATGACAGTGATGATGATGACGATTATAATATTTTGGATGATAATGATTGATTTTCATTTTTGTTGGCAAGTTAAATTTTTTTATTTTTCATTTGAAATTCTCTACATGGAACAAATTTTTATGTTAGAAAATATTTTATTTGAGCTAAATAACCCTCTTATTTTTCATAGACCATATTTTCTGTGTGAACTGTAATATAAAATTATTATTAGGTTTATAATAGCCACATTAGACTCCATTAATGAAGAAGTTTAATTCTACTCTCAATTATACAAAAGATTCTCCATTATTATTTAATTAAAAAGTTGTACATTATTTTTTATTTCATTTAACCAGTTGATATTTCCCCAAAGAACAGGTCAAACTTTCGGGTACTTGCCTGGAAATACTCATAAAATTTTTAATCCGAAACCCGCGTAAGTATAGCGAACAGACTGTAAGCTTTATTCCGGCCTCCAGTAAGCTGATTAGATTTTGGGCGGAGACGGAAAATCTGGGGGGTATTTTATAAGGGGTCGTTTTTCTATTGTATGGAATATAATGTGATTTATTCTTGGAAAAGAAAATTCTTCAAATAAAAGTTGCTTCTCTATAATTTTTGCCCTATATAAATTTTTTCTAAAATGGTCCATATTCGAGAAATTTGACAAAAAGTGCAAAATTCGAATTTTTAGGAAAATTGTTTCAATAAAAGTTGTTTGCGATATCATTCTATACAACTTTTGTTCTATACATGCTTTCTCTAGAATGGACCGTAATGGAAAAATTTGAGGAAAAGAGGAAAATTTAAATTTTTCAATATTTTCGTTGGCAATGAATATCTTTAAAAAAACGTTTCGTAAGATGTGTGCGGAATTTTGCAGATTTTTATTATTGTTTAGCAATGAAAATATAAAAATATGTTTCGAATAAAGGAAGTGTGAAAACTGTTTTATCTTTAATTCACATTCTAAACATTTTTGATATGATGGGCCGTACTGAATATATTTGTAAACTTTATAGGAAAGCCATGTGCTGAAAACTTCAGATACGAGGCCTGATTTTTTAATCTTAAGCCTAACTAATAGTTCTTATAGGTATCGAAACCTAAACGCGGCGACTGACTAACAAAACGTTGTAATGTAACACGAGCATTCGAGAGTTAGTGGCTGAAAGCGAACAGCGAGCCGAATGGCTCAGGTGGTTTACAGGACAAGCCAGTGTCATTAGTGTCACGTTGCAGGTATCCATGCGTATGGAGCATTGTTGAACCAAGTATTCGCCGCGCTGAACTCAAGAAATTTGTAGTGTAATGTTTTTTTCTTTTTTAAACAAATTTGAAGAAGAGTACGTAATGAAGTAGAGAACTAGAGTAAGCAGAGGTATTAGAAACAGAAAAGGGCAGAGACGGAGAAAAGTCGAAGCAAAGCAGAAATAAGTTATTTGTGATGATTTCAAAATTTAATTAGCTGTAATAATTTAGATAATTGAATCCACTCCGGATTGGGATTTATTTGCGGTTGGAAATTATCCATCCCAAAAGGAGGTTTCCATTTATACTGCAAAATACACCATTTTGTCAAAACCCTTTAATTTAATTAGTATCAAAGCAAATAAATCTTGCGGTATGATTCTGAATACGTATTATTTTCGGATATTATCATTGAATGAAGTTAACATGTAATTTTTGGTTTAAATAGTTGATTTTGTGGGCAGTAACTTAGCCGTAAAGCTGGAAGAATTTCAATCTAATAGTTATAATGAAATTTTAGTAGGTAATTCAAACAAAAATACTAATCGAATTATATTTTGTTTTAACGAACATCGCCTAAAAACTGATTGCAAAGTAAAATTTCATGTTACTATTCGAATTTACTGACTGAATCAAATTGAATTTGTTCGTACAGCTAGAATTTCAAAAATGAATAATATTTAACCAAACTACATTTATTTTTATGCGATTTCAAATGAAATTGGTTATTTTGCAGCAAACAAACAATTCAAAATAGATCATTTCTTTTTTATTTATCGCTAAAAACACATTTTAAAATAATTATAAAACATTACGCTAAAAAATTCAGAATTAAAAACAAAACGTTTATTCAAGGATTAATTTTTCAAAATTGCGCTTTTCAAATATATGTAACAGTACTGTATGAGTAACAATATTGTATCTAACAGGCATCTAGCTTGATAGGTATTTAAATTGCCCATAACCATTTAATTAATAATTATGAATTCTAATGCATAGGTAGGAATCCCCACTCAAACATTCACTGTTGGGTTCTAATTAACAGTATTGCTCCTACAGTGGCGCTGGGAAACAATAACAACGCCTACACAGAATACGAGGCTAATAACCTTAGCAGTTGATGCCGAAGACACAAAAAAATACCATAATTATATTTAAGTTTTCCAATTTAAAAGTATTAGTATAATGAATTCATAACATATGGGACAAAAAAAGTCGTTGATTAACCATACATGATGCCACAACACCGATTAGGCACTCTAAATTACTTTCTAACGAATTATTTTTTCAATTCTGGAGCTACCCTCATAAAATTTTTAAAGGGAAAGGGCTAAGTGTGGTCACTTGTTTATAACATATGTATTGTTCAAAATCGCCACCACTCATATTTCTCAAGATTTCTCATTGTTTAGTCACTTGTGCGAAATTGACTACGACCATTTCTGAGAGTGACGCATATCGCACTATTTAGTCTTAAAGGAATAAGACGTGAGAATAAGAATTTAATTTCCACTCGCATGTGAATAAATAAATCTTTTAATTGCATAACTTCGCAATAATTTCTATCTTGATTTATGAAATGTCCATATTAATAGTAAAATCTATTTGATAATTAAATTAGTAATAATGTTTATACCTTAGATCCTAGATATTTAATTTTAACAAATTATTGAAATAATTTTAAAGTAACTACATTATTTTTACGTTTTTTCTCGATTCATTTACATATTTGATTAGATTATGTAAGTGACATAAGAGTCCATACAGTTCATAGACCGTTCAACTTTTTCAACTAATATGTCGCGACGCGAGTTCAATTCCCGATAGAAGAATTTTTTTTATTTTTTTTAATGTAGGAAAAATATGAAAATTGAAAAAATAGAACTATTGATCATAATTATAACCCCTACAGTTAATCTTTTCAGTATTTATGTTGTACTATTTTGATTAATGTTCAGAAAAAAATTGTGAGTACCTACTCATCTTTAATAATAAAAAAAGTTGGTTCTTGTTCAAGGTTGTTCATCTCATTATTTGATGTTTAAAAAAAAATAAACCAATAATAAACATTATTGTATTCTAACATTTTTTATACCCAATGTTATTTTATCTTCATCATCATATGAAAGTGTTTGTAAATGGAATCACAATGTTTTTAATTTTGAAAAAACACAATCTTCAAAAATTATTCAGTAAGTAAGGCATATAAAAAATTAATTTAAAACCAGTCACATCTTGATTGAACCTTTATAGCCAGATTTCCTGATTTTACATTTTCTTGATAAAATTATTTTGTGGTCGCAGGAAAAATATTGTATATCACTCGTGTAAAAGTGATTTTTCAGACTCCTAATGTAATATACTATTTAACACTTAGATGAAAAAAAGTGTCCTTTCCACATTTGTGAGTGTTTTCTAAAAGACAAGCCAGTGTCATTTTGTGACAATAATTATTATCAATGCCGGTAGAAGGAACATATTTATATCGCGCAAGCACCTTGACTGGCGCCCATATAATTTAGGATTACCATATTTCTTCTGACCCAACGCGACAGGATTTTTTAGCACCTTAACCGAAATTATTTTTGTTGTGACCGCGCAGAGGATCTTTTTTAAACTTTTTTTTAGACTTTCTTTACTTTTTTTACTTTTTTAAACTTTTTTTTACTTTATGACTTTTTGACTTTTTTTGTCTTTTACTTATTTGACTTTATTTGAATTTTTTATTTTTTTATTTTGTTGACCCTGATGTTTTTTACATTTTTACTTTTTCTGACTTTTTTTGACATTTTTGCTTTTTCACTTTGACTTTTTTGATTTTTTTGTTTTTTTTAGACTTTTCGACTTTTTGACTTTTTTGATTTGATTTTTTGATTTTTTGATTTTTTTTTGATTTTTTGATTTTTTGATTTTTTTTTTGATTTTTTGATTTTTTGATTTTTTGATTTTTTAATTTTTTGATTTTTTAATTTTTTAATTTTTTGATTTTTTGATTTTTTTATTTTTTGATTTTTTGATTTTTTGATTTTTTGATTTTTTGATTTTTTGATTTTTTGATTTTTTGATTTTTTGATTTTTTGATTTTTTGATTTTTTGATTTTTTGATTTTTTGATTTTTTGATTTTTTGATTTTTTGATTTTTTGATTTTTTGATTTTTTGATTTTTTGATTTTTTGATTTTTTGATTTTTTGATTTTTTGATTTTTTGATTTTTTGATTTTTTGATTTTTTGATTTTTTGATTTTTTGATTTTTTGATTTTTTGATTTTTTGATTTTTTGATTTTTTGATTTTTTGATTTTTTGATTTTTTGATTTTTTGATTTTTTGATTTTTTGATTTTTTGATTTTTTGATTTTTTGATTTTTTTGATTTATGGTTTTTTGATTTTTTTACTTTTTTTTTTACTTTTTTTGACTTTTTTTGACTTTTTTTTGACTTTTTTTTGACTTTTTGACTTTTTTTTTTACTTTTTCGACTTTTTTTTCTTTTCTTGACTTTTTTACTTTTTTTACTTTTTCTGTTTACTTTTTTGACTTTTGGTTTTTGTTTTTTTTTTTTTACTTTTTTGACTTTTTTCTTTTTGTTTTTGACTTTTTTTACTTTTTTTACTTTTTTTACTTTTTTTTGACTATTTTTGATATTTTTGATTCTTTTTATTTTTTTTGACTTTTTTGTTTTTTTTGACTTTTGATTTTTTTACTTTTTTTACTTTTTTACTTTTTTTTTGACTATTTTTGATATTTTTGATTCTTTTTATTTTTTTGACTTTTTGTTTTTTTTGACTTGATTTTTTTACTTTTTTTACTTTTTTACTTTTTTGACTTTTTTGACTTTTTGACTTTTTGACTTTTTTTTACTTTTGACTTTTTTTTACTTTTTTTTACTTTTGACTTTTTTTGACTTTTTTACTTTTTTTGACTTTTTTACTTTTTTAAACTTTTTTAAACTTTTTTACCTTTTTATTTGTTTTTTTGACTTTTTTGGACTTTTTTTAATTTTTTCTTGAACATTTTTGATTTTTTACTTTTATGACTTTTGTGAATATTTTTAATTTACTTTTTTGTCTTTAACTGATTTCTATTTTTTTTATTTCAACCCCCTTGCCGCCTATTTTATTCAGATTTTTTAATCGATATGCTTTTTTGTCCCCTTACAAAGCTTGATTTTTGCCAAAAATGTTGATATTGTTCATTTTTGAATTAGGATTTTTTTTCAATATTTCAACCCCTTCTTAAAACCCAATGTTTATACAATTTTTGTTTCAGAATCAATTAGTTTCTTTTTTTAGAGGTTGATTTTTACTAAACATTTCATGTTGATATCTTTTTAATTTATATATTTTTTTTTATTTCAACCCCCCTTAAATCCCCATTTTTAAGCTTTGTCCCCTTACAAAGCTTGATTTTTCCAAAAACTTCAAGTTGGATATTATTGTTCATTTTGAATTAGGATTTTTTTAAATATTTCAAGCCCCCCCTTAACCCCCAATTTTTATACAATTTTTTTTTCAGAATCAATAAGCTTATCTTCTCTTAGAACTTGTTTTTTGCTAAAAATTTCAAGTTGACATCATTTTTCGTTTTTGAGTTAGGATTTTTTTTAATATTTCAACCCCCTTTTTATACATATTTTTTTTAAATCAGTAGGCTTCCCTTTATAGAGCTTGATTTTTCCTGAAATTTTCAAATTGATATCGTTTTTAAATTTTGACTTATCCCGAGGATAAAAAAGGGACAACGGACGTATGGAACGGACTACTGTGTGAAGAGTATAATAAGTAGATATCAATCTACTGAACAGATAGAATTTCATATCCATTCTAATAAAGATATGAAATCCACCATTCGCAGCTTATTTCTTGTAAAGAATCTGTAAATAATGCCAATCCACTATATATATTCGTTTATATTTAGAAAGAAACCGTAAATTTAAGTAAATAGAAAGAAACCTATCTAAAACCAATTCAATTAAAATAAATATTAAGTCATTTAAAATTGTAATTTAATTGATACGATTCTAAAAATCATTTCAAATATTGAACAAAAGACATAACAGTAACAATAACGCTGCCAACAAAACCTATTTAAAATGCCCGCGTTCCACCTTTTAAATCTCATTCGCAATCGTAAATAATTGGAATAGAGAGAACAATTAGAAAATTGTGATAATTTGAATCAATGGCATTTCTATTTTCGTATTTTTACTGTAAATAATAATTGTTTGTTGTCAATGGAGAAACGCGACTTGTGACTTAATTGATTTCTTTTAATATATTTTCTAACATACATATCAGTTTTGCCTGTGTACCTTTTACTGTTATTAACAAACTCTTTTTATTTTTAAATTTTCACGCGAGTCACTCAATTGAATGCTTTCGTTTCTCATTAACTGTGACTGCCATGTCTAACTCTAATTTGTATTAACAGATGTTCCGATCTCAGTTTTTTGGCCTTCAAAGTTAAGAACCGTGTAAAGATTTATTTAGATCACATCATTTTGTTAAAATGTGCGGTGCGATGGTTTTTAGTTATTTTCACGTTCTGAATGCCATAAAAATCAATTTTGAATCAAATGTAATTTCTATTTAATTTGTGGTTGATGAATAGTGTGAGAAAGTTGTGTTACTGCTTTTATTTTTATTTGCTAAATACAAGTTTTCTTTGTCCAAGAAATGAATTTGAATTTGCAGTCAAGCAAAATAATCGGAACGAATCTGTATTTCAAAAGTTAGAGGTACAAAATACCGTATTCTTATCGTCAATTTTGAACAATATGATCTGTCATTTATTAATATATCTTGCTCTACAATCTTGCTATCTCAGAAATCTCCTTTTTGTATCCGTTAGCTGGATAATAAGGTGGTTAACATTTAAAAAATGGCTGATCACTTATTTCATTTTCATTTTTTTAAAGAATTCGAAATATAGCGGCTAGGTACATATTTTTAGTGAATGTATCTACTCTGTTGTAGATAGTTACTTTTAGAGAAATCAATGTATCATAATTTCAAATTATCAGGAATTGGATTAGATTTAATTATTAGGACTGTGAGTGGGATTTGAAGTCTTTCCCACCTCATTAGTTAGAGCACTGTGTATAGTTTGATATTCTCTAAAGTGGGAAGTAATGAAATGATATAAATGGCAAAATTTGTTTTTCTTACTTTCCTGTCTGTATACAGATAAGGAAAGTATAGAATTCATGATTTTTCGACCTCGAGTTTTCGACGGATTTGAGGTCCCCTGAATCCGTTTTGACTATTTTCGCGATGATGTGTCTGAATACTCGATAACTCATGCACACAGAAAAACACAAAATTTTAAACTTAATCTTTGATCCATCCTGCGGTGAGATAATTAGATTTTAGGCATAGTCGAAACATCTGGGAGGTATTTTATAGAAAGTCGTTATTCTACTTTATGTAATATATCTGTTATTTACGCTTGGAGAGAAAATTCTTCAAATAAAAGTTGCTTGTAATATTATTCAGTATTCTCTATAATTTTTGTCCAATGCAACATTTTTATAAAATGGTTCGTATTCGAGAAATTTGACAAAAGTGCGATACGTACAATGCATTCGATGTACAGTATAATTTTTCTACGACCCACTAACAAAAATCTACAAATTTAAAAAATTATTTTATGTTATTAAAAAAAAATAACTAATTTAAAAATAATTTATGACTTTTACTAATTCATAAAACACAATAAACAAGAAAAAAAGAAAAAACATATTTAATATGACCCTATCCGGACTTTTCGCATGAAATCCAAGTGCCCTGATCTCACCACTATCGAGACGCTTAATGTTTTTGCTTTAATACTCATAATTAAATTGACTTCATATATTTATAAATTATAGACGAAATAAAAATGGAAATACTATTATTCTACACAATAATAACTCATACTGTATATTTTTAATGCCGATAACTAAAAAAATATACTGACAATTAGTTTGACAGAATTGTCAAATTTTAAAAATCATAATAGACGGATGATCAAAATATGAACTGTAAATAGATTTGATTTTTCGCAGTGTTCTCATTACCTATAATGGATATGAAATATATTCGTTCAGTTGAACGCAATAAAATACGTTTTGTAATCTGAGCGTAGATAAGCTAATATCCATGTGCTTGTAGAAAATAGTAGTTTGTGCAACAAAAGTGGATATAGACAATCCACTCGAGTTGTATAGTATATTTTTTATACGACCCACTAACTAAAATCTGCAAACTTAAAAAAATATTTTAGGTTATTAAGACAAAATAACTAATTTTAAAATAATTTATAAAATAAAATAAACATAAAAAAAATTAGTCTCTAGCCCAAATTCAAACCCGGGCTATTCGCGTAAAAGGCACATGCTCTGTCCGCCACCGCCACTTTTAGAATTTTCGTTTTATTATTCGTAATTAATAGTGGACTGAAAAACGGGCAAAAGGTTTAAATTTTTTCTTTGAGGTACAACCACATGTGTTCTTTACAAAATAATAGTCTAGGTCCCTGGCCATCTGAAATCGGCAATTACAACATGTTTACAATTTTTTGTGAAATAATAAATGTTTGTCTGCAAGTTTTATGAAATTTTACTTTAACCTTCCCTCCTAGAATGTCTTTCTTTTGATGCAAAATCTTTTGAGCACAAGTGTTTTTTTTTCTTTTTTCTGCAGAACATATAATTGTTTTTATTCCTTTCAATCTCGGATTTTGCGTCACAAGTTTGTCATTTTCTTGCAAAGTCTGACCACAAAATAAACACTCCATCGTTTACAAAAAAAAAAAATCTCAATACACACACACCAAATAATATCTACTTTACTAATCGCAGTTAAAACAAAGACTGTTAGCAACTGAATCAAGTTATCGCCAAATTTGTCAGGAATAGACAGGTCGCATTATGCGTATGCGGGACGCGGAGAGATGTCTGCTCATTAGAAAGCACAATAATTAAACGCGGCTGCAGAAACTTTCAAGTTTGCGTATTTATTGCTCAAAAACTATGATACTTCTAATAGCGATTTTTGTTTTAAAAACGTTCTTGAAGCTTTAGCTTTATTTGGTACGCAGATAGTTTAGTGAAATTTTCAAAAATAAAAAAGTTTTCGATTACTGAAAATAGTGCTGCAAAAAAGTAAAAATTAAAGTTTTGTCTAGTTTTACAAAAAAACTAGGTTTTCTATACTAATGAAACTAACGCAGTAATCTCCGCTTTCGTTTCTTCTGCCGATTAAAAAAAAAAAGTTGAAAATATCTTGTTTAGTTCCGGAGATATCGCGAGGTTTGTGTGAAAAAGTAATAAAACTTAATTTTGACAGATTTTTGACAAATTTCGCAATAAAAAATGTTGTCCCTATTAAAAAATGTTGTAATTGCCGATTTCAGATGGCCAGGGACCGAGACTATTATTTGGTAAAGAACACATGTGGTATGCCAAAGAAGGCAGCAAAGCACCTCGGGAATTTTGAGTTGAAACATATGCCACATTTTTAGGCTATTTTAAGGCTATTTTTATACCCTTCTTAAAAATTTTATGCTCATCGTTTTTTGCAAAAATCAAGGTGCTCTGCTAGCTTCGAACGAAGTAAGCAGAGCACCTCGGTTTTTTAAAGCTTTTTTCTAAAAACAACTACACCACATTTTTAGGCTATTTTAAGGCTCTTGAAATATTATAAAACTTTACTAAAAAATTGCAATTTTTAAATAATAGAGGGTGCTTTGTTGGAGCAAAGTCAGCAGAGCACCTCGGTTTATTATTATTTTTTTCAAAAAACTAGTTATGCTTCGGTTTTAAGCTATTTTTAGGCACCTAAAACCATATAAAACTTTAAAAAAAAAATGTATTTTTTTAAAAATACTACTACCTGCGAACGAGTCTACCAGAGCACCTCGGTTTTTTAAAGCTTTTCTCTAAAAACAACTGCACCACATTTTTAGGCTCTTGAAATAATATAAATTATTTAAAAAAAAAAGGTTTCTTTTATTTATTTTCTTTTCGCAATCGTGAACATATTATGACACAACCAGTTACATAATGTTCAACTTTATGTAACTCAAAGTAGATAGATCATTTGGACACTTGCTGCGATTACAAAAGTCACTTTGTAAGTCAAATTAAAAGAAAATTTGTATTAAATACTTATTAAGATTAGGATAGGCTCATTGCAAAAAACCCTTAATTAACAAACATTTTAATTTCTCAATTAATTATATCAATGCGGAAAAAATAATCGAAATCAATGATGAACAATATACAAATAAGTTGTTTTAGCTGGGATTGATTGATTCAAAATTGGTGTAAATACCAATTACAAGGTAGTGTCCGTGTTAAAAATTCCATACCTGTTGATTATATTAAAATTGCAAAGTAAATGTTCAAATCAAATCTAAATATCAGTCATATTGTAATACCTACTCATACGCAGAGTCTTCAATAATATTCATATCTCACGTGACTAAATTGACTAAAAGTAACATTAATAACTTCAGTAGTAACCCTAAAACAATGACCTATTTGACATAATTCTATTGTTAAATAAGTTGCCAGCAAAGCACCCACTGTATTCTTTGAAAAATGCATTTTTTTTAAAGTTAAATATTGTTTTAAGATCCTAAAAATAGCTTAAAAATGTAGTATAACTAGTTTTCTGAAAAATAAATAATAAACCGAGGTGCTCTGCTGACTTTGCTCCAACAAAGCACCCTGTATTATTTAAAAATAGCAATTTTTTAGTAAAGTTTCATAATATTTCAAGAGCCTAAAAATAGCCTAAAATTGTGGTGTAGTTGTTTTTAGAAAAAAGCTTTAAAAAACTGAGGTGCTCTGCTAGATTCCTTCGAAGCTAGCAAAGCACCCTGTATTTATTAAAAATAACAAATTTTTTCGAAAAGTTTTATAATATTTTAAGAGCCTAAAAATATGGTGTCGTTGGTTTTAGAAAAAAGCTTTAAAAAACTGAGGTGCTCTGCTGACTTCGTTCGAAGCTAGCAGAGCACCTTGATTTTTGGAAAAAACGAGGAGCATAAATTTTTTGAATAGGGTATAAAAGTAGCCTTAAAATAGCCTAAAAATGTGGCATATGTTTCAACTCAAAATTCCCGAGGTGCTTTGCTGCCTTCTTTGGTACACATGTGGTTGTACCTCAAAGAAAAAATTGAAACCTTTTTGCCTGTTTTTCAGTCCACTATAAATTAGTTTCATATAGTTCGATTAAAATTTAATTTCTTTTTAAATGGGGTCTAATAAAAATAAAAATGCTATTATTTATCGATTCTACACAAAAATAACTCATTTTAATGAATATTTTAATCTCAATAACTAAAAAATATACTGACAATTAGTTTGACAAAATTTTAAAAATAAAAAACAGTGTTCTCATTACCTAGAATGGATATGAAATATATTCATTTAATTGAACGCAATAGCATACTTTTTCGTTTTGTAATCTGTGCGTAGATAAGCTAATATCCATGTAGGTGTAGAAAAACATTATTTCGATGACCATAAATATTATATTGTCTCACAGAAAACGTAGTTATTGTACCTTTAAAAATGAAAAATTTAAAATTTGTTTTCGAATAAAAAGATTCTCTTAGAATTCCGACAAAAAATGTTGGCAAAATAACCAATAACCGATCGGAAAGTATTTAAAAACCTGGCAACTAATCCAATTATTTTTGCTTCGGTAAAATTCCAGTCGATATTTTCCGAAAATTTTCAATGAAAAGTCGTTTATTAAATACGCCCTAAACCGAAATTATTTTTCGATAGTGATCTATTTGATTCGTAGGTATTTTGATTAGTTCGGCGCGACTAAAAATAGGACGTTTAATGTTGTTGTTTCACCTCACAACTGCATGATTGCTTTGGATGTGAATTATTATTTGAATCGATTGAAAATATGAAACTTGTTTAAAACCTTCTTGCGTTGTTTTCTCTTTAATATTATGCTGGGAAACTCAAGTAATTACAGAATAACAACTAGAATTTTCACATGTAAAATTTAAACTACATTGTTCATTGTTCAGTAAATATTTGCCGATATCTAAATTTATAAAAGGAAGGATTGATCGTTTGCCACGATTTTCAAAATTGCTTCTATTAAACTTTGTAATCCACAAAAAAAAAACAATTCAGCGGATTTGGAAGAGCACTATATACAGGGTGTTAAAAAAAAGTGTCACAAAATGAAATGGTGAATAGTATGACCCAAAATAAGCAGAAAAGTCTTAATAAATATATGACCGCAAATTAACGGTTTCGGAGATACGGACCATTTTGTGTTTATAACAATTTTTTATTATTATAAAAAAACAATGATATTTATAAACAATCAATAACAATATAGAGTTAAATGAGATGTTCAAATACTGACGTAGCGCTTCCCTCGCATTGCCATTTGCACGACCGTACATAAAATGCATGTCAGCTAATTCAATATTAGTGTAAACAGGCATAACGAAAATTTATAAAATTATTCACCCACAACAAAATAATAACTGCAAATAGTATCTATGAAAAAACATCGGTAGACTCCGATAAGAAAAGCAAGTTTTTGAGAATGAAAAAAGATAATCAAAAAATGATACAAAACACAAAACACTCCGTATCTCTGAAACCATTCATTTGCGGACATATGTTTATTAAGACTTTTCTGCATATTTTGGCCCATACTACCCCCCGTTTTATTTTGTGACACTTTTTTTTTAACACCCTGTATAGTCAAAATAACGTAAGGAATGAATATATTCAGGAGGACTTCTCCTGGGAAAATGAAGTCAAATATATTTGCACTGGCTCTTGTTAACACTCGTGAAAGACGATGGTAAACAAGAATGTTTTGTAGCAACTACGAGTAATCCACCAATCACAGTTCATATTTTGATCACTTGACTATTATTTTTGAAATTATAAATAAGTGACAATTCTGTCAAACTAATTGTCAGTATATTTTTTAGTTATTGAGATTAAATATACATTAAAATTGGTTATTTTTGTGTAGAATCCATAAATAATAGCATTTCTATTTTTATTTTGTCTATAATTATAAATAATTTGTTAATTTAAATAAAACTATATGAAGTCAATTTAATTACGAGTATTAAAGCAACAAAAATAAAAGAATAGGTGCTCTTGTGGCCAGCGTTCTTGCCTTCCACACAGAAGACTCGAGTTCGATTCTCGGATAGGGAAAAATTAACTTTTTTTTATTGTTCGTTTATTTTATTTTAAAAATTATTAAGTCATAAATTATTTTAAAATTATTTATTTTGTCTTAATAACCTAAAATGTTTTTTAATTTGTAAATTTTTGTTAGTGCGTGGTAGAAAAAATATACTGTACAACTTGAGTGGATTTTCCACATCGCACTTAGACGATTGAGTACCCCGCTTACGGCGTCGTGCTCAAATTTCGTCTTCGTACGATATGGCCAACATATCGACTCTTGTTGCACAAACTACTAATTCCGTATTGATTATTATTACAAGTGTTGAGAAAAGTGATTGCAAACATGTTTGAACTTCTATTTCCGATGATATATTTCCCTGAAAATGTACATTAATTCGTTGTTAACTGCAAAGTAAAATTCAAAAAGGATTTTAAAAGAATACATTATACTCGCATTTAGAATAAAAAAAATATAATACCAATAATAATTCCAAAAATATTAGACGATTTTTAAGAATAAAAAAACATATTTATGAAAAAATTTGGACTGCGATAAATATTTGGAAAGCTTTTTTGATTAAAACGAGTGAATTCCAGTTGGTATTTGCTCCAAAAATTAGCTCTGCATTGCAGTAAAGGACCCCGCACAAAAAGATAGGAAATGCACTCTCGGTCAAATTGTCTGAATTTTTGATATGTTATACATTTTGTCATCCTGAACAAAAGTCTCAATGAGCACTAAGCTCCAAAGTCCATGGTTTGGCTCCTATGGAGCTCCGAAGCTCCACCATAGTATAGAAACCTCTAAAACGCATGTCACCTTTTTGAAAATCATATTTTAATTATTTTAATGTATGCCCTTAAGTTTTTGAGGATGCTGAATTGAAATATGATGTCAAATCCATAATATTGGCAATTGACAGCTGTCAAACAGCTGTCAAATTATTTAAAACAAGAGAAATCTTATATTAATCTTATTTTATCGATTTGACATCTTATTTGAATTCAGCGTCCTCAAAAACATATGATAACATCCTTTAATATAAGATTTGTTTTTCTTCGAAGCGTTTGACAGCTATTTGACAGCTGTCAATTGTCAATATTATCGATTTGACATCTTATTTGAATTCAGCGTCCTCAAAAACATATGATAATATCCTTTAATATGAGATTTCTTTAGTTTTTAGCATTTGACAGCTTTCAATTGTTAATATTATCGATTTGACATCTTATTTGAATTCAGCGTCCTCAAAAACATGATAACATTCTTTAATATAAGATTTGTTTTTCTTTGAAGCGTTTGACAGCTATTTGACAGCTGTCAACTATCAATATTATCGATTTGACGTCTTATTTGAATTCAGCGTCCTCAAAAACATATGATAACATTCTTTAATATAAGATTTGTTTTTCTTTGAAGCATTTGACAGCTGTCAACTGTCAATATTATCGATTTGACATCATATTCAAATTCAGCATCCTCAAAAACTTAAGGGCATACATTAATACAATTAAAATATGATTTTCAAAAAGGTGACATGCGTTTTAGAGGTTTCTATACTATGGTGGAGTCACGGAGCTTCGGAGCTCCATAGGAGCCAAACCATGGACTTGGGAGCTTAGTGCCCATTGTGACTTTTGTTTAGGATGACGAAATGTATAACATATCAAAAATTCAGACAATTTGACCGAGAGTGCACTTCCTATCTTCTTGTGCGGGGTCCTTTGAAATAAATAAAATCCACTACTAGATATTATTAAATTTATCAAAAAAAGGATACACAGGATGTGTCTCTAAAGTAACAATTCCTGTTATATGAAAAATACATAAATGTAAATCAAAACCATAAAAATAGAAACGCCATTATAATAGTGTAGATATTTCACGAATTGTTTTTTTTAATATTTATGTCAATCTTGGTAAATTGACATTATTTAAATATTTTTCCATCGATTTCTTAAATGTTTTCAAAAAAAAAAAAATATTAACGAATATTTAATTAAATTTTACTAATCGCAGTAACGATTCAAAGTGTGATTAAAAAATAACGCCATTGTCCGACTGTACTTTTACGTTGACGTTGACATTTCTATAAATATTTAAAAATATTCGAGTCAGACAACAAATGTAATAATTGAATTACTATCAGATCTGTCATAAAATTAAATTATAGCTGTAGCTTAAAATGGGAAATAAAAGAAAGAAAAATATCAAATGAATTGGTTACATGATTTTAAACTATTATATTTTATCTAGAAAAAGTTTGGCAACATTTAAGAGAAACAGAAAATGGGGATTAAAACAAAAGGGAAAAAACTAATTTCCTTACATATCCTTAAATTAGGAATGGGGTCCTCCTTTTCAACAAACCGTCTCTTCTTGCTTGTACTTGGACTTGATTGGGTGTTGTCGTTTAAGTTTAGTTCTTGTGGGTCTTGTTGTGATTGCCATTCTTCATGAATTAGCGTGTCTATATAATTTCTAAGACTCTAAATCTAGAATGAAGTTATATATGGCATTCTATATTATACTCTTCACAGTTTAACAGCCCCCCTTAACCTCCATTTTCAGTCAGATTTTTTTAGAATTAATAGGCTTCATATGTAAAGCTTGATTTTTTTTAATTTCGTATCGTTTTTTGTTTTTGAGTTAGGATTGTTTTCAATATTTCACTTTTTTATTCAGATTTCTTTTTAAAACGCTTTTGTTTTTATTTTTTTCTTATTATTATTTATTTTTTTTTTTATTTTTTTCAATTTTTTTTTATTTCAACCCCTCTTGTGACCTCCATTTTATTCAGATTTTTTTAATCAATAGGCTTTGTCCCCTTATAGAGCTTGATTTATGCTAAATATTTTAAGTTGATATCATTTTTCGTTTTCATAGAATTTTTTTTTAATATTTCAATCCCCCTTAACCCCCTTTTTTAATCAGATTTTTCAAAATCAATAAGTTTCGTCCCCTTATAGAGCTTGATTTTTCTTGAAATGTTCAAGTTGATATCTTTACAAAATAAAATAAACTTAAAAAAAAACATTTTAATTAGTCCTCAATCCTGGAATTGAACGTATGGCAAAACAATACTCTACATCTGCGCTAAGGAGTCAACATTTTTTTTTAATACTTAATACTTTTTTAAATAATTAAATTGGTTTTAGATAATTCTATTAAAACTTACGATTTATTTGTAAATAGAAGAATATCTTGTGGAATGCTATTATTTATCAATTTATTACTTTTAATAATATTTAATCTCAATAATTAGTTTGACAGAATTGTCATTTATTTAAAATTTTTAAAAATCATACTAACCTGGTGACCAAATATGTACTGTGAATGATGGATTTCATATCCCTACAGTGTTCATAATAAAATGAAATATATACGTACAGTAGAACGCAATGGCCTACTTTTTCGTTATGTTGTCTGTACGTAAAATAGAAAATACCAAATGGGCGTAGAAAAAAGGAATTGTTTACAAAATTATTTAATTTGCTTTTTCCTCGACATATTTTCCAAATTTTTATTTTAAATTAAAAACTATAACAATAATTTATATCAATTAACGGATAGTACAATACGATTCGTAAACACGAAAAATAAACGACGATCGATCGTTCACCACTTTCTACATCCCCATTTCCATACGAAGGTAAATATTGACTTCATATCGCAGCGAAATCCCTCCCTCACTCCCTCCCTCCCACATCGGTCGATGTTTTTCGAATGTTTGTACGCCCAAATGGAATGACTGACAGGCATGGGTTCCGATCATATATAGTTTACGTTAATGCATCACTATCAACAAATTCGAGCCCGATGAGTTGATGTTTGTCTTATCGACCCTTTCAGCTGTTGTTCATTTTGGGATTAACTCTGGATAAGTAAAACGGGACTAACAGTTTAAATCTCGGATTAACAGCCGCTTAGTTCCAATTTGTTTTGTTTGTTAAGCGATCTAACATTTTTTTTGTAACCCCACGCGTACGTTATTATCTACCAGTCAAATTCTGTGCAGATTTTCAACAGGATTTTTGGTTAATTAAGAACTGGTTTTAGTTTTTATCAATCTAATTTTTATTAAAAGCAGATGTATCTAGGAGTGCAAGGGCGGCTTGTGACCAAAATTTTGGGGATTCACAGTAGTAAAATATAGATCCCGGTACAGATATAGGTAAAAAACTGTCAGAGTTTTAGAAAGGTATATTATAAACTTTCTAAAACACTGAAAGTTTTTTCATAAATCTGTACTGATACTATATTCTATCATTGTGAACCCCCCCACAAGCCGCCACTGTAAGAGTGTCTGAGTTCTTCAAAAGAACTGTCAGAGGATTAGTTGATCAATGGACGCCACAAATAATTTGCTACTTGATCAACTGAATATCGGATGATTTTCCTCAAAATTTAAAGACACCCAAACAAACATCCTGTTATCTCTGTCACTGTTACTTACAACGTTCCGGTACTTAAGTCGTACTTCAAACAGCTTTTTTATACGATTATTGTCAGCTTTGTCACCGTTATTAACGTTTTAGTTAGTTTTGAACGATTATTTTTACTAGTATATTGTTTAATTTCTAGAATTTTGTAAAACCTTGGTTGTACATGCTCGGATCATGGTTAAGGTCTTTAATTGTTCTTTCTAGCCAGTATGTGGCTGATTTAAATAAAAGTATTTATAATTTGTAAATACAATGTAGACAAAACCAAGTTATATAGCGTCTAATAAATGATGTTTCGTTCCCAATATACATTCATTGATTAAGAGAACATGCTGACAGACGGTTTACTGATGACGTTTGAAATAGCCGAGACTGCAAATATTTACATACGTTTAACGTTGATTGCACACTATTATTCAAAAATTTCAGTAACTGTTTGAAACAATATTTAGAAAACCAGTTTTAAGAATCCCATAATTAATGCATGAAATTCTGTGATAGAATTAAAACCTCAAACGCGCTGCTCTCCAACCTAAACCTGATAACGATTCAACATGCGGTGAAGTAGAAACACATTGTTTTGTCAGAATTAATAACCAAAATACACAGTAATGGAATCAAATAGTTAAACTATGCTTATACATACATGGCGTCCTTACAAACGTATTTAATATTGCCAGTAGTTTGACTTAATAATCATACAGCAGGATATAAAATAAAAACCGATTGAGTGTAAATGAAACAAAAAATATGTACGTTTTATATTTGCATGTATAAATGGTTGATTGCAATACCTTTATTTAAGTGGAGGACATAAATGCTTATTGTAATCAACTATGTCGTCAAAGAAAAGAATGACTTGAATTATTAATAGAGTTATCAACCTAAAAAATATAAAAAAAAACTTGATTATAGTGTACAAATGAATTGCTATTAAAAACCTTTTTGATGGTTGTTAATTTATAGAGACTCTAAATACAGACTTAAAAGGCCAAGGTGATACAAATTAGTTATCAAACGGGGGTAAAACAAGGGTGACCTCCATAGCGCCATCTCTAGAGCCGTCCTTAGGGGAGGAAGGGAACGTACACTATTCTAGGATAAGAGCAGCGACTGTTTCTAGCTTTGGGTAGCTATTTTCTTGAATTCGAGGGAATATAAAACCAGTTTTTCATCTTTATTTGCATCGTACATAATTTGAATTTCTGTTTCTTTCTTCCCTCAAAATTTGAGAGAAAGCACTACGATGGATGTGGTTTTTTCTGTACGTTACAAAGAATTCTTCTTCTTTGCTTTATGTTTCTTACGATACGTACTGGAAATAGTAATAAGACTAATAAGTAGGTTATGCAGATAGGATCACGGGGAGGCCAGGTTGGATTTAGATCTTTAAAATACAGTGGCGTACGTAACACCAGAGGCGTTACTACATATCGCACCTTTAATCATAAAATGGCACAACTAAAAAATGCTAGTTTCGTAGAATCTGCCAAAATATGTTTTATATTTGGAGCTGTCTAATAGTGGATTTTATATGTCAGTGTAGCTTCAAATATCGATGGTCTAATTCTAATACCTCGTATCTACAAAAAAATCAAATTATACTTTTTCGCGCTATTCGGTTGTGCGTTTACTTTGTCATCAGCTGAAATATATCGTATTGGCTTTAGAAATGTTTGGCGCGAAAAATTTGACCATTTTAGTAATCCGTAATACGATAATATTACGCACTTATAAACTAAAAAAGCTTCTCCTGTAAAATATCGATCAATAGAGTAACGGGGTATTAGAATTAGACCATCGATATGTTACATACTTTTTGACAAGTATAACAGTTGGAATACAGTGTCGAGTGTGACACTAGTGCAACAAATAAAATCCATTATTAGAATGTTTGAACTTTGAGAAAATTTACGAGGAATTAATTAAATTTGTTAAGCAATATTTTAAAGATGTTTGTATGATTTAATGTTTTTAAAAAAAGAAGAAAATGATTTTATTGTCAGATAAAAAAAACTCAAGAGTTAGGTAACTTTAGTAATATTTATCAATACAAAATATGGTCAATTTATGACTAAAAATTGCATAACCATTCTAGAATTATTTTAAAATAGTTCTTTTTTGGATTATATTTATAAAATATTTCAAGTAACAAAGCAAAAAATTATTTTTTAAAAGCAACTGAAATTATTTCGCTTTAGGTCTAAACCACCTTATAAAATCCGATAGAACTAAACTGGCACAAAAAGAAATCTGCACTTTCTGGTGACTATGTCAACGTAGGTTGGAGTTTCCTCAATAGATGGCACTATTTTAAGTCGTTTTATTACCGAAACTTAAAATCTCAAAATTTTGATTTGTGTCACTTTATGATTAAAGGCGCGATATGTGGTCTATAAGAACGTGGTTCGAAGATAGATAGACTGAGTAAAATTCAACAGTAAGGGGGTACCAAAAGTAATTTCAAAAATTAATAGAGTTGGGTTTAAGCTCATTACAACTGGAAAATTTATGAACAGTTTCTATTTTATCACGCACAGATGTTTCGAATTAGGAAAAACAATCTGTTTTATTATTTTAAAGGCATTATGCTAGTATTATTGAAACGAAAAAAATTGTATGTATCTTTTTAGGTAGGTACCTATATTCAGTGAGAGATTTGCTATGTACGAACCTGTATGTGTTGTAAGAGAGAGTTAAAAATCGTGTAATTACCTTGACAAATACCAGATTCATTAAAATATTTTCACCTGAATGTTTAATTTATATTTGACCATTACTTTTCATTAACTTATTTATAGAATAAATTTATAAATGTAAGCATACAATTATTAGAAAGAATAATTTCCTACGGGTGTGAAGTTATCTACATCCACAAATATACACTGAGAAATATACAGCTCTATTTATCGTAATAGTCATATAACTTGGTTCAAATGACATGTAGAGGCTTTTCATTTGCATATTTCAATTGGGGAGGTTTCAATACATGACAACCATATGCGCAATTAAGAAATTTAAAAAAGAATAGAAGCCACAAATGGCATTTTACACCTTTCTGCTTGGGATGATTTTATGATTTTAATATTTAAAAAATAAAAAAGCTTTGAAGAGGAAGTGTCTTGTCTGTCTACTATTTAAATGTATATGAAGGTTTTTTTTTGATAATTTTATGGTTTTTTAGTTTTTTCCAAAATTAAATAAGTCCTTTTCGATTTTCTTTAATGAAACCACCTATTTTTCATTTTTATTTCTTAATTAAACATGTTTTAAGATTAACATTTTAAATAGTAATTTTCAAGATCCAAAGTAATAGTCACAATACAAATTTTTTTGTACCCCTTATTTTATTATTTCACAATATTTATTTTTAACATTCCAAATCATTATGCTATGGAAATAAAAAATATCACTTCCGGAAAAATCAAAGTGATTCTGAGCTGAAATAAAGAAGTATAGTTTGAGTATTTTTTTATGTATTTTCTGTACCTACATTATAATTTAGTTTCTGTTTTTTTTTTAAATTGTACCCCCGTTTTGACGACTCGACAAACTCCAGCTTGGTATCAAAGAAGAAGAAAAGAGCAAATTACATAACATATCCCATGCAGAAAGCTGTAAAAGCCATTTATGGCTTCTATGATTTTTTAAATTTTACCCCCCATTGCACCCCCTCAGACGAAGCAAAAGTTAATTGCGGGTATGATTGTTATGCATTAAAACCTCTGCAATTGATACTGCAAATAAAAAGCCTCTACATGTTATTTGAATCAAGTTATATGACTATTACAATAGAGCTATATTTTTCTCAGTGTACATTGGTGGATGTGCAGATCGGACAAGTGGTAAATAATTATCGCTAAACATACAGAAAAAATAATGGGTGAGGATTTTCTCATGGGCTCAATATTAGATTTTGACCAAATTTATATGGGACCACTCCTGAAGTACCCCTTTTCTAACAAAAAAAGAATCATTAAAATCGGACACCGTGTTAAAGAATTATCGCTGAACATACATAAAAAAATATATCGACGAAATGAGAAATGAAGTCGTTTAAAATCGAAAAAAAATGGAATCAACTTGAAATTTTTAACAGGAAGCCTTTTATTTTTAAGAAAAAATCTGATTAAAAATGGCGGGGGTTAAGGGGGATTGAAATAGAAAACAAATCATAAATTAAAAAGGAAAAACGATATTAACTTGAAATTTTTAATATAAATCAAGCTTTATAAGGAGACATTGATTTTGAAAAAATCTGATTAAAAGTGTGGCGATTAAGGTGGACTGAAATTAAAAAAAAAATAATCAGATTAATAAGAAAAAAAATTGAAATTTACAGTAAAAATTCACTCTCTATAAGGGAACGAAGCCTATGATTTTGAAAAAAATCTGATTAAAAATGGGGAGGTTAAATGGGGTGGAAATTTAAAACAAATCATAAAAAGGAAAAAACGATATCGATTTGAACTTTTCAGGAAAAGTTAAAGTAGCACAGATCTAAGGGCACGGGAACACTACTTCCAAAGTCGTCGCTAGATGACGCCACCTGTCAGTGGTGGACAATTGAAACTCAGCTAAGTGGTTTGCGACTCGGCTAAGCGATAGTTCAATGGGAGGCCGCGATGGCCGAGAGGCTTAGGGGGTCGTCGGGGAGGCCTACGGGTCGACGAGGAGGCCTATGCAGACTTGAAAACGAAGAAGAATGGGAGACCGAATGGGCTGCGCGCGAGAGAATTAATTAATATGAAACTATAGGTATATATAATTATTAACCTGTAAAAATATTAGGAATTATTATAAAAATACAAAATAATTATTTCCTTCCGTATAAGGAAATAACGACTGATTATTATTTTTTTTCACATCCTGTTTGCTTTCATAATACGTTTTATAACGATTTTGTCTCAAACCACTTAGCCGAGTTTCAATTGTCCACCACTGACAGGTGGCGCCATCTAGCGGCGACTTTGGAAGTAGTGTCCCCGTGCCCTTAGATCTCTTCTACTAGTTAAGCTTTACATGAGTTAATTTCCTGACCGTAGAAGAATTTTTCATAAATAAATAAAACTTCTTTGGTATAATCGGTAAAATTTTATTTTTATTTATATATCACTCCATCTTCTAGTACAGTCACTTTAAATTTGTTTATGGACGAAAACCTTTTTTTATATATATTTTGCTTGACAAAATTATTAGTTAGACAAAAAACATCATTGTTGTGGAATATCTGGATTTCCACTAATAATAATGGCTAGTAACACATAAACATATGATTACCCCTGTATTCCAAACCTGGGAGAACGCAATGATTCAGTGGAAATTCCGGTTAATCAATATTACGAAATCTTTAGAGAAACTCGGATGAAAAGGGGTGACAAACAGACTGAAATAACAGATATAATAGTGATCCGTTCGGATGTACTGCTGCTCTGAAATGTTTAAAGAGGGTTTTGAGGGTTGATTTATTACAAATAAAACATGGGTATAGTTGCCAGTAATACTATAAATTTTAAAGCTTCCATTCGTATTACTTTGCATCACAATGATTAATCTTTTGCTTCGACTGTTAGGTAGCAAGATTAGTTTTGTTATTTGAATAAGATAGCTAAAATTGCAATTAAAATTTAAGCCCAAAACCTTTAAACCTTTAAACATACTCCTTATTCAGCCGAAAGTTTTCCAAAGCAATTTAAGGATCAACACGATTACGTATTTCTCTAAACTCCTTTCTTCAGCGAATAATATTTATATTTCGCCATAATAATCTTCTTACAAATTAAAATTTTCAATATTTATTCAACATTAAAAATTTTTGTTATTCAAATTCTTCACATCAAATTTTAAATAACTTTTAAAAATGTTCATCTATCATCACGTTTTTCATCCGTACGATAAGTCAATAATATACTTAATAGAACTAAAAATACATTTTAAAAATATTATATTTTAGGTTTCCTTTGTTCCTGATGACATTCTATTTAAGAATTTTAGAAGCAAAAGTAAATACAGAATTGTCTAAAGAAGAATATATAACACTTGAAATTTAAAAAACCTATGCCATCACATCTTAACCAAATTTATATAGGACCATCCCTGAAGTATCCCCTTACTAACTAAGAATCATAGAAATCGGACATCGTGTTAAAGAATTATCGCTGAACATACTGACGAATTGAGAACCTCCTACTTTTTTGAAATCGGTTAAAAACGAAAAATAAAAAATAATATCAACTTGAAATTTTTAAGACGAAGCCTTTTGTTTTAAAAAAAAAAATCTGATTAAAAAAGGGGGATTGAAATAAAAAACAAATCATAAATTAAAAAGGAAAGACGATATTAACTTGAAATTTTGAATGTAAATCAATAGGGTGGAGTGATACCATATAGACAAAAAATTACAAGTGGAAAATGTGCCTTTCAGTCCATCGAAAACACCTGTAAAACAAATTTGAAAAATTGTAACGGCTTCAGGTTCCTTTTTTATAAAAATAAAAATCAAAAAAGATGTAAGATAATACGTAATAAACCAAAATTTTAAATTTGAATTTTTAATTGGCCTGAGTGTGGAAAAGTTGCCTTAAAAATTGCCTTTTAGTCAAACATCTGTAAAAAAAAATTGAAAAATTAAAATAAACAAATAGGGTTTGTCTTGTAACAGTAAAATTTCAAAATCAAAAAGGAACCTGAAGATATAATTTTTCTCAAGGATTATTAAATCATAGAGGTCCTAAGGATGAACCAGGATGACAGCTAGGGAATCAGAAGGGTAAAAAATACTGTACCTACAATTTGACTATATATACAAAAAAATGAGCTGTAATATCATAAATTCTAGTCTTTTATCCTTTTGGAATTCGCGAGTTAATAAATTGGAAAATAAAAAAAAACAGCCGTTTGGCAACAGCATAATTTTCTGTAAACTCATATTATCTATGTCGACTTCCTGTGGGCTTCTGCCCAATTGTAAATTGTGATGATGGCTTTCGGCCTCATCTAACTCTATTTGAAACTTGTCGCCAAATAGCAAAATAGAAAAACACATTTATCATGTATATTGCAGCCGAACGTCTTTTAAATCATCCAGTCGCAATTCACCTGGACGTTTTGTTATTCACAGCATCAGGATCGGTGATACATGGTTCACATAAGCTTTTTACTTATGTCAATTATGTATATGTGCCGGTATTCGCTCCGTGCGCGTCAGCAGCGCCAATTCGTTTTGGTACTAATGGACTATTTCGGTGTATACTGACAAATACAATTTTTAATAGAATTCGTAATTAAAAAGTATATATGTTAGTTTTAATAAAAGTATATGGATTTGTAAAACAAGTAAAACATTAATTTATTATTATATATTTTTATCGCTTAAATTAAAGAAAATTATGTATAATCAATAAAAATCAATAATAAAATATAGGCAGGCAACAGTATTTACTAGAAAATGTATGAGAAGTTGCCTCAGTCTAATAAGTTGTCATTGAAGAATTAGCCTATTCTGTCAAAATAAAAAAATACCATTTAATAATAGCGTGAAGTTAAAATGTATAAAAAAAAGGATCGTTATTTATATTTTCATTTTTGTTCGAAAGAAAACACAGAATTAATGCTTAAAACCGGTTTCCCATCAGTAAGTCGCAAAATTGCATTTCAGCCACATAATAATCAAAGGCAGAAATCTTCAAATCTAGTCCTGTTGTGTTTAGGGATAGGTAATATTTAACTCAAACGAACGTATAATTAGAGTACTTTTTAGTAGTTATATGAAATACAAGGTATTACATTTAAAATTTTTTTAAAAAATTTGAGAAAATCTTGCATCTGAGTTTTGACTCACCCTGTACACGTCTGTTGCGCTATGAAAAATTAGTATATTCTAATAAAAGTAGACTATCATTAAAAATGATTCATCAAAAAATTTTAATGTTTGATTGTTTCTTTTGAAATATACAGAGGGTTGAACCTAGTACGATTTTCATATAAAATTGGTTTAAACTTCCAAAATGCCCAGTATAATTTCATATAGGTTGGTATTTTCTTAAAGGGCAAAGTCAGGGCAATTCAAATTTACAATTAAATACAGGGTGGTCCATTTAAAAAAAACAGGTTTGATCAATTCTGAAGTTATGGATCACTCTGTATAATCGAAAATGCTCTTTTCTTTACTTCAAACTGAGAAACAACTTAAGACGACGAACAACTGGCAAACCACTATTTAAACGCTGCACATTCAGGTCCGGACTTAACGGGAAGAATAAGTGGAATATAATTCATGTAAATCCAAACCGCTAACTCGATTAATATCTTTTCAAATTCTCTAAATTAATTACAAACAGTTAATCAAAAATCAACTTTTTAAATATTTTATTAAAAAAATAATTAAAATTGCACAAGGATTTTGTTTTAATAAACCGGCACGTAGTTTACATATTGCACCGTTGCAATAATTACGCTGTTGGGTAAGATTCAGGGAAAAAATCGAGAAGCGAATAGCCGTGACGAAAGAATTAACGTGGTTTTTGCGAGATTGGAGGAAAATAATTTGTGTAAACAGAGATGCATTCGTCTTGATTTCGTCCCCGCCGTTATTTACTCGATGTGTCGTAAATCTAGATAAAAGGACAAATGCTCCGACAAATTGCTTCGTACAAATAATGTTCTTTTGGTGTTGAATAATACACAAAAAAGGAAGTGTGAAAAATGTCTCAAAGTGAAATAAAGTGTATTGAATTTAACCTAATTCTTTTTTGGTGGTTACTTCGGAGATAAACTTTCATTTTTCTTACTTTTAAGAATTGGATTATTAAAGTAATGATTCAGCTTTATCTAACATATATTTTTAGTCATAAGTCATAATTGATTAAATGAGCAATATTAGAAACTATTCTAGTAATTCTAGCTCGTTGGCTCTATATGCGTCACTTCAATTTTTTACCTAACTATTTTATAGAATTATTTTATCGAATTGATGATATTTAAATGATGACTTAGCAAATACACAAAACTATTATGGATACAAAATTCGCATTAACACTGCTTTGTCCACGCTAATAGCCCTTTAGAATCCGCACGTTTCTCGCTTATTTAGTACACTCTCCCTATGGCTTTCTGCGATAATGAAACCCCCAAAGTGCACCCTTTTATCGATACGTTTCGTCCCATCAGTTCCTATTATTTGAAGCATCATTTATAAATATACATTCGGCTATGCTCAACAAACTTAATTTCCTGTTCCCGCCTAGTGATGTACTACTTGATAATGATAAAAAACACCAAAAGTGCTATAGTGTCACTTTTAGCAGATATAGGTGGTTTCTGGAAGCCAAAAAGCAAAAAAAATAATTGTTCGGTTGTATATTTAAAATAAAGTTCTTATATTTTAGTTTTCTATAAAAATCTTAAAAACTAATGAAGGCATGTTTAATTGCAAACATGCACGAAAAAAATGTGACTAGAAAATTTTACTACAATGTTGTAGTAGTAGACTTGCTGAAATATACTTAACTTTTTGTAGAAAATAGTAATATTTTACATCTCTTCTTATGATAAAAATTCAATTTTGTTGAAAAATATGCTATAATATTGTAGAAATTCTAAGTCATGTGAATAAAACAGAATTCTGCTTTGGCCAACATTTTCTGACGTCGATTATAAAAGGTCAGACAGCAGTAGCCATTCGCCATGTTCACAAAACAAAGTATAGTACATATATAGCACATTATTATATTATAAGCAGAGATGATTTGAGAAAATTTTATTAATAACTTCTATTAGTGGTAAGTACATTTATTGTGTCTGAATAATTTACCTTTAGATAACTAATATAACTAATTTAAATGACCTTAGTAGATTATTTTAATAAAAATAGTTATGGCCAACGAGTGAATGTTGTGCCAAATTTGATGATGTTTTTTCGTTTTAATTGTGACATATTTTAATTCCTCATTTTTTTTAGTTCTCCGATGTGGTCATTTAATATCCCAATCACCGTAAAGGTATTAATTTTTAATTCATATTATTCAGATGCAGAAAAGCCAACTGAGACTGAGGGTACTGTTATTACTTACTGTTATTTATTACACAATATAATTAAGATTTTGTAACTTTTTTATTAAAACAATAAATTTTGAATATTTTATTAAAGAACATTTTTTCTAGGTTATAATTATAATAATTGTGGAATTCTACTACAATTTTTATTAAACATTACTACAATTTGTTTGAATTTTTACTATTTATTGTGTAAAATTTTCGTATTCATTTTAATGAAACGCAATCAGAGTTGGGTAGTATTCGAATACCCGGTATTCTGAATCTTATTCAGAATACATTTGGCTGGTATTCGAATACATTTGTGTTTTCTGTATTCGGTATTCGACTCAATACTTTTTTAGTCAGTACTCGGTATTTTGGATTCAGAATACCATTTTTGAATCCTAGTATTCGAATACCCACTTTGTATTCGAATCCCGGTATTCAAGAACAAGATTATTTTTCAAGGATAGCTTCTTTTGCTAAGCAATTCTATTGTGTTACCTTACTGTGTTCCAATCTCCAATGAATGTATTTTAAGTTTTATTTATTATACACGAGATATGCCTCGGACCATAACTTCATAACGGTGCAATTTTCAAAAATTTTGTAAGAGTCCTTTTTTATGTATATTCAAAAAAAGCCATCTTTTAAAATTAGTTTTCGAAAATTGCACCGTTATGGAGTTATGGTAAGAGGCGTATCTCGTGGGACACTCTTTATAAGTAAGTAGGTTGTAGGGTATAGGTTATACGTAATGCGAATTGTTTATTTTTTATCAAACAATAAGATTGTGTTTTTATCTGACGGTGTACCAAAGAATTTTATTTCAACTTTTTCATTATTTTATCGTTTTATTTATAATTTTTTAATAAAACTTTAAGAAATAAAAATTAACAAATGTTTTTTATTAAACAGTTATTTTATTTAACCTCACTGTGACACTGTGTATCAAAAAATGATATTTCTAGTTTTATTTAACATAGATTTTTAATTCTTTTTATATTTTTATAAATTAACTACATAAATAATAATCAAGCTTTATTATTCATATGTAAATGAATCCAGGTATTCGAATACAGCGGTATTCAAATACTTTTTTTTCTTTGTATTCGAATATTGATTATTCGAATACAATTTAGAATACAGTATTCAGGATTCGTATTCGAATACCGGATTTTAGTATTCGACCCAACTCTGAACGCAATACATTTTTAATATAAATTCATACAATGAGTAGCAAAAATTATAACAATTTGTAGAACAATTCTTATAATGCATACAGGTGCGGTTTCTCCATTGGTTCATTTGTGCAGTGAACAGCCAGTTACATTTCATTAAAATACATTATTTTAAAATTAATAACATAAAAATATTAATTCAATCTTGAAAATCTTTAGCTAAAAAGAGATGTCACACGATAACAGATCGCTGGAACGTAGTGAAATAGTCATAAAATAACTTAAATCAGCTTGATTTGCGCAACGCACACCGTGACGTCACAGAGTAGGGCGGGCCATACCAATCTTTCAAATCAAAGATATAGAGAAGCAAGGACGGTACTAAAGGTATCTGCACTTTTGCATTACTCTTTTACGACATATGTCAAACTCGAGCTGGTTAGTTTTGGTTATAATTAGAGCTAGGAATATATGCAAAACGCCATATTTTGCATATGTTGCATATATATACAATTTTTGATTTTGAATACATATATTGACATTTTGTTAATTTTTTGGCATATATCTGACGTACTAATTGGTTGGACATATTAAAATTATGAGTTTTGGACCAAAATAATATTTTGTGAAATGCCTTTACAAGTCGATTTCCTAAAATTTTAAAGGATTAACTTTTCCCTGTAATAAATTACGGTTAATGGTGTAGGTACTTGAGAGGATTAAATTATAAACACCCTCCTTAAACCAACAAATTTTGCTAAATATTCTTTCAGGTAGTTGTATTAATATCTTCAAATTTCTAAATGACTCAGTTTACTTTTAACTTCATTTCAGTCTTTATTGTTGTGTTGTGTTAACCAGTGGGAAAAATGGCAAAATTAATTGAGTCGTGGGTAAAATCTTATTTAGATTTTGTTGTAGAAGGTGATAACCAGGTGTTTTGTAAAACATGTTCTAGTACTTTTGTATTTTATATTTTATTATGACCTTTCACAATGGTTAATCAAACGACAGTAAAATATTATTTCAACTCACAGTTAAAAAAAAAGTAGTACAACTTTACGTACAACGTACGTACAACGTACGCATTTATTTAATTTAATTAAATCTTCAACATCTACAGGAATTTATTTGTTTTAGATTCCATGTAAAAAAAAAGTTTCAAATCGACCAACACGCGAAAACACCCTCACATATAGCAAAGCAGAAATCTAAAGACACTCGCAGACAAAGTCAACTTCCCTTGAAACAATATTTAGAATCTGGATCGTCTAGAAGTGAACAAGCTATTTTTAATGAAGATTTATGCAAAGCTTTAGTGACTTCGAATATCCCTTTAATACGATTAAATAATACAAATCTCCGATCATTTTTACAAAAATACTGTAAATTTAATATTCCAGAGCAAGTATATTACGCAAACGTGGTGTTGACAGTTTGTACATTGAAACTCGTGAAAAAATTCGTGAGATTACCGTTGGAAACTATTTCTACATTATTGTGGATGAAACAACAGACTTTTGTGGTCGATATATAGCCCATTTAATGATAGGTTGATTACGCGAAGAAATGCAAATTGGTCCATATCTAATCGCTTCAAAGCAATTAGATAAAACAAATAAATTGACAATAACTCGTTTTATCCAGACAGAATTGTCTTCCTTTTTTCTTCCGGAAGCCGTTCCAATAGAAAAATGTTTATTGCTATTCCCCGTACATGGTAAAAGCCGCACAAAATTTAAAAATGTTTTATGAAAACTTAATCCATGTTACATGTTTGGCTCATGGCCTTAACAGAGTTGCAGAAGAAATTAGGTCTAACTTTCCTTTAATAAATGATTTAATTAGTAATGTAAAAAAAATATTTCTTAAAGCTCTTCTAAGAACTCAATTGTACAAAGAAAAATTTCCTGAATTACAGATGCCACCGGAACCTGTGATTACTCGGTGGGGTACCTGGCTTAAAGCTGCCTTTTTTTACGCAGATAATTATGAAAAAATTAAAGAAATCATATTTGATTTTGATGATTCATCTAAGGGAATATCTAATACAAAGAAGTTGTTTCAAAATCACATATTACCAAAGCAATTAGTGTTTTTAAAAAATTATGCATTTTACCCAAAATTATATTAAATTTAGAACAAAAAAATTTACCTTTGGTGGCTTCCGTAAATTTAATTAAGACGTTTGAATCAGAGTGTAAAAATTTCCCGGGCGATATTGGAAAGACGATTTTTCAAAAATTTTCAAATGTAATTTAAAAAAAAAACGATTTATTGTTTTAAGAAACCTTGCTAATATT
The DNA here is from genome assembly GCA_927349885.1 of Psylliodes chrysocephalus. Taxonomy (NCBI): domain Eukaryota; kingdom Metazoa; phylum Arthropoda; class Insecta; order Coleoptera; family Chrysomelidae; genus Psylliodes; species Psylliodes chrysocephalus. Next base: position 14,166,532 of record OV651829.1, read on the forward strand.
TATTCTGGTAACTTTGAAGATATTAATACTATTCATCCAGATATTTCAGGAAAATTTAAGTTTGCACCTATTACTTCTGTAGATGTCGAAAGGAGTTTTTCTTTGTACAAGTACATACTTACTGATAGGAGACAATCATTTAATACAGATAATTTAGAAAAATATCTAATTGTTCATTCGTTTTATAATAATGTTGATTTGTAAATAAAATTAGTTAATAATTAAATAATTATTAAGTATTATATTAGGTATTGTAAAATAAAACAAATAATAAATAATAAACTATTTCAATCAAATAACAAATTACTCTTATTACATATGCTCTGCATATTTTTCAATTTTTTACGCATATATTGAAGTATTTTGCGGCATATATATGCGCATATTTAACTACTTTTTGGGTGCATATATTCCTAGGTCTAGTGATAATAAATGCCATTTTTTTAAAATAGCGTAATTTTTGTAAGGCTTAACTAACTTATATCCCTTTTCCAATTACTTATATCCTTTTTTGCAGTGGTACAGAATGAGTTAAGAAATATCGTGGCAGATTTAACTCAATTTTGAATATTTTCAACTTATACCCCTTTACCCCCCCAAGTGCCAATTGTTTATTTTGTAGATTTTCCCTTGAAGTTATAGAAAAATGTCATATCTATAAATGCCAGAGGTACTGGTAAATACTGTCAGACTGATATAGCACTTACTGATATAAAACCTTACATTACAGTTTTTCACTTTCAAAAGAACGCAAAAAGAAAGGTTTACTTGCAATGATCGTAATACTATTGTCATTGTTCAAACAACTAGAAATTTAAGTGTTTGTATTAAATGTGAACATTATAAAGATTTATTAGACATTTAAGATCTCACTAGTGAAATTAATTCGTATTTGTTTACATAATTATTTCAATCTAGCGCTAGTTATGACACGGTGATTGCTGCCGGCAATGTTGTAGGCATCCTATTATCATTAGCAGCGATACTGTTGAGGCATTGAGTTACCCCTCGTCCACTCCACTTCCCTTCACATCTATCGGTATCAGCCTCAATTATTTCTGCTCCAGTAAGTACTTGCACATTATTTTAAAACAAAGGCGAGTAATTGCCGGTGAAGAAGCCAGCGTGCCACTTTGATGTAGCAAGCGTGTAATTAAACAAACCTCTCAATTATTAGATATTCCTTTGTTCTTGTTCAGTATTTTGTAATGCATCGTTCGGATGTTTTTTCGTTTTCGGACATAGGTCGCATCGACTTACTGAAAGTTTACCATTATTTCATTAATTGGTTTAGATATATTGCCTAATGTCGTTTTTGTTGCAAAGTCAAAAAATCGTAGGGAGTTATTTCGTCGTAAAAAACATGTTATGATAAGAAAATAATTAGAAAATAGATGATAATTAAATTAATTATTAATTACGAATGTGTTCCAATTATTCTGAAAATGGGATAAAGGATATTTTTATTGAGTAACGACAATGTTCTACTAATGAACACATAATTCAAAATCTCATCGTATTCATGAATCCGTTACAGTATGTATTTACAGAAAGAGTTCATAAGGAAACTAAAAATATAATTATTAATGATACATTTCTGAATATGAAGTTCCGACAAAATTTTTGGTTTACCTGATTGGAAAAGAGAATCGCCACATTAACCAGATCTATTCTGGGTTATTTGAAATTATAACTTAATTTAGCGATTTTTATGAATTGAGAAAGATGGCGACATTTTTTTGGGAAAAAAACAAGGATTTTTTTGATAAGCGCAAGTTGTATTTGTTAAGACTATTCGTCGAATAACTTATTTCACTTAGTTGTTTCGACAAATTAGAAGCCAGGAGTACAGGATAATATGACTTAGAGATCTAATCATTTCTGAGACACGTACGACATGTGAGTCTTATATTAAGAGGTTATAAAATATATCATACTATTCATACAGACCATCAAGCCAAAGGTGATGGTATCGTTGTAATTCAGGAATTAATTAATCATTTTGAAGAATTTCGTTACAGTGGTATAGACATTGAGTCTACAAAACAGGAATTTTGAAGAAGAACCCTACCTATTCCTGGAAAGAACTTTAACGCTTAACATGTTGACTCGGGATGTAGTAAATTAAGAAAAGCTGTTGGTAAAAATATTTGCAATTATCATTCTACAAATAAACGTACCTAATGGCCCACGAAATCCAGCTCTCCCAACTTAGTTGAAGTTGAAGAAAATTTTGATTTAGACTCTAATCATTCAGCCAAAATTCTGACCTTGAATGAAATAGTTATTAGAAGAGAAACCCAACTTGCTTTTATTAAGAAAACTGTTGATTGTTCAGAATTTGAAAATTTGAAAATAACTGAACAATTTAATGAAAAAGCTGAAAAATTTACCAAAATTTATCAAATAGCTGCTTACAATAACACCAAACTATCCATTGGAATCTTTTACGGATTTGGACGTTGATAATAGATGATATAAATATAAAGTATTCCTTCATATAAATCCCTTTATATCATACAGTAAAACCCATCGTTAAAATCTCATTTATAAATGACAAAGCTCCTCTAGAAACCCTTTGCAGTAAACCTCCAGATTTGTGCCTGTTTAGTTGGATGCACCGGAAAATCGATCCCGCTTGATTTGCCGGTTTCCCCGTTTGATGTTCCTTCGGTCTGATTAAAATTAGCGAATTCATACGCCCCATGTAAATTGCGGCAAAGGCTTGGCTGTTCGGCGGAGGATCGACTAAGTGTTGGTTCTGGATTGTCTTAACCCGAATTACTGTTGGCTGTTAAATCATACATTTCCGCTTGAATATATGGAACAAAGCCGCACCACGATTATACAGTGATGAAGGAAATTAGAGATGTTGTGTCACGGATAGGCTTGACGTGATTTTGGGGAAATGACGATTCAAAAAAGAGGGTTTAAACCTTTGCTTATTTACATAATCAATCATGATACCGAAGTCATGAATAAATAAAAGGATTGCGGTTGGTGTAGACCAGTAATTCTCAACTTTTTTTTTGTTACGGTACACTTTTAACGATTTCAAAATTTGGCGGCACACAAAGAAAAAGATAAGTTTAAAAATTATTTACTTACCTATAACACACTGCGTAAAATAGTTTATGATAATTTTAAATGTGCTAAATAAAATAATGTGTCCTATGATTAAACGTTTACGTTATCCGTAACGTACAGGTTAGGCTAAGTTTTAACAGTAACGAGGCAAGTTCGTAACATTGGACAAGAGCCTTGAATCTCGACCAGAATCAGCGCAGGGACAGCCCAGTGGATAAAATGTTACCATGATGGTTTTATCTCGGGAATTTCGATCTCCCTGCCAAGGTAATCAATTTCGGCGATCCATGCCAGTGGATCCAGCACTGACCCAAATGGCCCTAGAACCTTGCCAGAACACTGGAGTTATGCTTCGTGTCCCGCTCAGGTCTGGCCCAAGGTGGAGAACTGGCTCACAGGGCTACTAACTGGCGACTTTCTATTCCACTGCCAAGCATCGATTGCGACGATGCATTTGCTGTGAGTTCATGACCCTTCACCCAGCATTAAACTTAAGGACCCATGGACCCAGAATCTTTCCAAAATGTTTGTCTCATAAAACCACAGACATTTTAGCGAAGAACAAGATGAAAGATTCCACCAAGATATAAAAGAGATGGAAAGACGCTACTAAGGTTTCTGAGACATTAACATATTGGCAGATTACTGTTGGAACTTGAAGAGGGATATCAACAAGGGGCATAAGAGAAAGGTGCTTAGAAGGAGTTGTGATCAAACCTGCAGACCCCATAAACAAGCACGCAAAGATTGAGAAATTAGAAGGGGAAAAAAGTGAGAGACGAGGGGACTTACTATAAACAAGCACCCCGAAGGGAACAGTATCTGAAACGTCCCCGAACTGAGTTTATCAGCAGACTCTAAGTCACAGTCGCAAATATTGTATGATAGCCACACCAATTCACTAGGTGGAATGTGACGTCTTATCAGAGGGATATAATTCCAATGGCCTGCCTCAGCAGAACAAAGGTGGCAAACTCTGAAGTTGCGGGTTGGGATCCTCGGGCCATTTTCTGCAACTTAATTTGCTCCGGACGGTACTCAGCTTCACCCAATTTTTAGACGATGTTCTAGGAACACTCAATCGCCAAAATTCTACGTGTTGGCAAGGGAAGCAAAATTAGGTCCGTAAAATTGGCAGTGCAAAATCGGCGAAAATAAAAAAAAAAAACGCCAAAATTTGTTGCTTTTTAGTTGCTAATTAGTTGCCAAAGAAACGATTTTGTTGCTCAAACCGATCAAAAAAAATCGGCAACGAATCTAGCTTAACGTTAAGTTAGCGTGAAAAAATAAATAAAGGTGTGGTATATTGCTTGATTGCAAGTCAATTTGTTGCTAATTTGTTGCTTTAAAATAAATTTGGAAAAATTGAATTTTTCCATTTTTGTAAAATTTAATACTGTCCACGCCAGCTTAACTCCCAATTTTTCCAGGTTAATTTTGATCAAATAATTTGTTGCTGCTCCTGAGGTGACTTCTCAAGGTGTGTAGAGTCAGCAACAAAATATAAACCGACATTTCTGGGATCGATTCAATCCAGTAGTTTTTGAGGAATCGCTGAACAAGTATGAAAATTTTAAAAGTGTGTGCGTGTTTGTGGCTGTGTATTACCTCTTATAACTTTTGATCGGCTTTACCGATTGGAACCAAACTTTCGTTTTTGAAAGAGCTCTAACAAACTTATATTTGCTAAAAATTTGCACCGATTCGGACCGGTAGATTCCATTAAAATGATAAAAAAATACGAAAAACGATTCTTTCAGATGGTTTTTTTCGATAGTTAAGCTGGCGTGACCGGTTTGTGATCTAACCGGTGTCCAAACTTTCCCGGCTTCCGGTTTATATTTTGTTGCTGACTCTACACACCTTGAGAAGTCACCTCAGGAGCAGCAACAAATTTTTCCAAATTTATTTTAAAGCAACAAATTAGCAACAAATTGACTTGCAATCAAGCAATATACCACACCTTTATTTATTTTTTCACGCTAACTTAACGTTAAGCTAGATTCGTTGCCGATTTTTTTTGATCGGTTTGAGCAACAAAATCGTTTCTTTGGCAACTAATTAGCAACTAAAAAGCAACAAATTTTGGTGTTTTTTTTTTTTATTTTCGCCGATTTTGCACTGCCAATTTTACGGACCTGCAAAATTCACGAGTTCGAATACCTCGAACCTTGAGCATAATTCCAATGTTCTGGCAAGATTCTAGGGCCATCTGGGTCAGTGCTGGATCCACTGACATTACCTCACAGCAAATGGATCGCCAAAATTGTACACCTTGGCAGGAAGATCGCGAGCTATAACGATCATGATAACATTTTATCCACATGGCTGGCCCTGCGCTGGTACTCGTCGATATTTAGGGACCGTTTCCAATGTTTGGAAGGTATTCAAGACCTACACAGTTACCCCTCAACTTAACAGATCGCTTGAGAAATTGCCCCGGAGCCAGTTTCAAATAATCACCATTTTGATCTCTAAATGACCTTGAAATCAGTTTTTTCGGACGTGATGGGGCAAAACTGACCCCGGGATTGGATTCAGTACGCCAAAACATAGGGGGATAGAAGTTGCCACTAACCCTCTTATTAAGTTTTTCAAAAATTACTTAATGCGAAAATATTTCTTTCTTAAAGAGGAAATTGGTCACCTAATGTGAAAAAATATTTAAGGACGTTTTTTATGTATAACAATTGTTAAAATTATTTACCATGGACCGAATTTGCTTTTGTGTAGTTATATTTACGTTATTTATATTTATTTATTATTATTGTAAATGTATATTTACATTTGGATATTTTTGGTCCATTATATTTTTGTGAATAAATTTATGTTATATTATTTATTTTATCCTACTCTAAACAGTCAACAATTTTAAATGTAGGTGTAAATGACGCCACGGCTAGTCAGCAAAGCTTCAATAATAAATAATTAGTACTTTATCTTTCAAGTAATCGTGATTTTCAACCAGAGCAGCTCATCTCAACTCACTAGATAACATTTTTGTTTCTCAAACAGTTCTTTATCAAAGGTTCTATGGATATCCAGTGACTTTCTTATCAATTTGTAAATATTTAGTTATATTGTAAGTCACTAGAGAAAAACATTCCTTCTATTATTAAATTTCACATATCTTATTATAAATTAAAAAAAAAATAACACTCTTCTGAAATTTGCTTAATAAGGATAATACCTGTACAAGCGGGAAACTTTTATAATTGGCACAGAAACAAGACCATCGCGTCGGTGGCGCTTTTCAACCCCAGTCCCAAATTTAACCATTGCCACATTCGCAGATGAAGCTGCAATATTCATAATACTGCCAAATATATCGTCGGTTGCAGGACAAATGAAACCCAGGATGTTAATTAACAATGTCGACTCCATAAATATAGACTGTATTTTCGATTATAATGCCCAGTTTACATTAATCGTTTTAATTTTTTGACTTGCAATTGGTTAAAAACAGTCCCTAGAAAATTTTAACCAAAACCAGAACGATTACATTATTTGTTTTTTATTTGTCGTGTTACTAACGATTTATTTGACAAATCTTTCTACCATATGGATAATGTTAGATCTAGAACATCATATTAACTAGAATAAATTTGAATTGAAAATGAGATGAGGAATTTTAATTGTAGATTAATGTTTGGATTGTGCAGAAAAGCGTCCAAGGACAATCATTTGTAATATTCTTAACAATACAATGTATTAGAAATTGTAATGCAATATTCATCATATGCAAGTCAGCAATACGATCTACACATACCCAACTGTAGAAAACATTATAATTATGTCTATGCTAATAGAGATAATACTCGTGTCCCACGTGACTAAATTGATGTCATCAGTTCGCTAAGAGTAACAATAATAACTTCGGAGGTATCCTTAAAACAATGTCACTGACTTATTCGACTAAACTGATACGTAAGTTGTGACAAAACGGACATTTTCATTAAATTTCTTGTTTTACCAGAACACGTTAGATGCGGGATTGTTGAAGACTCGTTTGAACAATCTTATTGTTGACCAAACTTTCAACAATATTGCCGCAACTGCAGATTCGTCCGATAAGCCAACGTAGCATTTTAAACATTAATGCGGAGGTTGGTATTCATATAAGCGTTTGAAATAATTTTACTTGATACATTTCTTTTAATGCAATTGGCACAAGCGCTGCCCTGTTAATACCTTATCATCGTTTTTTATTTGTTTTTTTAAAGTTAGTTAAAACGGTTGAAAAATTTAGTCAGTACGGTTTAAATCGCCAATTACAGACTTCTTTTAAAAAAAATCCATTATCTTCAATAAAATGAACAAGGTTTAACAGGAACATGTACATTAGAGTCAGAGACCTCCCAATTTCATACGTCAGACCTATATTGATACGACGTCGTAGTTTATTATGTGCATATTCCTATTATACCGTGTTAAATTCATTGTAAGGCATATCCCTCGTTTTAATTTCCTTGTCTGTACACAAACTTTAACGTTCTGATTTATCCGTCATCGAATCGATTTTGATTATCTGTTTAGTTTGACTGTACTTAATTCAGAACGTGAACTTCCAATACTGCCTGTTAAATTATTGAACTCTGAGCGAATCGATTTGGCATCAGGAAGTTTACGTTGTACTTCTAAAAATGAAAAACAACACTAACAAAGCTGAATTTCGTATTGGTTTTTCAGATTTAAAGTTGAACAACAAGGAGTTAAAATAACTTTGTTTTTGCTGATATTTTTCTTAGGGTTTTAACTTTACTTTTTAGAAACTTTTCATATTAGTTGACATTTAAAAAGCTATAAAGTTATTGGTTTTTACATAAAGCATGGTACGAGTTCCGTTTTGGTAGTTTAGTAACAGACGCTTCGACTATGTCCAAACTTTAATCAGCTGACCGCAGGATGGATTAAAGCTTAAGTTTGAAATTTAATGGTTTTCTCTTCATCCGTTATTGAGTTATCTTCAAAATTCGATATTTGCACTTTTCCTCAAATATCTCGAATTAGGTTCATTCTAGGGAAATCATGTATTTGGACAAAATAATAGAGAATGACATCATAAGCAACTTTTATCATGATTCCTATGCTTCCCTTATCTATACACAGAAAGAAAAGTTAAAAATGGCCGTGACCGTATTTTCTTAGGCAACCCATTTGCGGTATATTTAAAAACATATTTTATTTAATAAAAAAATGTTTTATCCATTAAACAGATGGGTGAAGATCGACCTTACTTACGGATCCTGGACTATAATTTATTCTGCGGTAAGCTGATTAAATTTTGGACATAGTCGGAACATCTGGGGGTACTTTATAGGTGGTCGTTTTTCTTGTAATTTACGATTGGAGAAAAAAATTCTTCAAATAAAAAAAGTTGCTTGTAATATTTTTGTCCTATACAACATTTTCCTAAAGAGGTAAGTATTTAAGAAATTTGACAAAAAGTAAAAAATTCAAATGTTTAAGAAAAATGTTCAAATAAACGTTGTTTGCGATATCATTCTCTATAATTTTTAATGTTTTCTTTAAAATGGACCATAAAAAAAAAATTGAGGAAAAGTATAAAATTTGGAGTGAGGGTAGCCATATGTGAGTAGGGATTAAGTGTAAGGGTTAAAGAAAAGGTCCTTTATTTCTCACAAGTCAATTTAATTGGCGACCGGTTTCGAAGCTGTCACTTCATCATCAGGCACACCTAAATGGAATGTCAAGGAGTCAGTTGTAATAAAAAAACAATTATAAAAGCATGAACGGACTTTAACATATACAAAATAACAGAAAAAACAGAAAAAACACAAAAGAAGTTAAACAATAACCTTGACTCACCTTGACTATTTCCATAAAGGAAGGGCTACATAAAGTTTAACAAAACGAGTTAAAAAAGTCATATGTAATACAATAGTATTTTTTAAAAATATTGTAGGTTAGGTTAAACCGCGAGATGTCTGTTTGAATAAATTAATTAAAACACATGTAAGACTATTATTAACTAAACAACACAAAATAGTTTTTACAAGCACAAACAGTTTAAAAATTTTAAGGATATAACGTCAATTAATAAAAGTAAAAAGTAAAAAAGTAAAAATTATCAGACTCAAGACATCTATCTAGATTTTTTAACGAATCAATGTAGTAAACTATAAATTTAAATTTAGTAGATAAATAGTGTACTAACAAAGGTGTTATTTACTGAAAGTGAGTATAGGGGGCGGTGACAGAATTTATTGAAAGTAAAAATATTGAACTGGGAAATGAGAAAGCAAAAAATACTAACAAGAAAATTAGAACACTGAACAAGAAAATATGAAAATTCATATGTAAAAGGGAAATTTGAAGCAGATAATCAAAAGAAAAATTACTGTTACAGGAAACGGAAACTAAGTTGACAAGTACGAATGTCAACAAAAGAAAAGTCAAATTTTGGCGTATGACAACCACGTGGGAGAAATTTGAATAAACTAATAAAACATTTAATAAGATGAGAGTGGGCAAAAAATTAATGGAAACAGAGAAGAGAATCTAAATTGGGAGAGTTAATTAATTTGTGGTAAGTAACTGATTGAAGATCAAATGAGTGGGGGTATAAGTCTGAAATTAATTTAAATAAGCGCAGAGAACGTTGGGGTACTAATAAATTGAATTTGTGCATTCAGAGAGCAGGAGGGGCCAGATTTAATATTTTTTAAAATTTCCAGGTTCTCAAAGTTATTCAGAAGGAATTTATTAGAAGTCATATGCAAAATGTCGAAGCCAATGCTAGAATCAAAATCGTGACCAGTGTCTAACAAATGAGCAGCAAAGTGAGAAAAACCAGTAGTGTTAGTGTTAAGACAGCGTGTGTGCTCTTTCAGGCGTATTTTAAAATTACGAAAGGTCCTTCCCACATATGAGCATGGACAGTTCAAACAAGTTAGTTTGTAAACACCAGACTGATCCATAGGATCAATCTTATCCTTATTCCTAACAAATAGGCTACTGATGGAGTTGGACGTTCTAAAGCTAATTCTGAAGGAATCTTTGAACAAGTTGGCTATACGATATGAGAATTTTCCAATAAAAGTAAGTGAAACATACTTACGATTATCTGCTTCAATATTGGGAAGGGGGTCAATTATGTAACTATTGTTCTGATTACGTTTATTCTGTTTTCTATGAACTATGAAGCATTTTATCTATTAAGTTCTGATCATAATTGTGACTATTAGCAATTTGTTTGATAACATTGAGTTCTTTATTAAAGTTATCTACTGATAGAGGTACTTTCAGAAGACGTTCCAAGTAACAATTAAAAGCTGCTAACTTATGTGTAACTGGGTGATTGGATAAATTATCAATAACAACCCCTGTGTGCGTAGGTTTTCTAAATATATTAAATTCCAACTTAAGATCTGTACAATGGGATATAGTTAAATCAAGGAAGTTGATAGATTTGTTGTTTTCTATCTCTAATGTAAATTTGATGTTACTATGTATGGTGTTTATATAATTTAGGAAGTTATTTAACTTATCCAGATCACCAGTCCATAGTATCAGTATGTCATCAACATATCTATGATAGTATAAAATTGAAATTTTTCAGTATTTTCGTTGGAAATGAATATTTACAGGGGTGATACAATAGATTGTACAAAATAACCGAAAAAGCCTGTAATACCGAAACATGAAAGTCATGTGTTTGACACATCAGATTTTTTGCAAATTTCTCCAAATTTCGAAGCAGTAACTCGTTTTCGTTTTTCATTGTGCCACAATGCACAATCAGTTTGATCTCGTGTCACAATCGTTTTTTTTTTTTCATCTATACACATTAGCAAACTTTTTAGAAAATCTTTTACAACGCGCATTAAAGAGTGCGACAGATCAAAGCCACGCGCGAAGGGAAGAAAATACCACTTTTTCAAAATTCAATTTAGTTTTTTCTAAAAAAAAAAAAAATGAGAAAATGGGTAAAACAGTCAGGTTTTGTATTTTTTTTTTTAGAAAAACTGAATCCAGATGAGCAAAGATTTAACTTTTACCTACACGAACAAATTTTTTTTCTATTAGAAAAAGTTAAAAAAAAACTTTAAAAGTGAGGTACTACGAAACCCTTGCATGCTCTACTCTAAAGCCAAGTAAATACTTTTAAATAAATTTAATCTAGTTTTATTTTTTTAATACATTCCATTACATTATCGTACCAAAGAATGCTGTCTTTTTATATTTTCTTAAAAAAAATCCAGCATTTGTTAGAGGGTGCATGAATTTTTAAACGCCTTCGGCGGCGGTGGATCGACGCTTTTCTCTTCCTTTGCGGTTCGGTTTCTATTAAACTCGGGAAACGGGAACGCTTATTGTCTGTAAACGGGAAAGAACGAATTTGTAAACCGATAGCATAAAAGTGGCGAGAAAGACGTGACTTTGGTCGAACGCGGTTTCGACTTGGCCCGTTCGTTTCAACCTTCCAGCAATTTATTCTTGAAAATTTACCGTTTTGCGGAATGCCGGTTAATCGTTTACCGTTAATGTTGTGCTTTATATCTCGGCTTACGTTTTATTTAACGTTGTTTTAACATCGTGAGATGGGAATGTATTTTTAACATAGTTTATCCGCTTTGATATCGATACGAGGATGATTCGAAAAGAAGTTTTCCTACGACCACTTAGGAACAGGGGCGGTTTCTCCATTGGTTCATTTGTGCAGTGAACACCCAGTTAAATTTCATAAAAACACATTATTTTAATATTACATAAATAACATAAAAATATAAATTTAATTTTAATATTTTTATTTTCATACGTGTTAATCTATATTTTTTTGGTACATCATTGTCCTCTGGCTGATCTTGTCTCTGTATACCTAAGTATACTGTGTCTGTGGCGCACAAGGATGAATGAGCCTAATACGAGTGAGACGATATGCCGAAATGCATAAAGCTAAAAAGAGAAGACAACACGCCAACTGATCCTTCAAACTGTCAAAGAACACATTAATTGGCGCACCGCTCACAAACAAGTTTACCAAACCAGTGTTGCCAGTCTAGTACAATTCACAATTGTACTAGATGTAGTACTTTCTGCGTGCATCAGTCTTCACGTGTAAAATATATATATTGTGTTCCTTGTTTGGGTTCATTATCAATAAAGACCCCCTTTTTTCCCTTTCAATGAATTAGATGTCACTGCAAATAGAATTCGAAAAATCTGATAATTTAAGGAATCTGGTACATTTTTTAGACAAATCTGGTACATAACAAAAACATATTCTGGCAACACTGTATCAAATCAAACAAATTGTCACTGTCATTAGTGTAATTCTCTACTATTAAATAAAAACGTAAGATTATTTTAATTGTGCTTATTTAAAAAAATGTGTTTAATTAAGAACTGTGTGTTCAATAAATTGAAAGATGTGTGCCAATTCAACGATTGTTCCCGAAATTAAAATTTTTAAGGTTATGTTGATTTATTTACATATAATAAATTTTTACGACTCTAATTTGTATTATATTTTGTTTTAGTGTTTAAGGCCATCCAAAGACTACTTCAAAATGGTCTATTTTGTATTCAATTGTAATTACTATGAAGAAAGAAGAGAGCAAAAAAATTTGTAAATTTTTTCTCACAAAACCTGCTAAAAGGAAAAATTGAATTAATCTGATGAGGTCACTAGACATCATTATTGAAATGTACAATACAAATATGATAAAGATAAAGAGACAAATGGTTTTTCACTTTAAAAGTCTGAATCGGAAAAATGGATTAACGAGTTAATTTAATATACTCGATGAGAAATTTTACCTAAGAAATGGTATGTACATTTAAATAGTTTACCTATATAAAGTTATGTTTGCCTGCAATTATCAATCGTGTTACCCTCTAACCAAGATCGTTTGAATTTTTTTATTGCCTTGTTTGTATAATTTAGTATTTTCAAAAATATTAGATGTAATGGTAATTTGAATCACTACAGGTATTAAATAAAAATATGGTTATTGGTAAATTAGTTTAGAGTTGGGAATAAAGAATGTCTCGAAAAAAGTATTGAGTATTGAAATAAGTATCAAACATAAATTGTGATTTTGATTAGGCACTTAACAAGTCATATCCCAGATATCTACATGCTCTTGCTAATCAATACTATAAGTACATATCAAAACATTAATATACTATCTACAATTAAACAATAATTTGGAAATACAGATGAAGCCGATTTACGTATTTAAACAAAATTACTATTATTCTATTTATTAAAACTTAAAACACATTATTTTTTTAGTAAACTTGGACATGCGAAAGCAGCCATGAGGGTAGGACATTAGTGAGTGCAAGAATACTTTGAAATGTGCTGTGAAATACACTTAGAAAGGATCATAATATGGCAAATTAAGTGTGATAACATTTTACGATATGTATGTCACTAGTTTAGTTCACAGAATTCTGTGTTCAATTATGTGCTGCTATTTCAAACTTTTAGTATCCTCTGATAAAAGAAGTTGAATATTATTGTTGACCTTTTGTGAAAACAATCTGTTTGAAAATGGGGACTAAGGGGCTCTGTTAAACTGCGAAGAGTATCATTTAGAATGCCAGGCATTATATGTCTTTATTCTAGTTTGTGTCTGTTTAATATTATGTATTGTGATGGGACTGATCTTATAAAATAAACATTTAAAACATTTTAGTTCTTATTTTATTTGCCAATAAAAGGTATTTCAAAAATATATTGTTTATTTGACATCTTTGACAAATTGTGAAAATGATTAAATTTACAATAAAAACTAAAAAATGGTAGATAAGTTTCATATTAAATTTTTACACAAAAATCAATGTCAAGCTTTCTACATAACCTGATATACGAGTATATTTAAAAATAATCTCAAATTATGAAGAAAAGTCAGTTTACTAACTAATAATGTTTATAGATGGTTTTCAACGTATTAAAAACAAAACAAATATTACACTAACTAAAATATTCATTTATTAATAGTTAATAATAATAATAATAATAATAATAATAATAATAAACGTCTTTATTATACCAGCAAAACAACATTTACAAAGTATAAATGGCGTAGTCTAGCCAAATGGCCATTCAACTTAACCATATCACAAATCCTAAAACTAACTTAAACCTAACCTACTCTACATTACGCTGAATGTCTACGGATGAATTCAAATTTAAATTAAGAACAAGAATTAAATAAAACAAATAAAATAGAATATGAATTAAATATTTTCATTTGCTTGGCTACCAAGAAAATATGATTTTAACATTATTTTAAATGAACTAGTACTCAAATATGATTTTAAGTGTGTATTTAGTGAATTGTATACTTTAGCGACATTATAGCTAAATGACCGTTGAAACATGGCAGTTCTATGTCGTTGTAGTGCTTGAAAACAGTATGATGTTGATAATAATAACTACACTTAATACAAACTCAAATAATAAAAAAAACAGCGATATTGACTCTTGTACAAAGTTTTGATCCGAACTTACATATGATAAAATTATTGGAAAAAGTGAACACCCATTTTAAATTACCTCGAGCCGCCACTGCTTAGGAAAGTGACACCATTTAGTCTAATGGGAAGTGCCCTATGTCACACGCGTGTGGATAATAATCTACTTTCTAAAATGTTGCATTAAGAGAACTATTATTTTGACAAAGAATCTAAAATGTATAAACAAATACAATCAAAAGAATGTATTATTAAATTTGTACAACTTTTCTACAATTTTTTATCACAAACAGATTTTGACCAATTATATTTTTTGTTTAATGTTTGCCTAAAATAAAAAATTAGGTAGTTACATTTAGACATCGTTAGTGTTCTGTGTTAAATTTGACAAAAAGTAAAAAATTCAAATGTTTAAGATTAAGAAAAATGTTCAAATAAACGTTGTTTGCGATATTATTCTCTATAATTTTTAATGTTTTCTTTATAATGAACCATAATGGAAAAATTTGAGGAAAAGTATAAAATTTAAATTTTTCAGTATTTTCGTTGGAAATGAATATTTATTGGGGTTATTGTAATAATAAAATGCTACGTTGGCTTATCGGACGAATCTGCAGTGCGGCAATATTGTTGAAAGTTTGGTCAACAATAAGATTGAAGTTACAATGAACTTAATAATTAAACCCACGATTTTACGCTAGTCAATAGTTTTCTTACCTCAGTCGAAAAGAGACAGTGTTTTATCAGTTGTGTGAAACTTACCTGAAAAAGAAAAAAAATAGGTTAAAAAATTATACAATTGAAAAAGATTAAATATATTTAAATGATATAAAATTGACAATAAAAAAAATTATACATTTGATCACGAAGGCAGAGGTTTCCTGTGTAATATTATCTGAATTTTTTTCTTACTTGTATAAAAAATTACAAATATTTAGATTTATGTTTTATCTGATTATGTTAAAAACTCGTTTAATATTGTCAACCAAGATTTAGTTTAAAAAAATTGTTATAAAAAATATACTTAAAGCCAGGCGTGGGCAATGTATTTTAATACATCTAGACATGTACAACGTTCTTTCAGAGATTTTTTAACCGAAACTACAAAAAAGGGGAACTAAAAAAATTCCTGCCGATAATAAATATTGGGTGGTGTGAATAAAAGCAAGCATTTGCTAACTAGCATATGCTAGGTAGTTAAGTGTTTGCTAATTATCGAAGTGAATAAAAAAAGTCTTAAAATCCGGGAAAACACTACAACAAAGCTAGTGCTATCCGGAAAAGTGTAAGCAAAAGCTACGGGTAGCATATGCTAACCTATAAGCACTAGGTTCACGTCGCTACAGACTCCCTTCCACTAATCCCTCTGCTCTATGATTTCATGAGCTCGGCTCCTGTCACGACAGGTCAGTGAAGTATATGTTTTGTTGGTCAGTGTTACAGTTGTATCTACATAATATATTGGTACTGTCATATCATTATTATCACTTTTACTACGATGGCATCATCAGAGGACGACCGTGATAGTAACGATAAGAAAGACGACAAAAAGATTGATCGCTCATTGTTAGTAAAACTGTTGAAAGACCATATTATATTACTGGATAAATCAAAAACACCGTCCGTGATGAAATCTAAGACATAATCATGGTCTACTCTCAGTGCTAAGTATTCTTCTTCAATCGAGAAACTGTTCACTGTAATACAACTAAAGAAAGTATTGCAGAACATAAAACTACCATAAAAAAGAAGACATATGTAAAAGCTACCGGAAACAAGCCCATTAAAATGAAAAAATGGGAAAATGAGTTCCTACAACTAATAGACCAAGACAATCCAGTATATCACAAAATCCCAGGAAATTTTTCGGTTGGCACTGGCCTATCCACTGCAGGAAACAATATTGTGCACGATAGTGTTACTGAGCAAAATCTAGAAATGGATACGAATGTCTCTACAAGTCAATCGATACATGAAGGTGCTGATCGTATGAAACAGAAAATATGGAAAAGCACAAAGATGGTAGCAAATTACGAAAGTCAAGAAACTATGGATTTGTCCACCACACAACTACAACGAGTTGTATTGTTACAGCAATTCCAAATTAACAAAATAAAACTAGTGAGAGAGAGAGAGAAAAAAAAATGCTCTCTCAAAAACAAAAGAACGAACGTTTGGAAAAGTCAACTCAAACTGTTTTAGAATCGGATGACTTGTATCTTATTCAAGATTTGTAAACTGTGGACTTCTGGTATTGACTGAAAACTAAAAATAGTTTTGTTTGTTAAAAAAAAATTGTTGAATAATCAATAAAGTTAATATTGTTGTTCTTATTGACAAAAATATATTTCCTATTTGTTTATTTTTGAATTTAAATAAACGAAGTCTCCCCTGGTAACTTGCATTTTTAAAATTAGCTGAACTTGAATGAACCTCGTTATGCACCACTATGCATTGAATAAGTATATACTTTTTAAAAACTAAACATTTTAAATTACTGTGAAATAATAAAACAATAATATTTTTCCTTTTTTTTAAGAAAAAAAAAAACAAAAAAAAAACTAAAAGTTTCGGGGCTCGAACCACCAACTTTGCTATCCACACTATCCAAATTTTGACCACCTTACGCTCTGCGCCACCGAGCACATCTTGATAAAAGTTTGGATTCGTTTATACTAATATAGGGACCGTGCGTCATGACTTTAACGCTAACTGGTGACAAAAATGTGAACTTTTTGGGGGGTATTTATTAATGTTTTATACGGCATTTATTGTTTAATAATTATTAATAAAATGATGTCAAATTATTTTCGTAATATCAATATCGAAAAAACTTGTTGCATCCGTGGATGTACAAACACATCACTTTAGAAACCTGGATTTCATTCGATAGTAAAGAAATTTTATAAATTTCCACAGAGCACAATTATGCCTCACACCCAATGATATACATAATTACAAAGATTGCTTATCCATATGTAAATCAGACGACGAAAAGCGTATTTCACTGGGCAAAGTTTTCTTTTTATCTAGCTTGTATCAATTTTGAGCACTTAGTTGTAAAGAAATCATTTACAGAAAAATAAGAATCTTTAGTGTTTTCTTGTCATTAAGATTTTTACATATTTAAATGACCATTTTATATAAATATAATTTTACAGATAATGGTTTATTCTGTTGATTAAAACTAATGTAGAATGTAATGAAATAAGAATATCCAATTTGACAAAAATATCACGGCCCTCTTTACAATTTATTAACTATTTCTCATTTATTATTAAAATAAACAAATCATAAATAATACATTTGCAATTACTGTCAAAAGAGATTGTAACAAACTTTAAAATATTAAAAATCCAGTGATTTTTTGTAAATTTTTTTAGTGACATTACCATTAAACATTATTCAGAATAATAGATAAGTGTCCAATTACAACTCTTACCAAAGTTGTTCATACCTCATATCAAAATTGTTTACATTACCTTTTCAAAATTGTATTACATATTGCAATTATGTATTTTATGTAGAATTGTTTCTGAAATAGTAGTCTAAAATTATTTATATCCATCTGTTATAAAAATTGTTTAGATCTCTTAATATTATTTAACTACATGAAAACTCAACTTTCCAAATACATAATGACATGTCTTGAAGTAAAACTTTAATTATTATCTTTTTCTAAAGATTAAAATGCTGAAATTTTATTTTAACACATTTGGGCTAGAACGGCTCTATTTAGTGAGCACTAAGAACGGCACATTGCAACCAGCTTTTCATAATTTTTTTATAGTTGGGTGAGCAATCTATAATATATGTATTATTGAACGCCAGTGGATGAATGACATTTCGATTAACATAAAGCTAAAAAGATTTATAATTATTATTATCAATCTTTTTTATTAATTTACATTTTTTAAATGTTATTGTAATACTTTTAAATTCAGTGTTACTAAATACCTATATTTTAACATTGGATACACTTGTTTAAGGTACAACTTTACAATTTATTGTCACTTAGCCATTTAAATCTTTTTGCTTAAAATGTATATGCATGTCCAGATTTTAATAATGTTTCACATTTTACGTCATTTTGACCATGTACACGATTGTTTGGTACGGGCCGATATCCATTTTTAACTATATTTAATATTTAAAAAAATACCCTTCATTATTTACTTGCAATGTTTACCCCATTTAATTCTAAAATTAAACACTAGAGAGGGCTAAGTTCGGCAGTAGTGCTGCCTCTATATTTCACGCACGGTCCCTATATAACATTTGATGACAAATATTTACGAATTATTACTTTTTAATTAAACAAAAATAAATTGGAAACAAAATTTTATCATGTCAAATGATACCTACATTGTAATTTAATGGAATCACATAAATATATGATTTAAAAACTATAAAATTATCATTATTACTTAACTTCTAGTTCTTGTATTGCATAAACGTTCCAGTCCGCAGACGTATATTTAACTCCGCTTCATACTAATACGAATTGGGTCGGATTCAGATAAAACCTTCCACGGCATTCAACGCTGCACCCCTGTGCCGGTTGGAGTGGGGGGTGTTAGGTTATTTTCGTTACGGTCGTTACGGAAATTTCTTAATTCGGTCGCCGCGCTCAAAGCCCGCGATAAAAGCTATGCAATAGCTTAAAATGAAAACCCACAAAAAAACATCTTCGATTTATTGTTTATATAAAAATGAGTTTATTCCACTTGGCCTTTCTACACTGTATGTGTATATAGTGTGTCTCAAAATTTAAATGTTAATTTTATACAAATAATACATACAACATTAGGTATTTTATACAAAGCCACATTTAAGAACGATTTAAATTATATTTAATCGACTTTATAAAGGAATAGCACAAAGTTCGCAAAAAGGATGGCATACTCAAACTTTTCATGTCGAAACCCTTTATATTGATTGTTTATGATATATTGAGTAATTGCATCATAACGGCGCGTTTGTCTTTGCTTCTCCTGGTTGTGTTAGCATTTTCGTAGTGAACCTCAACCATTTAAATGTTTTTTTCATCAGGGTTAATATTTAAGTCCCCATAGTCGAAGTCATCGTTCAGATGCTTTGCTTTGTTATGCAGAACAGCACAACTTATTATTACTGTTGGTACGTTGTTCAAAGCAATTAATAATAATAATAATAAAGCGTCTTTATTCATCAAGTTTTAGTATAAGTGTAAATATATACATATATAAGGTAGATGAAAAGGTGAAGTTCAGCTTGTGCTGATTTACAACTTAACCTGTAAATAACATTGAAATATAATAATATAATATAATAGAGAAAAAAAGTATAAAAAATGAACAGATTTTCAAAACCAAATTCGTTGCATCATATAATATATTTTTTTATGACCATTGCTTATTGAACAAAGATTCTTTTAGGCGTTTCTTGAAATTAAGCAAGTTATATGATTTAAATTCATCTGTAAGTTTATTGTACTCTTTACATGCAACATACGAAAAACATCTTTTAAATAGAGCCGTGTTATGATTCGGTACCACCAAGGTCATTCGATTCCGCGTAGGAAATTCATTAATATTGGAAAATGTCTTTAATTTGTTAACTAAATAATCAGGTTTCTGTATGAGTAAAACTTTGTGAACTTGGGTTAATAAATGCAAAAGGCGATAGTTATTGAAAGTCAACCAACCTGATTCTTTCATTTTATTCGAGATATGATCAAATTTTCGAATTCCATAGGCGAAACGTAGACAGCTATTCTGAATTTTTTGTAAACGAGCGGAATCGGATTGGAGTAGGGCTGGACCGTAGATAGAATCACAATAACTGAGTTTGGAAAAAATGAGAGATTCACAAAGTTTAAGTTTGAGTTGTGTGGAAAGCAGGTCTCGGTTAGGGTACAACTGTCTCAAGACGTTGAACGAACTTTGAGATATGGTGGAGGTATGTTTACTAAAACGAAGATCAGAATCTAACCAGAGACCTAAGTTTTTTCCTTCATTCGTGAATTGAAGAAGAGCATCGCCTAATTTAATTTGTAATGCGTTTATTGTTAATTGTCTTAATTTTTTGGGGCCAAATAACATGATGGATGATTTTTTAGAATTTATTTTGAGGTTGTGAGCTGTAGAAATATCAAGTAATGCATTTAAATCGTCGTTAATAAGATTTTGGGCAGTAAGTAAGCACTTATTATTAAACGAGTGATATAACTGGGTATCATCTGCATAATGATGGATCACACAATTTTTAACAAAACTATGAAAATCTGCTATATATAGTGAAAACAGCAATGGTCCCAGAATGGATCCCTGCGGAACACATTGACTAACGGGTAGACTGCTGGATAAATCAGCTTCCAAAATAACTTTATGAGTACGATTGCTAAGAAAATTTGATATTAGACGAACGGATTTATGAGAAACACCGAAAAATTTTTTGCAAAGTGTTGGATGATCTAAAGTATCAAATGCTTTGCTATAATCAAGAAGAACCAAACATGTGACTTTTCCCAGGTCTGTCGCTTTAAAAAGGTCATCCGTGATAGATAAGAGGGCAGTGGTCGTACTATGGTGTATTCTAAAGCCAGATTGAGCTGGAGTTATTATATTTTGGTCATATACAT
Source organism: Psylliodes chrysocephalus (assembly GCA_927349885.1). NCBI lineage: Eukaryota > Metazoa > Arthropoda > Insecta > Coleoptera > Chrysomelidae > Psylliodes > Psylliodes chrysocephalus. The sequence goes on from OV651829.1 coordinate 14,187,689, forward strand.
ATTTGCTAATTTGATCTTTAAGTATAAATTCAAACGATTTAGAAAGGGTTGGTAGAATACTAATAGGACGCAAGTCAGATAAGCTAGTAGGTTGATTACATTTAGCAAGCGGAATAATAAAAGCCCGTTTCCACGAAAGTGGATAATGAGACGAAGAAATTATTTTATTAAAAATAAATGTTAAATGATTGATTAAATAATTTTCTACTAACTGTATCATGCGCAGTGATATGTTATCTAAACCAACGGCATGACTTTTTATACGATTTAGAGATTTTCGAACTGTATCAGAAGAGACAGATTTAAATTCGAATTTATTTTCATATATATTTTCATAGTACCGATCAAGTAAGGCTAATTGGTCATGTGACTTCAGAGTAGTAGGAGATGAATTAAAATGTTTGTTAATTTCAGTAACATTACTTAAGTTAGGTGGTATAATAGGACTGGCTTTTTTTCTAAGAATTTCTAAGGATCCAAGAGTGTTCCAGGTGGTCTTGGAATTCTTTTCTCTAAGAATAAAGTTTAAATAAGCCTTTTTTTCTCGTCGAATTGCTCCAGTAGTAAAATTCCTTAGGTCGGTATAGCTAGTCCAATTTACTGCAGTCTTATTTTTTTTATATTTTCTTTTTTGTCTCTTAACGAAATCATTACTTTTATATTATAAGTAATCCAAGGGGTATACGGTTTCGTAACTTTTTTTTCTTACTAAAGGAGCATATACAGAGAAAAGCTGGATTAAGGAATTATTCAGATGGGAAATCATATGTTCAACGTAATTTAATTCGTAAATTATGTCCCAATTTACGGAACCTAATTCAGCATTAAAAAGATTAATATCAAATCGTGAAAAGTCACGATAGGTTATATACTTAGCTTTCTTTTCTAAAGTGATTGACTCTATGTTGCAAAGAACAGCTTGATGATATGACAAGCCACGGCCTCTGACATCTAATACCTCAACACATGTTGTTTGATGGACATCTGAACACAGTTTCCAAGAATAGGATATCTCTTCTTAAACTGATAAAAACATCTTTATATTATCACTCTCTCCCTGCCCCCGACCACACTTACAGATCGCTTAGCAAAAGCTATTATAAAAAATCAGCTGAAGTTTTTATTCACCTCAATATTTAAGCAAAAGCTAGACATGAGGAAAAATCTAAACTATCTGGCCCTAGCACATGCTAACTAAGTTTTTTCCAAATCTAGTATCTGCTTATAAATAGTCTAGTTTTACCAAATACTTGGTTTTATTTACACCACCCATTATACTACTGTTTGATAAAGGTTTTTGGATAAGTTGTTCTTGTGGAATTTTATGACAAGTAAAGAACACTGTCGATATTATTATATATTTTTAACAGTCTAATTAGGGTTTGTTTTCTTTTTACAAGAAACGAACCTTCCACATGAAAATTATGGCTTCTGAGTAGTATATAGAATATTTTATAATTTTGTCACACGTGTTGTATTTGGAAATCTTGAATTATTTAATTGTTTTACCAAGATATATATTTTATATAGTAATATAATAAATAATACGTTCTATCCTATTTTTAGGTTAGATAAAACGAAATACGCATATTAATGAGCCTAATTGTTCTAGAACATCGCATTTTGACTCGAAAACGCCAACGACAATCATATTGTCTGTATCCATAAAAGCTTATCCAAAAGGTGACTTCAAGAAACCGAAAAAGGTATGTAGAGCTAAAGGAAAAACTGAGATATCGACTGACACTCCGGAAAAACTTTAAATTGAGAAACGAAGCCCTAAAAAAAAATTTCTTTAAAGGGTCTCTCAGAAATAAAACCTATCGAAAAGGAAAGCAAAGAAGATGACCATAAGAAAAAACGATTTAGCAACGAAAACCAGAGAAATTGATTTGGACTTAGAAGACGAAGAAACCTTTTGCTTAGTTTGTTCTGAAGTCTATTCTTTAAGTGTGGAAGATTGGTTACAATGTCGTATGTGCAAGCAGTGGGCTCATTTGAGTTGCACAAACAAAAATGCCTTTTATGTTTGCGTCAATCGTGAATCTGACGATGACCTAGACTAAATATGCATGATTAACATGTGTTGAGAAATAATTTATATTTTTTTCGGTTTTTATTAATGTTTTTTTTTAATTATCTATTTTTTGATTGGTATTTTGTTGTCTAGTTACGTTACAATTGACACCACCTTTGGTACAATCGACACCAATGAAGATGGGTTCCTTTGATATATACGGACCTGTAAAAAGTAGTGGGACCTGTTACGGGTCAAAATATCGTAGCCAAGTTAAAATGGCAGAGCTAGTAAACAATACACAACTTTATTTTTATTTATGATTTAATTTAACTTCTAATCTAATCCTAAATCTATTCTAAGTTATTCTAATCTAATCCTAATCTAAGTTATTCTAATCTAATCCTAAATCTATTCTAAGTTATTCTAATCTAATCCTAATCTATTCTACCCTAATCTAAGTTATTCTAATCTAATCCTAAATCTATTCTACCCTATTCTAAGTTATTCTAATCTAATCCTAATCTATTCTACCCTATTCTAAGTTATTCTATTCTAATATAACCTATTCTACATTAATCTACTTTATAATCTAGGCCTATTCTTTTTTGGATTTGTTTTACTTACAGAAATCGTTGTATGAATCGTAAGACTTCTAATTTTGTAGCTTATTCTACTTTCAACCCTATTCTAACCTTTCCTATTATTTTGTTAGAATGATTACTTTTAATGAATACTTTAGAACCCAAAGAAATGCCTGTTGCTACAAGAAATAGTACACATAACTCTTTTACATATCTGATGGTTTTAAATATAAGTTAATTATTATTTGTTTTTGTTTACATTCACTTTTATGAAGTGTCACATTCTTCTTTTACTGAGGGGCCACACTCTTACCAGACTTTGTCCTGCTAGTCTTTAATAGTCAAGACCTTCCATTGACTTCCCACCATTTTGGGAACTTCCTTTTATCAGTTTTTATCTGCTCAACTTTGTGGTAGCATGTGCTATTTTCTCTAGTGTATCTAGGATTTGACTTGAGCTAAAAGAATAAAAACTGTGAAACCAGTCTAAAGAATTAGTTGATAAATCTTTGTGATTTCTACACCATTCGGTGGATTTTATATAATCTTTGACTGTGATTCCTACAAAAAGGTCGCCCTACACCTAAAGGTGAGTGTCTAATATTAAATATAATTATTCTCTTACATGGCTTACCTATCGCTTAAGGCTGTTTATATGTGTGGCTTACACTAATCCTTCTTACAGACCTTCAATTTCACCTTCAACTTTAACTTCAACTTCAGCTTCTACTTTAATACTTATTCTACTTATATCTATCTGGGTATTTCTTTCTGTGGGATCTATCGACTTTCCTTCGGACTAATACACTTCCTTCCAAGCTTTCTTCGTGGTACTATCACTAAACTGCTACAGCTTTTGAACACTGCCAGCTAACATTCTACAAGGATTGGGTGCATGTTTAGCTAGTTTAGGAAGCCAGGTACCCCAGAACCAACCCCTACAGCAAATCGGCTGGATCTAGCCCTCCTTTTACAGACAGGCCAGAGGTACGACGCAATATTGAGGACGACGGGACAACAGAGATATAAAGTAGGACTATTCCTTATAGCCAAGGGCCCCATTTATCGTGGGTACCACATGACTTCAACAGGGGTCCACTAATTGTGATTCTACCTACAAAGGTTTTGAGATAATCGAGATAATTCACGTAATTTACCTTAGAAATTGATAATATTAGGGTTATATATAGAGGTAAAGCCATTTTATAAAGCTTACTTACAATTCTGGATTACCGTTTGTAACATTTAGGCCTATTTGCGGACGTGTACCTCGGATTGTAACGATAATTTGTAGATACAATTGTATGATATATATAATTATTATTTTACCTACTGAATCACGGCGTGGTATCTTTTTTTTTATATTCAGATTATATATATATATATATATATATATATATATATATATATATATATATATATATATATATATATATATATTTTGTTACTCTTCGGTACATCTAACCTCTGAAATAAATGTCAGACGCTGTCAAAAATTAAATTGAATTTATAAAAATTTGCGTTGTGTCTAAGAACCCGACCCTACTCTCCCGAATTTTATAAAACTGAGCTAATAAAAAGAAATAACCCTTCCATCCCCTATAAATCTGAAGGAGAAAAAATAATAGTTTTAAAAATAAGATATAAGAAGATATTTTGATTAACATCTTAAAAAAGTTTAAATTATTTTTAAGTATCTATTCTTAATAAAAAAAATATTTTGAATTTTTGTTACAATTGATACCAGTCTCCCCTATGTTCAAAACATTTTGAAAAACCTGTTTTGAATTAGTCCATGGTAAAACTATACTTGAAAATGATGCTATTCCCACTTTACGAAATAGTTAGGTAGTTTTATTTCTACTTCTTTCAAATGTAATGCTTCTACATACTAACACTCCATATGATGACTCTTATTTTTTTTTATTCTGAAATCATTGTTTTACAGAATTTCAAACAGTTCTGATAGTGTTTGCTTAAGAAGATCTACTAAGAAAAATAGAAAACTAAACAAAATGATTCATACTTATGCATAAGTTACTTGATGACTGCGCCATGTTATGTGAATTGTTTAACATTCAAAAAAGGAGATGCCTATATAAAATTATTTTAGTTTTTGGGTGCTGTTTTGTATCTGACTTTAGTTTTTATTTAGCCTTAGGAAGCTAAAAAAGGTTCTCTACATGTCTTCTCTTTTATGTCGTAACTTTTAACATTATATTTTTATTTAAAAATGACATTGAATTGAATTTTAGTCACTGCATTATTTATTATAAAACGTTTGAAAAGAAAAACGTTAAGAAAAACAAACAACGTTGATTTTTGCTCATCTAATCTGCTTTACGCTCAAGTGACATTTTCTGTAATATTTTTATTACATTTCGAGAACACTACAGTTCACTAATCCCGGTTATTGTAAACAAGTTTCGAGTATTTTTCGTAGTATCGCAAAACGAAAAATATCGCAATTGTGGAAGTTTAAAGAGGCGGAATCTAACATTACGATTTCTTTCAAACTTTCAAATGCAATTCTCTCGCAGGTTTGGAGAACGGAATTTTATACGAAGCTCACGTACCTCCAACTTTCTGGAAAGGGGATTTACTCCATGGGATTTCGATGTCGCATCGTGGAAATATTTATCGGTAACAAAGATTTTAAAATAGTTTAGCGAAATATTCGTGTGACGCTAGAGCGAGCATTATAACCGGTGAAACGTCAAGGTGGTGGAAATCAACAGCAGTAGGGTGAGCGATTTCATAGAAAATAAAAAAAAACATGCCATAAACAGAGGCATCATACAAGGAATTTGAAAGTATCTATTAAAGAATCAGCAATAAAGATTGATGCTACAGACAGTGATTAACTACAACTGTTAGACATGGTATTTTGAAACTTGTTGAAAGGCCATTCATTGCTAAATTTTTCTGGTTTCTCATAGTTTTCCATATATCTCCAATGATGGTATCTATATAAGAAGGTTCCTATAGTTCCTAAGTGTGGTGATTACATCAAAAGTAAAAAGGACATTCAAGACATCATATGCAATGAGGGAATTAAAAAAAATTAAGAAAAACGGAATAAAAGACAAAATATTATGCATTATTTTATCTTTATTTATGTTACAAAAAAACTGGTTTAAAACATTTTTACATTTTTTATGATATTCAATTTTAAATAAATTTCGTAATGTATTGCTTTGGCAATGATCTGATAATGTCATATCAAGACAGGAATACTTCTGAGCTTGTTAAATTATTGTGAAACTAGTATTTTAAAATATTTTGTTTGTTCTCAATTCGTAAAATAATAACAATTTAGTCATGCTACATATTGCTACGCCCGATATAATCAAATCAAAAGCTTTTATTCGTTTATTTGATGTAGTTAATTAAAATTAATTTTAGAGAAATGGTTAAATCCATGATTTAGAATCTTATTATTATTTTAATTGTCTATATATAGAGTGTACCATTAGTGCGTAATTGTTCAACATTTTAATTTGTGATATAGACACGCAAACAAGTTTTAGATAAAAGTTATATGGGTTTAAAAAAAATACGTATTTTAAAAATATTTTTAGATATGCCTGGCAAATAAAAATGTTTTTCTTTTAAATTAAACCCTGTATTTTATTTCAGTTTTAGAATCGTTTGGTAATACTGTGCTCAACTCTAGATTTTTTTTTAAATATTACAGGGTTACCAAGCAATTAATTTTTTTATGAAATTCGAGAATAATGCAGACCCCTAACGAATAGTGGCGATAGAACAGAAATATTTTATACAGAGTGTTTTGAAACATGTCTTAAATATGGCTAATTTTTAGTTCAATTTACTAGATTTTTTCAAGTGCAATACCCTGTATATTATTATTACATGCAATTCCTAATAAATTTACCTATCCAACGATACCAACTTGTTAGCTAACAACACATATACAGGGTGTCCCATCAGTGCGTAATTGATCGGTAGCTGTTTTATTATTGGAAATACGAAAAAAAATAATAATAATATAGAAGTTGTATAACCATATTTAACAATTGTTCCTAGATAGACAGGGTGGTTCATAAATGAAAAGCTGACCAAACCTATACATTTTTAAAGCAAAGCACCCTGTAGGTAGCTATACATATTTGATTGTTTTAACATCGTCAAACAATTTTATTAGACTCAAAACGTGAGGTTACGATTTACTAAATTTTTTAAATGAAATATCCTGTATGTTATACCACCTCTTAATTAATACAGGGTATTCCATTTGAAAATTGATAAAATCGTAATCTCACGTTTTGACACACCCTATACAACAAAGTAAATGAATGAAGTCAATTAAAATAGTTTCGTCAATGTGAAAACAATCAAATATATAACTATCTGAAGGGTGTTTTGCTTTAAAAAGTATGGTTTATGAACCAACCTGTATATTTAAGAATAATTGTATGGTTATACAACTTTTACATTTAAAATTTCTTTATATTTTCAATAATAAAACAGCTATCAATCAATTACGCACTGATGGGACATATACAGGGTTATGTGTTATTGGCTAACATATTAGTATCATTGGATAGGACAATGTATAAGGAATTTTATGCTAAAATAATAAACATTCTTGCATTTGAAAAAATTTAACTTTAAATTAGCCATATTTAAGACAAGTTTCAAAACACTCTGTATAAAATAAACCACTATTCGTTGAAATCAATGTAAAGCTACTTAAATTATGGTAATTTAATTTGCAGTCTGAATCATTCTCTAATTTCATAAAAAAATTGTTTGACAACCCTGTAATGTGTACTGTAATGTATATTATAATGTGTCTGTAAAATGTACTGTAATGTGTATTTTAAAGTGTGCTGAAAAATGTACTGTAAAATGTACTGTAAAATGTATTGTAAAGTAAACTATAAAGTGTAAAGTGTACTGTAGAGTGTATTTTAAAGTGTAAAGTGTACTGTAAAGTGTACTGTAATGTGTACTGTAATGTGTACTGTAATGTGTACTGTAATAGGTACTGTAATGTATTGTAATGTGTACTGTCATGTATATCATAATGTGTATTGTAATGTATACTGTAATGTCTACTGTAATGTATACTGTAATGTGTACTGTAATGTATACTGTAATGTATACTGTAATGTATACTGTAATGTATACTGTAATGTGTACTGTAATATGTACTGTGAAGTTTACTGTAATGTGAACTGTAATATGTACTGTAATGTGTACTGTAATGTGTACTGTAATGTGTACTGTAATGTGTACTGTAAAGTGTACTGTAGAGTGTACTATAAAGTGTACTGTAAAGTGTACTGTAAAGTGTACTGTAAAGTGTACTGTAAAGTGTACTGTAAAGTGTACTGTAAAGTGTACTGTAAAGTGTACTGTAAAGTGTACTGTAAAGTGTACTGTAAAGTGTACTGTAAAGTGTACTGTAAAGTGTACTGTAAAGTGTACTGTAAAGTGTACTGTAAAGTGTACTGTAAAGTGTACTGTAAAGTGTACTGTAAAGCGTACTGTAAAGTGTACTGTAAAGTGTACTGTAAAGTGTACTGTAAAGTGTACTGTAAAGTGTACTGTAAAGTGTACTGTAAAGTGTACTGTAAAGTGAAGTGTACTGTAAAGTGTACTGTAAAGTGTACTGTAAAGTGTACTGTAAAGTGTAAAGTGTACTGTAAAGTGTACTGTAAAGTGTACTGTAAAGTGTACTGTAAAGTGTACTGTAAAGTGAAGTGTACTGTAAAGTGAAGTGTACTGTAAAGTGTACTGTAAAGTGTACTGTAAAGTGTACTGTAAAGTGTAAAGTGTACTGTAAAGTGTAAAGTGTACTGTAAAGTGTACTGTAAAGTGTACTGTAAAGTGTACTGTAAAGTGTACTGTAAAGTGCACTGTAAAGTGTAAAGTGTACTGTAAAGTGTAAAGTGTACTGTAATGTGTACTATAATGTGTAACGTAAAGTGTACCGTAAAGTGTACAGGGTGGGCAAATTTGTATCGAGGACGGGAGGTCCATTTTTCTATACCATTTACATTAACGAGATTCTCTATTAAAACATCGAAATTTGCCCATCCTGTACTTGAAAGTTATGGGAAAATATTTTAAATATTTAATACGTTAAGTGGTTTTTAGATCACCTTTAATATTCGTAATTTATTTATTTTAGAAAATATTGTATTTCTTAAATTTGTAAAAAGTGTTTTCTTAGTAATAAATAATAATAGTAAATAGGAGGGTTATAAGGAATGTAACTTACTATATTAATTTAATTTCTGTAAAAACATAAAAAACTAAAACTGCTTTCATGAACGTAAATATATTGAAAATACCTTTCTAATGAGGTATCACATGACCCTACTTTTTATTAGAAAATTTAAAGATAGTAACGCCCTCTATCTTACGTCTCAAATAGTGCATCTTGTTATAACAAAAATATCATAATTTATCTCTAATTTTGCCTCGTTTTTGTTTTATGTATGTTCTTTCATTTAGAAGTTAGGATGAGGCGATGGAGGAGGAGGGACAATTTACAACCTGTGATGGTTGACGCGGGTTGCTCAATAACAACGCTCACTGGGTGCAATAGTGGCACATTTCCAAAAATTACCATTTTTAGTAAAGTGTACCATAACACTCGGAATTTTTTGTGTTACAAACCAAGATTAGTGGCATATGTTTATTTTAGTCTGGTACCGCTAGATAGAACTAGTGCCACTATTGAATTTTGCGCGTTTGTTAATGATGACGCGGCAATACCGGCACAAAAACTCAGCGTGTCAGTGATCATCGCAAGGGTGAAGAACGTAAAAAGACCCAACAGTGGCATATTTTAAATATTACGATAAGGTAAGTTAAATTTGATAATTTTAGTGAAACAATAATGGCACATTTGAAGGTATGCCACTATTGTATAATAAAATGTTATGAATTCTAATATTATTGGATCAATGTAAATTGTCCCAGTATTGTATATATAATTATTGGTATTTTTAAAATGTGCCCTTATTACTTGTTGCATTAAAGTAATTTATTTAAGTTAAATTGTATAATGTACCACGGTTGTTTTTTAAATATTGTTTGATTGTCCTCAATTAATTTTTACGTATTATGGATATAATTAATTTTTAAGTTTCTTTATATTTTTAAAAGCCTTTTTTTAAATACTCTAAATAATTGATAACTTAATAACTAGTTGTTTTTTTCCAAAATTAAGGTAAAAAGTTATAAAAGTAGCAATAATACAATTTTATACCTAATTTAAATACATATTAATATCAAACTTTCAATTAAGTAAAATAGTTGAGGTAAAATTTATAAATCCATCTTACAAATCGGTGATTTTCTCAAAACTAATAATTTTGTGATGTGCCACTATTGCCCCCAGTGAGCGATATTTTAAAAATTCTAAATCTAACTAATTTGGTATACAAATTACTTCAACAAATTAACCGCTTCTACGATTCTATTATATGATAATGAACCAAAAGAGTTTGTCAAACCGAACCGAAACTATCTCAACAAAGTTAAGCCCACTCGAACTTACTTACAACTAACTTCAATCTTATCAACAAACATCTTGCAAAGTTAGCTGGAAATGGAGCCAAATAGCCCGGCCTTTGCAAGGCTGATTGAAATCATCGTCTTTTAGAGAGGTACAAAGAATTTATTATCTTCTATTATGGGTCGCAGGTTTCCTACGTAGTTCAGAGAAATCAGATCGGAATATAATACTGTCAGTATAATCAATTTGATAATGTGTCCTATAAGAACCGGACTGCGAAGTATAATTTTCATTTTAAACTTTTTAAATTAGTTGCAGGATTTATTATTATTATTAGTAGTAGTATTAGGATTTATGTATTTACTAAATAAGTAAGTTATTGTCAAGCATTAGTTGTACTACACGTATTATACTCTATTTTACAGGGTAGAACATAAGTCTGAAACCCCAATATATAAATTAATATAATAAAATTAAATTGGGTACATAAATAGTAATACAAATACTGGACGTAGTGACGAATGTGCGCTCTTGCTAAATTTTATAGTTTTTCTTCGGTAAATCTCACTAGTAGATGATCAAAAAGAGAGCTGGAGCTTTATTTCCAAAAGTCATCACGAGATGGCGCTACCGGTCAGTGTAGGTAATTGAAAATTGGATAAAGGTATAGATATAGGTAAACGATAAAGAAAAAATCACACGCAGTGGCAAAGCCAAAAGGACCTAAGTCTATATCTGCGTTGCCATTGGTCCGATTTAAACATTGAAAACGGCGCTATGGAGGAGACGTGGCCTATATAGGGTATCCGCAGGGAAGGTATACTACTTTGTTTATAATTTTTGATTAAATGAAAGAGAATGGATCTTATATTGATAAATGTTTTATTTAATGTCGGCAATTATGTATAGAATATAATAGATAAATGTCCGCCTCTGTTAGCCTCACAAATGCGAGCCCTTTGAGCACATTTTTCATTACATTCTCACACATTTCACGCGGTATTTCATTAATTTCATCACGAATATTTTGTTTAAGTTGCTCAAGCGTTTCTGGTTTGTTTGCATAAACCTTGCTTTTCAGATATCTCCACAAAAAGAGGTCCGGAGCAGTCAAATCAGGCGACCGTGGAGGTTAATCAACATCACCATTTCTTGAAATAACTTGTTGTGGAAAGATGTCTCGCAGTAATTCCATTGTAATCCTGGCTGTATGCGATGTGGCACCGTCTTGTTGATACCATATGTTAATCAAGCCCAAAGCATGCAGTTGTGGCGTTAAAAAGTTTTCAATCATATCACAATATCGCTCTCCATTCACAGTTACCGTTACGCCGTTTTCATTTTCAAAGAAGTAAGGTCCAATGATTCCTTCTGACCAAATTGCACATCAGACTGTCACTTTTAATGGATGCAAAGGTGACTGATGAATAATTTGAGGGTTTTCCATTGCCCAGAACCGACTATTTTGTTTATTCACACATCCATTCAAATGAAAATGTGCCTCGTCACTCATTATGATTTTTTCATGAAAATCGGGGTTGTCATGGGCGAGTTGTAACATCCTATTGGCATATGTACGGCGGCGTAAATGATCTTGTGGAAGAAGCTCTTGTGTCAACTGAATCTTATATGGAAACAAATGCAAATCCTTGTGCAAAATTGTGGCCAAAGTTGTTCTTTGAAGACCAAGTTCCTGAGCACGCTCAGGTTGATGGATTGTTTTGAACACTTTCTTGAGCAGCAGTAATGTTTTCAGCCGATCTTGCAGTACGTTGTGGTCCATGCTTGGGCCTATCACCTACAAACCCTCTTTCTTCGAAATCATTCACTACACGATAAATAGTGCGTTTTGTTGGCACGTTGTTTCTCCCAAAAATTTCACGTAACTTTCTCATCGTCACAGTAATCGATGATTGATTTTGATAAAATGTTTTAACGTTTAAAACATGTTGGTTTATCGAATATTTTTCCATAATAAATTTGCCACGTGTCTACCTCACGACTGCCAAATATGAACTGTCAAGACTAATGTTTACCAAAATGGCGGCAAAACAAAGTAGTATACCTTTCCGGCGGACACCCTGTATTAACGTTGAAAAGAAAAATAATACGCAACAACAAAGTCAAAAGGGTCTAAGTCTATATCTCGGTTGTTATTGGTCCAATTTACATGAAAAAAATGGCATTATGATGGAGACGCGACATAGATTAACGTTGAAGAGAAAAATTACGCGCAGTTATAAATGCAAAAGGACCTAAGTCTATATCTTGATTATTATTGATCGAATGGGGAGCAGCACTAACGTGATGTAGTAGCATCGTTATAAGGAATAAACGGCATTATGTACTGCGCAGTAACAACATTGCCAAAAAGACCTAAGCTTATATCTGTGGTATTATTGTTCTCTTCAAACGGATCTAATGATTTTCAACTTAAACTGTCATTTAGCTGTCATTGACAATGAAACATCATGCGCATTAGCATTACCAAAAGGACATTAGTGTATATATTCATTATTATTTATCGGATTTATATGGAACAAAAGGCATTCAACATTAACTGTAATTAAGCTGTCATTGACAATGAAAAATCATGCGCAGTAGCATTGTTAAAAAGGTATTAAAGTACATCTCTTTTATTATTTTGTAAGAAGTCTAGCAAATGGAGAAAAAGTCGAAAGGACTTGGCTTATTTACTATATTTCTAAAGATTCTGTATTTTGTTTTTGTTGTAAGTTGTTTTGTAAAACACTTTTTCTGATACAAATGGAGTATCTAACACTTGTCTTTGCTAATGAAGAGACACGAAACGTCAATTTTACACAACAATTATACGAACACTTGGGTAAATTTAAAAAAAAAATTGGACACATCTACGACTGTTAATGCTCATCACCTGCGGATTTTAGAAATGGAAAAAAATATTGGCGCGACGTGCTGGAAAGAATTATTGCGATTGTTAAGTATTTATCTACACAATGCTTGGCATTTCAAGGTTCTTCTAAATTACTTTTCGAACACAATAATGGACATTTTCTAAAAGCTGTTGAGATGATTACCTCTTTTGATTCAGTGATGAGACAGCACGTTAGCTGAGTGTGTAACTCCCAAAAAAATCTGTTAAACTGTCTCATTATTTAGGCGTGCAAATACAGAATGAAATAATTGAATTAAATTTAGATATAAAAAATATTAGGGGACGGTATTATGATAATGGGGCAAACATGAAGGAAAAGCATGTTGGGCTTCAAAAACGCACTCTTGATGTGAATCCGAGAGCCCTTTTTGTACCTTGTACGGCTCATACTTTGAACTCAACAGTAAATGACGTTTCTAAGGTGTCAGATGCTACAATAAACTTTTTTAATCTTGTGCAAGAGTTATATAATTTTTTTCGTCATCCACAAAAAGGTGGGATGTTATGAGAAAAAATGTCTCCGGGTTAAGTTTAAAGCCTCTAAGTTAGACAAGATGGTCCAGAAGAATTGATGCAATAAAGACCCTTAAACTTTATTTAACTAAAGTTTGCGAAAGTCTTCTAGAAGTAGCTGAAGATAATTCCTTTCACATTGATGCAAGACATAAAGTGAGTTCCCTCTTAACGTCTGTACAAAATTTTCAATTTATTTGTGGAATTATTATTTGGCATGACGTTTTATTTCATATAAAAAAAATGCAAAGTGCTACAATTAATATTAAAGTATGCCAAACCTACCTAAAAAATTTAGTTGATCACTTCCAGCAATATAGATCTGTGTGAACAAGAATTTATTTTAATTTATTTTGTTATGATTTTATTTTATTTTTTTTTTTACAAATAAATATGATTTGGAGTGAGGGTAGCCATATGTGAGTAGTAGGGATTAAGTGTAAAGGTTAAAGAAAAGGTCCTTTATTTCTCACAAGTCAATTTATTGGCGACCGGTTTCGAAGTTGTCACTTCATCATCAGGCACACCTAAATGGAATGTCAAGGAGTCAGTTGTAATAAAAACAATTATAAAAGCATGAACGGACTTTAACATATACAAAATAACAGAAAAAACACAAAAGAAAGTTAAACAATAACCTTGACTCACCTTGACTAATTCCATAAAGGAAGCGCTACAAAAAGTTTAACAGAACGAGTTAAAAAAGTCATGTGTAATAAGTATTTTTTAAAAAAAATTTTTAATGTAGGTTAGGTTAAACCACCAGATGTCTTTTTGAATAAAATAATTAATTAAAACACATTTAAGACAATTATTAACTAAACAACACAAAATAGTTTTACAAGCACAAACAGTTTAAAAATTTTTAAGGAAATAATGTTAATTACTGAAAGTAAAAAGTAAAAAGTAAAAATTATCAGACTGTCAAGACATCTATCTAGATTTTTAACGAATCAATGCAGTAAACTGTAAATTTTAAATTAGCGGATAAATAGTGTACTAACGGAGGTGTTATTTACTGAAAGTGAGTATAGGTGGCGATGACAAAATTTATTGAAAGTAAAATATATTAAACTGAGAATGAGAAAGCAAAAAAATTTTTTTATACTAACAAGAAAATTAGAACACTAAACAAGAAAATATGAAAAATTCATATGTAAAAAGGGAAATTTGAAGCAGATAATCAAAAAGAAAATTACTGTTACAGGAAACGGAAAATAGGTTGACAGTACGAATGTCAAAAAAGAAAAGTCAAATTTTGGCGTATGACAACCACGTGGGAGAATTTGAATAAGCTAAAAAAATTTAATAAGATGCGAATGGGCAAAAATTAATGGAAAGAAAATCTAAATTGGGAAAGTTAATTGTGGTAAGTAACTGACTGAAGATCAAATGAGTGGGGGTAAAAGTCTGAAAATAATTTAAATAAGCGCAGAGAACGTTGGGGTACTAATAAATTGAATTTGTGCATTCAGAGAGCAGGAGGGGCCAGATTTAATATTTTTTAAAATTTCCAGGTTCTCAAAGTTATTCAGAAGGAATTTATTAGAAGTCATATGCAAAATGTCGAAGCCAATGCTAGAATCAAAATCGTGACCAGTGTCTAACAAATGAGCAGCAAAGTGAGAAAAACCAGTAGTGTTAGTGTTAAGACAGCGTGTGTGCTCTTTCAGGCGTATTTTAAAATTACGAAAGGTCCTTCCCACATATGAGCATGGACAGTTCAAACAAGTTAGTTTGTAAACACCAGACTGATCCATAGGATCAATCTTATCCTTATTCCTAACAAACAGGCTACTGATCGAGTTGGACGTTCTAAAGCTAATTCTGAAGGAATCTTTGAACTTACTTTCAGTAATTAACATTATTTCCTTAAAAATTTTTAAACTGTTTGTGCTTGTAAAA
Organism: Psylliodes chrysocephalus; assembly: GCA_927349885.1. Taxonomy (NCBI): domain Eukaryota; kingdom Metazoa; phylum Arthropoda; class Insecta; order Coleoptera; family Chrysomelidae; genus Psylliodes; species Psylliodes chrysocephalus. The sequence continues at coordinate 14,203,123 of OV651829.1, forward strand.
CTATTTTGTGTTGTTTAGTTAATAATTGTCTTAAATGTGTTTTAATTAATTATTTTATTCAAAAAGACATCTGGTGGTTTAACCTAACCTACATTAAAAATTTTTTTTAAAAAATACTTATTACACATGACTTTTTTAACTCGTTCTGTTAAACTTTTTGTAGCGCTTCCTTTATGGAATTAGTCAAGGTGAGTCAAGGTTATTGTTTAACTTTCTTTTGTGTTTTTTCTGTTATTTTGTATATGTTAAAGTCCGTTCATGCTTTTATAATTGTTTTTATTACAACTGACTCCTTGACATTCCATTTAGGTGTGCCTGATGATGAAGTGACAACTTCGAAACCGGTCGCCAATAAATTGACTTGTGAGAAATAAAGGACCTTTTCTTTAACCTTTACACTTAAATAAATATGACTTCTAAAATTCAGTTTTTTTGCTTTATTTCAAGTACCTACCTACCTCCGTACCTTCAAGAAAATAAATAAAAAAACATGATCTAAAATGCCTAAGGGGCGCCAAAATCCTTTTTTGCACACAGACACCAGTAGCCCTTACGGGGGTCCTGGTTATTCGTATTTTCAATTTCAATTATGTATATAAATGGTAATTCATTAAAAATGTGCGAAGTTACCAATATATCGCGCCATTTTTGAAAATTTTTGCATATAAAAATTAATTTTGATCTGATAAGTTGTTATTGAGATTTATTAGGGTTTCCAAACTGTATATTGTATTGTTTATGGTTGAATATCTTATTCTTGATTATTGTTGTTGTTGTATCACAGAGAGGATTTCTTTAGTCAACAATTTAAATTTCTATAGTCACAATTTATGTTCTATAATTCTGAATTTAGAAAAAATGAGCAAACGTTCAATAATTCAAACAGTTTAGTAATTTTTACTTCCTTGAACAAAAAATATAGCAATTTACTGTGACCAAGACTGATATTTTTACTTTCCTCTGTATTAAAATTGTTAAATAATAATATATTTCTAGTAAAACGGTTCCAGATCAATTATTTTAGGTAATTTATTTAAATTAACTTGCTAACTTGTAGTTATTGTTAAATAATTATAAAAGTATATTTGCATTCGTTACAGTACAGAATATACAAATCGCCGCACCGCCCTTTGCGTTGCCTAGACAGAATGAGAAATCTCCAACTTTATAACGGTAAGAAAAAAACTCCAATATCTGGTGTAATTTTCTGCGTATAAACGTGACACGTCATCTAACGACGAAATAGCAGCAACTCACGGGTTGGGTTAATAAATTCCCGAGGGACTGCGATGTTGTCGACAATAATAAAACAAAAGAGCGATCCAATTATGTCATGCGGAAAAGGCACAGCAGGCTATATTTATCTAATAAGGGCGCGGCGGTAGCGCCATCTAGACTCATCAAATGTCAACAAATAGGGTTGAAGTGACCTTTCAGTTTTTCCGCGCGGTTGGTGAAAATTAATTAGGACGATTTTTCTTTGTAGGCGTTCGTACCTTATATCGATTCGTTTTTTTTTTTCGGTTTTTCTTAAATTGGTATAAATAAAAGTTTATGACCACGAATTATTAAATAAAATGATAGCTCTTAAGGTACAGCCAATTATTATTATTTTTTTGGGGTTTGGTTCGTATTTATTTTTTGTAGTTGGCATTTAGCCGCATACAATGTTTGTTTACATAATTCTTATCAGTAATTTTGCCTACAGGGCATTTTATATTTATTTATTAAATACACTATTCTACAAGTAATACCCAATTATATTTCTGCCTCGTCTCGTAAATAAGACATATTGTCAACCCCTGTATATGCTTCGATTCGACCACATAGTTGAAAGCTGGAACTATTTGATATATTCCCTTCTCCACCAATCCCCTCATTCCAACACTTTACTTCAGTCTTTGTTTATGTGCCGTAAAAATCACATCTATATTATATTTCCTAGTAAATTCAAAAACAAAGTGTACCGATGACTAAACCTCATAATAAACATTAAAAAAAAGTGGATACAGCGTTCTTCGCGTTTAGAACGTGTTGTATAGATGGTTTAGCCAGAAATTCTATAAAGTTTTTGTTGGAAAGATTTTACAATTTTAATTTTAGAATTTTCAGAAATAATGTTTGTGTTACATGTAACAAGATAATTATAAAGATCTTTTGTTGAGTAGTTAACGGTCATGCCAACGATACGTATTTTTTGAAGAATACCACCGATTTCTCTGATACCGTATCCGCTTGATATTTTCTCTTGAACAATAGTCTTTAACTTTTCATTAACTGACTTGGTTTTGCAGGTAATATCAAGATTCATCCATCTTTAACCGTTTTAACTTTTATAAGCTGCAGGTTATCTTCACAGGGATTGACATGATATAGAATATCTGCCTTAGTTTGATTATGCGGCTGACTGGTGTTCTTTGGATGAATTAAGATGATTGGATGCGATTTATCTTTTAGAACATCGGAGTATTTTAGTTGAGATGCAGCTGTTTCAAATTCGGAAATTTTGACATCTGATTTAACCGAGTTAATTTGTTCCTTCATTGAAGCTAGATCATCGCACAATTTAGTTATAATAATATTTTGCACGCCAGTAGGGTTGAGCAAAATACAATTTTTGACGCAGTCGGAGCATTTCCAGGACAGCCAAGGTATTACATTTAATAACTGTACGATATCTGTAACACAGATAGCATGGTAATCTTTTTTGCAACCATCGCAATACTTTTAGGTATAAAGAAACCACTCGGGTCAAATCTGGCAAGTACAGTGACTTATTGTCAAGTAGCGCTAAAAGTAAGATAGTTAAAATATTTTAATATGCACCATTTTGCTTCATTAACCATTTGTTAAAATTCTAACGCCGTCTATTTAATGCGTCATTCAAAGGTTTCACAATAAATACTGTAAAACATCTGTTCTAATACGAATGGCTTATTAGTAGCCACAAGATTGAAATCTAGACCGGAGACGAAATATATAACATTACTAAAAAACAGCATGTTTACGACTCTCAGTTACAAGAAAAATTTACGATAGAAATCGCCACGATCACGAAACTTTTTTAGCACGCAGTATAACGACACAGAAAAAGAACAACAATAACAAATAAAATTGCAAATTTCTTTTGTCCGTTCTCACGCGCAAAGACCTTTTTGATTTATTATCCATTTTGAAAAATAACGGGAGCCATTAAGCGAAGCAGTTATTTAAAATCTTATTAAAATTTGAAAGCTCTTCGCGTTCATTTGCATAATATGAACTCAAGATATATCTCTTGAGGATCATGTTGCCGATTGCAATGAGTTACGACTTCACAGTATCTGATGAAAAGGTTTATTCTAGTCCTTTGAATGAACTGTCACTATCACATGCGTCGTATACAATTCTAGTCACTTCTTTAAAAAGAAAACTCGTTAGATGTTTCCCTTCTCGCAATCATCTGTAACGTACTTGTTCGAGAGAATTTCTTTGATCTTTTTTTTCATCGATTTATAGGCTTTCGCTATATATCACTTTCTTATTGTCTCATTCCTTTTTCTTCTCTGTCCTACTTTCTCGCTTTTTTCAGATACTTCATTTACTACAACTACTCGAAACGATAATATATTTGGGTAACGACTTAGTATGTGCAGAATGTTGAAAAGAAACGTATTTCCAGAATAATTTGTTTTGAGCCTTTATTGTACAATGTGTTACATAATAACAATAAGCATATTTTCTGATTGACATTGAAAATGTCCATAAATAACAATTTTTTCGCCTACCATACGTGAAAATGAATCATATCAACCCTAAATATATGACCGAAAGTAACGTATATCGTCCCATGGGCTGCTAAACTCATAACAGCCCGATTTTGTAGTTTTTCACTAGATATCTAGATACCTTTGACTGTCACTTGCGTACTTTCACGTTTCACATAAATTTTGATTAAACGTCAGTGTAAGTCTATTAGTAAACATGATTAGTCAGACAGTGACGAAGAAAAATTAAAGATTTTCGTTATATATGTATATTCCTTTTTTTTTTTTTTTGGTAGGCGAAAAATAATTGTGTGTCACACATGCAGAAAACGCTTTAACAGCCCTTAGCTATCAGCTGCCCTCGCTTCGCTTTGCTCGCTCATGCAGCTAATAGCCGCGGGCTGCTAAAGCTCATTTTTTGCCCTTGTGACACAATATACTATTGTTGATCGCAGTCAACCAATTGTCGTGGCGACCTGGCCGCGCGAACTGCCCGCTAGTGTGTGGGTGCCTTAAATTTAAAGAAGTCTTTCGCTTCAGACGCTTACTATATTGGCTATTGTCTTAATAGATTAATTTCTAGTACACTAGTGTGATTTTCTAACCCCAACTGACATTTTACGACACTAAAGGATGTATTAAAAGGTAACTGATATTTATAATGTATTTATAAGGAACTTTTAAGTTTTATTGTAGTTTTTCAAGTTTTATAACAAAGCCATAGGTGTAAGGTACCCAATAAATACCGAAATACCTTCTTTTATAATAACGCATTTAAAACGGTTCGTTTACCTCATCTATAAATCCGTTAGTGTTGATAACTTGAAGTTTTATAAGGTTTTATAAGATTTTATAGCATTCATGGAAAACTCATTATAACAATTTTACTCTAGAGGTTTTATAACTTAGTAAAAACTCATAAATGTTGAAGCATCTAATAAATATTCCGTAGCTCCTTTAAAACTTAAGGGATATTATAAAACTTATATGTCTACTGAATCCTATAAGTAAAAAATAAAAAGTTATGTTTGATTGTTTTCTAATGAGTATTCTGCAAAATGTCAAAAACTAATAAAACGTTTCCGTTGCAGTTATAAAATTTATATTTGATTTATAAAAGTTACGGTAACATCTTAGTTACAAAAGAACTGGGGAGTAGGAAATTTTATTTGAGACTAAAAATCGGTAGCCGTTGCCTTTATAAGATTCTATATTTAGATGCTATAGGGGTTTTATAGGAGTAGCGGTTACGTTTCGCGAATAATTCATAGGTTTTTTTGTTTATAATCGATTTTGACGTTTTATTGTAAACCAAGAGTTTGTTTTTAATTAATAGTTGAGATTTTCGTCCCAACAACCATTTAATAAATAGAATGTTTCGAATTTTGATCATTAAACTTAATGTAAGTTTTTGCAAATTGACTCAAGAGCTCTTCTGTAGTTTACTAGCTGCTTCTATAGGACTTTTATGTACAGCCAGAATTTACCGTATCGTCTGCAAATGTTATTGTAGTTGTGTTGTTGTTCGTCGGTAAGTCGGCTGTGTAAATTAAATATAAGATTGGCCCGAGGGCGGTTTCTTGTGATTTTATCGAATTATTTTTGAAGCACTTTTTGTAGTTGCAAACTGTTTTTTTTTATTTATTAAATTATAAATTTATTGTAAATTAAAATTATTATGAAATATTGTAAATTAATTATTGTAAATTAATTATTGTAAATTATTTATTGTAAATTAATTATTGTAAATTAATTATTGTAAATTAATTATTTTAAACTAATTACTGTAAATTAATTACTGTAAATTAATTATTGTAAATGATTGTAAATGATGATTGTAAATGATGATTGTAAATGATGATTGTAAATGATGATTGTAAATGATGATTGTAAATGATGATTGTAAATGATGATTGTAAATGATGATTGTAAATGATGATTGTAAATGATAATTATAAATGATGATTGTAAATGATGATTGTAAATGATGATTGTAAATGATGATTGATTGTAAATGATGATTGATTGTAAATGATGATTGTAAATGATGATTGTAAATGATGATTGTAAATGATGATTGTAAATGATGATTGTAAATGATGATTGTAAATTATTGTAAATTAAATTATTGTAAATTATTGTAAATTATTGTAAATTATTGTAAATTATTGTAAATTATTGTAAATTATTGTAAATTATTGTAAATTATTGTAAATTATTGTAAATTATTGTAAATTATTGTAAATTATTGTAAATTATTGTAAATTATTGTAAATTAAATTATTGTAAATTAAATTATTGTAAATTAAATTATTGTAAATTATTGTAAATTAATTATTGTAAATTATTGTAAATTAAATTATTGTAAATTATTGTAAATTATTGTAAATTATTGTAAATTATTGTAAATTATTGTAAATTATTGTAAATTATTGTAAATTATTGTAAATTATTGTAAATTATTGTAAATTATTGTAAATTATTGTAAACTATTGTAAATTATTGTAAATTATTGTAAATTATTGTAAATTATTGTAAATTATTGTAAATTATTGTAAATTATTGTAAATTATTGTAAATTATTGTAAATTATTGTAAATTATTGTAAATTATTGTAAATTATTGTAAATTATTGTAAATTATTGTAAATTATTGTAAATTATTGTAAATTATTGTAAATTATTGTAAATTATTGTAAATTATTGTAAATTATTGTAAATTATTGTAAATTATTGTAAATTATTGTAAATTATTGTAAATTATTGTAAATTATTGTAAATTATTGTAAATTATTGTAAATTATTGTAAATTATTGTAAATTATTGTAAATTATTGTAAATTATTGTAAATTATTGTAAATTATTGTAAATTATTGTAAATTATTGTAAATTATTGTAAATTATTGTAAATTATTGTAAATTATTGTAAATTATTGTAAATTATTGTAAATTATTGTAAATTATTGTAAATTATTGTAAATTATTGTAAATTATTGTAAATTATTGTAAATTATTGTAAATTATTGTAAATTATTGTAAATTATTGTAAATTATTGTAAATTATTGTAAATTATTGTAAATTATTGTAAATTATTGTAAATTATTGTAAATTATTGTAAATTATTGTAAATTATTGTAAATTATTGTAAATTATTGTAAATTATTGTAAATTATTGTAAATTATTGTAAATTATTGTAAATTATTGTAAATTATTGTAAATTATTGTAAATTATTGTAAATTATTGTAAATTATTGTAAATTATTGTAAATTATTGTAAATTATTGTAAATTATTGTAAATTATTGTAAATTATTGTAAATTATTGTAAATTATTGTAAATTATTGTAAATTATTGTAAATTATTGTAAATTATTGTAAATTATTGTAAATTATTGTAAATTATTGTAAATTATTGTAAATTATTGTAAATTATTGTAAATTATTGTAAATTATTGTAAATTATTGTAAATTATTGTAAATTATTGTAAATTATTGTAAATTATTGTAAATTATTGTAAATTATTGTAAATTATTGTAAATTATTGTAAATTATTGTAAATTATTGTAAATTATTGTAAATTATTGTAAATTATTGTAAATTATTGTAAATTATTGTAAATTATTGTAAATTATTGTAAATTATTGTAAATTATTGTAAATTATTGTAAATTATTGTAAATTATTGTAAATTATTGTAAATTATTGTAAATTATTGTAAATTATTGTAAATTATTGTAAATTATTGTAAATTATTGTAAATTATTGTAAATTATTGTAAATTATTGTAAATTATTGTAAATTATTGTAAATTATTGTAAATTATTGTAAATTATTGTAAATTATTGTAAATTATTGTAAATTATTGTAAATTATTGTAAATTATTGTAAATTATTGTAAATTATTGTAAATTATTGTAAATTATTGTAAATTATTGTAAATTATTGTAAATTATTGTAAATTATTGTAAATTATTGTAAATTATTGTAAATTATTGTAAATTATTGTAAATTATTGTAAATTATTGTAAATTATTGTAAATTATTGTAAATTATTGTAAATTATTGTAAATTATTGTAAATTATTGTAAATTATTGTAAATTATTGTAAATTATTGTAAATTATTGTAAATTATTGTAAATTATTGTAAATTATTGTAAATTATTGTAAATTATTGTAAATTATTGTAAATTATTGTAAATTATTGTAAATTATTGTAAATTATTGTAAATTATTGTAAATTATTGTAAATTATTGTAAATTATTGTAAATTATTGTAAATTATTGTAAATTATTGTAAATTATTGTAAATTATTGTAAATTATTGTAAATTATTGTAAATTATTGTAAATTATTGTAAATTATTGTAAATTATTGTAAATTATTGTAAATTATTGTAAATTATTGTAAATTATTGTAAATTATTGTAAATTATTGTAAATTATTGTAAATTATTGTAAATTATTGTAAATTATTGTAAATTATTGTAAATTATTGTAAATTATTGTAAATTATTGTAAATTACTGCTAATTATATTTTTTAGTATTTTATATTGAAAATTGGAAAATTTTAAAAAGTTTAATTATGCTCTTCGCACCATTGGCGTAGAAAATTTTGAGTAAAAACGGGAGTACTCTGCAGCGCACCACTTTGTAATTACTATTGCTGTTTTTTCTTTTAAATTGAGAAAGTGCATTTTTAAGTTATGTCGATCTGGACAATTATTGCATTGAAATATATTTAAGAATTCGGAATTGCTCCCTACATTCTATTTATTTTATGAAAGATTGCATTGTAGAAGTTTTTCCCTCTAATTTTAAAATACCCTGTAAATGTTGATTATCTTATTCCCCGTTCCTAATTTCTATATCTTCCATCTTGTATCAGCGTGCTTCCCAAATATTCTTATTCCTTTCCGTTTTTCATTTCCTATTTCTTTGATTTATGATTCTGTTATAATTACGAGGGCTGGTCCCTTTGGTTCACCCCTAACACAATTAAAAATTAACAAATATCTAACTTTTATTTTTCAACGTAGTATTCACTATGATTAATAAATTTTTTTATGTTCTAGCATTTCTAATGCTTCTCAAAACATTGTTTTACCTCTGCAAACTACTGACTTACCGCACATCATTATCTGAAGAAAATCGTTTACCACGCAAGTTTTGGAATCACTGGGGGCCAAATCTGGAGGATATGGCGGCTGTGACCTTGTGCATTATCCTGATGTAAGAGAACATTTTTGCGTAACCTCCCCCAACGTGTTTCTTTTATCGCGCCTCGTAATTTTGGAATTAAATTGGCATAATAGGCACCTGTAAATGTGGCTCCCATTTGTAGGAAATCTACTAAAATTACACCTTCAGAATCCCAAAATACGGTTAGCATGACCTTCCCTACTAAAGGTTCCATCTTGAATTTTTTCGGCGGTGACCATGGCCCCTAATGTATCCACCAATTTTTATGAATTTGCGTAGGAGATCGATCGATTTTGATTTAGAGATGTTCCTCTCTCTCGAATCCGGGCGTTTACTGTAGACACGCTTAAACAGGTTCAGACATAACAGGTTACAATGCGACTTGAAGATAAATGTTTTGATTTATAAATGAGTCAAAGGCGACACAAAGGGATCAACCCTCGTATTTATAATCATTGGATGTACTTTTTTTCTAACAAGACATTAAAATTAAATACTGACTGGTATCCTATCAAATCCCCAATAAAGGTGTGATGTTAAAATATTTTTCAAATGTGTAATAACATTATTCATTTGTTTGGAAACAATAATTAGTAATAGTAATTGCTTCCTCGTTTATTTTATCATGTGATGAAAAGTATTTATTTTTTTCTCTTGACATTACTTCATATTTGTATTTGAAAATATAAGATATTACATAGTTGTTGTGTAATATTTATTTACCTGTTTGAAGTTATGCCAAAGCTATTTTTACATTTATCATTATGATTATTTGAAAAGATGTTTTTATGTCGACATTATTTCATTGCAAATTCAATGTATTGTCAAATAATAACTTTTTTATTAAGTTTTCTAGTAGATGAAAATAAATTTAAAAGGTTATTTTAATTTCAAGAGTAAACCCTTATAGGAGATATAAAACCTCAAGAAGGAAACTTGAAAAGTTCAAAGTTCTGATGCACAGTTTAATGGAAACCTGTATACTAAACTCTGCAATATCAATTTTCTTTGTTTTTCTTTTCCCCTTAATAAAATAAAACTTTCGTCTTACTTGACTGAATTTTCTATCTCAAAGGGAAATGTATGTTTGTTCTTGCATCTAAGAGAGTCGAAAATGTCTTAGCAGATATATCGAATGAAGAGAAAAACTTTTTCCATTAAAAATGATTCAAAGGACGAGCGGATAATTAAAGTTCTATGAAAAGAGAATTAAACAGAAGTATATATTTTTTTGCTCTAAGAATTGGATATTATTTTTAGTTAGTTTTAATGAAAAAATAAACCAAAATTAAATAAAAAAACAATATACTAAAAAGATTTTCCATTTCATTTTTGACACTTGTAGAAGCATCCTTATAGAAAAACAACAAAAAGCATTTTCTTTAAATAGTTGCAAACCTTTTTTAAGAATAACATTGATTCGATTATCGTCTAGAACTAGAATTTTATGGCAGTGTAATTTAATTTATCTTGATATTACTATACCCGCACGAAGTCTATTTCAATTAACCAACATGGGGGAAATTAACTGGTTATATTATCTTTATATTTATCAAACTTGTCGAGAAAAATTGAAGCAGTTAAGAAAGTTGAAATTTTAACCGAATCAATTCCTCCAAAAAAATATTTATACTATGAATGTATAGTGACATTTTGTTATTTTAAAGTATTATCAATATCTCGTGTTTAAATGATTTGAATCTGAATAATGTGGAGATACTCGAGTTGTGACTACTGATCTATTTCACGGGTTTTCAAAAAGAAAAAATGTCAGTAGGGGCCGTTCAAGTATTACGTAAGCACTATGGGGGACGGGCCTATCTCAAAGTAAAGAGGTAATATTCATTATATAGATTTATTTCTTAAGATTGACTCCGTCAATTGGTCACAAAGTACAGGGTGTTAGTTTACTGCATGTGATGGGTTCGATTCCCGGCTTTAAAGATTATTTAAAGCCATATGTCTTTAAATGAAATGACTTTTTTTCTTGTGACAACATTAATCCCAACAGAATAAGGATTAATCTTTTTATGAAATACTTCCAAATTTTCAAGAAGTTTAATTTTTGTAAGTATACGAAATATGCCAAAATTTGGGCATTTGCCCTATTTATATTCGTCGATGTAATTGTCCAGCTCAGAATACAATGGGATTTTCTAAATTATGAATTTAGATTTACCTGAGCTTTAGTAAGAGGAATATAACATGACCTTGGGCACAGCGTTCATAGTTTTTGCATACCTGAGCTGTTTTATTATTGTTGCGTTTACGCATCGTTGGGATTCCCAGTAAGAAGGCGACAGTGTGTTGCGCCGTCATCTTTCGATAGCCCAGTAGCACAATATGGTCAGTGTCAGTGTTGTATAATTATTCATAGTGAACGGTTAGTTATATGTTTGAGTGATAAGTAGCTTTGATTACTAACGCGTAGTTTTTGAAAATATTCGATTGAAGTAAGAACTCAATAAATAAAAGTGCGTATTATTTTAAATATTTTCTAAACGTTTTTTTTTTTTTCTAAAATAATTATTTCTTTAGTTATAGTGATGTCTTGGAAAAACCAAAAACCTCTGTCATCTGCTGAGCTCTTAGCTTTACTGGAGGAGGACGAAGATTTATTGCATTCTGATACCGTATATATTCCGCCGCCTGTAGATGAACTTACAGATGAAGAAGTGGTTGATGACGACGTATCTGAGAATGAGATGGATTTGCCAGATGTTGCAGGAACCTATGAAATTCATGCAAGTTTACCTGATACATCTGAAGACTTTGATGATAATCAATCATTTCCATCTAGTTCTAAAAAAGTAAAGAGGCCAAAGAAAACTTTTCCGAAGTGGAAAAAGGAGAACCCATTATATACAATAGAACCACAGACTAAAGAGAAAAATAACTTAGAACAAATTGAAAATACAATTAATTGCGTAAAACTCCTTTCGAAGTTTTTTCTTTGTATTTCAGTGACGATGTTTGGGATAAAATAATTTCTTATACAAAAAAATATGCTCAAGATAATAATCGTCATTCATTTGAGATTGACAAAATTAGCCTAAAGAGATTTTTCGGCATACTGATTTTTTCGGGGTATCATACGTTACCGGCTACAAAACTATATTGGTCCAAAGATGAGGATAAAGGAGTAATGTTAGTTAGAAATTGTATGAGTAGAAATTGTATGAGTAGAAACCGATTCGATTCCATAAAGCAGAACATACATTTATCAGATAACGACAAACTTGATAAAAGCGCCTTATGGTGGAAAAACAAGGGTTATGAAAACGAATTGGGATTGGGAGAAAATGTTGTATTAGAATTATTGCCAGTTGTTCAACAGCCATCATATCATCGCGTATTTTTGGACAATTTCTTCTCTTCGTACAAGTTTTTCTGTTTATTGAAAGAACGTGGTTTCTACGCTACTTGGACAATACGTCAAAACCGTACGTGTAATAACACAATGGAAACTGTGAAAATTATGAAGAAAAAAGATCGAGGTCCTTATGATGTTTCTTTTGACAATGATCAAAATATATTATTAGTTAGGTGGAACGATAATTCTGTGGTGACTGTGGCAACCAATAACTGCACCATTGAACCTTTAGTAGGTGCAAAAAGGTACAACAGGAAAGAAAAAAAGACCGTTTCAATTCCTCAGCCGAAAGTTATAGCCAAGTATAATCAGCACATGGGAGGTGTTGATTTGCATGACAATGGAATATGTAATTACCGAATCAATGTAAAAGGGAAAAAATGGTGGTGGCCCCTTTTTGTAAATTTGATTGACAGTGTTATAGTCAATTCTTGGAAAATATACAATTTAGCAAACAAATCAAAAATGTCACAGTTATCTTTTAAGTCCTACATTGCAGTCACTCTTATGAAAATGGATGAACCAGGCATAGAAGCTAGCATTCAAGGCGAAGACATAGCGGGACCAAGTGACCAAGTAAACTTTTCTCCAAGAACAAATTATGGACGTCCATCTAAAAGTGCGTTGCCTATGGAAATTCGACATGATAATGTCGGTCACGTGATAATAGAGGAGACAAATAAAGCAAGAAGAAGATATAGATAATGCAAAAGCAACACTATATACATGTTTGCCAAGTGTCAGGTTCATCTTCACACAAACTGTTTTGAACTATTTCATAATAAAAATTAAATTCAAATTTCCGTAAATCCCAACGTTGCGTATACGCAACATTTTGTTGTAAAAAAAAATAAGAACACATATTTTTTTATATTATAAACATTTATATAAGTGTATGTTTAGTTATAAAATGCAGTAAAAACATCAAATTAGTTTAATTTTATAACCTTGGGAACTAATGGGTTAATGCTTTTGAATACTAAAAATTGTGTGACTAAAAAAAATAATGACAGCTATTTACTATATACTAAATACGCCTATCGTGGTGGAACGATTGGGCCAACTTAACTAAAAAACCTGCCGAGAAAATATCTAACGCACAATTTTACACCAACCTGTGTCAATAACTGCAGGTTGATTATCCGGTAGTCGTTTGTCGTACTGTGCCGGCAAAAGGACACTTGGGTGATTTGTTGGCTATATAAGAAATGTACAGGTGGCCATTCACCTCAAGCAAGTCGCAAGATTGCACATGTATTACCTGCTATTTTATTAGGTACCTAGCTGTGACTTTTTAAATGGTCTAGCAGGAAGAATGATCGCGTTAGCGAGACGTGACTCTAATTTGAAGTTTATTGCTTTAATGAAAGAGTGTTTCTAATACAAAGAAATTTTAAGTATAGAGATGGTGGTAAAGAAACTTAAACGTGTAAGGTACAGTCTGTTCGTTATACTTACGCGGGTTTCATATTAAAATTTTTATGAGTATTTCCAGGTAAGTACCCGAAAGTTTGACCTGTTCTTTGGGGAAATATCAACTGGTTAAATGAAATGAAAAATAATGTACAACTTTTTAATTAAATAATAATGGAGAATCTTTTGTATAATTGAGAGCAGAATTAAACTTCTTCATTAATGGAGTCTAATGTGGTTATTATAAACCTAATAATAATTTTATATTACACTTCGCACAGAAAATATGGTCTATGTATAATAAGAGGGTTATTTAGCTCAAATAAAATATTTTCTAATATAAAAAATTTGTTCCATGTAGAGAATTTTAAATGAAAAATAAAAAAATTGAACTTGCAAACAAAAATTAAAATCAGTCATTATCATCCAAAATATCATAATCGTCATCATCATCACTGTCATCACCATGAATTGTTATTATGATTGGACTTATTTCATTTATTTTATTTCCACGAGTCCACCAATCTTCTATTAGTTTCTCGCACTTAGATATACAGTTCCGCCACACTTCTGGAGTTGCAATTGAAAGAGCTTTTCGCCAAGTTTCCCGAACTGCGTCGTCACTATAACCATTAGGCCCAATATGGTTGTCATAATATTGTTTTGCTATTCCCCATATATATTCGATGGGATTAAACTGGCAATGATACGGTGGCAGACGTAAAACTTGATGACCGTAACTTTCAATAATCTGATCCACAAGAAAGGTTTTTGGTTTTGCGTGTATATTTGCCAAGCGTAATAATTCTGATATTAATTTATATTGAGGAAATGGTATATGTTCCTTTGTCAACCATTCTTTAATTTTATCAACAGTCCAAGAATTCGTTGGACTTTTGTTTAATACTTCAGAATGGTTGCATTGTCTAAAATAATTACGCTGGGCTCACTTAAACCTGGGAGAAGTTTTTCATGCAACCATTTTACAAACATTTCTGTGTTCATATTATCGTGATAGTCACTAGATTTTGATTTAGATGAAAATATTAAATCAGCACCTTCTATAAAACCCGATTTCCCTCCTGCAAGTAAAATTATGTGTCGCTTCCCTTCTCCATCGGTATGTTTGATGGACTTTACGTTATCATCTTGCCATATTCTCTTGGTTGCACCCCTAGAAAGGTGATCAGACAGAACAGAACTTGACAAAACAGAACAGGACAAAACAGAACATGACAAAACAGAACATGACAAAACAGAACTGGACAAAACAGAACACAGACAAAACAGAAAACGGACAAAACAGAACACAGACAAAACAGAACAAGGACAAAAGAGAACACAGACATAACAGAACACAGACATAACAGAACACAGACATAACAGAACACAGACATAACAGAACACAGACATAACAGAACACAGACATAACAGAACAAGAACATAATAGAACACAGACATAACAGAACACGGACAAAACAGAACACAGACAAAACAGAACATAATATATAACAACTAGGTAATTATTTCTCGAAATTCTCTAACAAAAAGTTTCGCCTCCTATCAGTATACATATATTTAAATGCGTTTAATGGGTTAATTCTTAGTACTTAGGGTACTTAGTACTTAGGGTAAATACTTTAAATACGATAATTAAACAACAATATTATTGGGATTTACTTTCTTGTGTTTTGGTTAAATTGTGTAGGAGTTGTTTGTATAATTCTTACATATATGCTAAAAATTAAAGAATAGTTAAAAATAAGAAAAATTCGGAAAAATTTCATGATTAAAAGATACTGTATTTATTAGTATTAGCTAACAAAAGCAGCTGGCAAGCTATATCTCGTCTTAAACCATCTAATAAATTCCAAATGCTGGGATGACTGCAGTGAAAGATTGAATTTAAGGCATTATGAAAACCTTCGCAACAGTTTGTAGTTTTCGGACATTTCTCATGTCTTTGTTCTGTTATGTCTGTGTTCTGTTATGTCTGTGTTCTGTTTTGTCCTTGTTCTGTTTTGTCTGTGTTCTGTTTTGTCCGTGTTCTGTTTTGTCTGTGTTCTGTTTTGTCTGTGTTCTGTTTTGTCAAGTTCTGTTTTGTCCTATTCTGTTTTGTCCTATTCTGTTTTGTCAAGTTCTGTTTTGTCATGGAACCCCCTAGAAAAAATCCATGTTTCGTCTAAATATATCAAATTCGCCCCTTCTTCTTTAGTTTTAGAATATTTTATTAGAACGTTAATTCTCTTGTGCACGACAGAACTTCTTTCACCAAGAGCTTTTCTGTTATCCTCCTTTTGAAATTTGAAACCCAAGTTATGTATCACTTGCCATAAACTTGTTCTGCCAATGTCGTCAAATTTTCTATCTATTAATTCCGAGAGAATTGTATTTAAGGTCACATGTTCCTTGTTGGCCCTCATTCGATAAATGTTATCACGAATTTCAAATTTCTTTCCATCTGGAATATCTTTCGTTTTCAATGATGGGTGAGTTTTGCGGTGATCTTCTCTTGGCAATTTACTATTGTGATTTTGTAATACTCCTCTTAATTTGGTTTCACTAATTCCTAGAGCATTGCATACGCGTTGTTGTACAGACATTACCGATTTTAAAGGACCGCCATTTTCATTTTCATCCGTAAAATACTTACGTACACTACAAATTAGACTATCTACATCTAACACACGTCTAGGCATTTTTAAAATTTCCACTAAATTTACAATATACATACAATATCAACACTTGCAAAGAATCAATTCAACTGCAATATTTGTAACAAATTTAGTACCTACCCTAATGTTATTTTAATTTAAATCTGACCATTAGGGCAATTTTGCCTAATTTCTTGGGAATTTGCATAATTTTGTTAATCCGAAACCCGCGTAAGTATAGCGAACAGACTGTACCTTAATTTTAATAAAATATCAGTGAAAATGGTTTATTTTGAGCCATATTCTGCTCTAATCAATTACCAAGATTAATTTGATAATATAAGTTGACATTCGAAACCCCCATGAGATGCCCATTTTGAAACCCCCATGAGATGCCCATTTTGAAACCCCCATGAGATGCCCATGCCTATTAATCGAAGTAAATCATCTATCTAGATCAAGAATATATTGGAGGCGTCGACAAATGATGACGCCATATGTGTATATAAACCATGGAAGTAAAATAGAGAAGGAGGCGCAATCACGTTGGCCATATTGATACTAGACTTCTTTTACTTGTTGACAGTTTCTATTTTAATGATTGTTTAATCTCATTATAATTAATTATATAAACTATTCTTCTTAAAAACATTAAAAGAACAAAGGTGTCGTGTGCCAAGTGCAAGTGCACAAGTAACAATGGTGTGGATAACAAGAAAATTTAAAAAATAACATTTCTTAGGTAAGTATAAACACAGTGCAAAGTGGTATTAAAATAAAATGTTAATCGAACACATCCATATTTCGTTCAACTAAAACTGCAACATATTTTAGCAGGCTGTGGTAATTGCAATCAGAACCATATTAGATTATCCTCGTGTTTGACCGGTTACTAATTTTATTTTTATTGATCATTTTGATGCCTGTAAACGTACACCGGAAACAATTAACAATTTCCAATCATACAACGGTTAAATATAAAATTGGCGATAGCGTTTGATGAAAAAAAAAATAAATTCATTCATTAATAAAGGAGTACGCATCACGACAAACGAATCATAATTGCTTTTTGCTCTGCCCCGCCAACTCGGATCATATAAATTAAACGGAAAAATAAAAATATGTGCGAACATTGACGTGCGGACAAGAAGGTAATCGGGGCAGTTTTTAATGAATTTTAAAATAGAATCCTGTACTGTAGTTTTTAGTAGGTATGACCTGGTCTTGGATGGTTATCATAAATCCCTCTGTCTCTGCAAATATGTCAGCACGTCCTAACCACCCATTCGATGCCTTTGTGTCGACATAAGGCTGGCTGAGTATACTTGCATGTCGACCATGGAGGGGTTTTGAAGTTCTTTCTTTGCTTGGATATATGTTTCATCCGAGATTAGTTCTGTGCTGTTATGTAGCAGGCCTAAAAGTGTATACCTATTGTCTGACTTTTTTATAGCAAGGTAGAGGCTGGTATTCTGTTTAAAGAAATATTTTTGTAGTTTATGCGTCTGTTTCTGACAAAGCCTGCTGATATCGACCAGTCCGCGTCCTCCTTCGTGGTGGGGAAGAGTTAGTCGTTCTAATGTCGATTTGGGGCGATGTATTCGATTTTTTGTCATTAACTTACGTGTGGCTCTCTCAATTTCCCCGATCTCCGTTTCTGTCCATTTCACGACTCCAAAAGTATAAGTTAACACTGGAATGGCAAACGTATTTATAGCCTTAAATAAATTTTTTTCGTTCAAGGAAGATTTAGGGATATCATTTACTCTTTTTTTTTTATTATTAAAAAATATTTTGTTCGTAAATTTGAATAGGATACGTCTATGACCGGATAAGTAAAACCCAAAATAAGATAAAGATAACTCCTCAAACAAAATAAACTTTATACGCTATCCGCCCGTCCAAAATCTTTTGAATTTTATCAATAAATAAATTTTAAATTGAATTAAACGAGCTTCTTAGTCGACTGTTGGCACGTCATTAGAAAACATCTGCCGGCATACCAATCATGATCATGGGCTGCTGTGTACTTAGCTTAATTGAGTACTTGGAAGATGCCAAGCGCGGCGCGTTTCGCTTTTAATTGTGACTGATTTTGTTTTTGGCCGTCCCTTACCCTCGTCAACTCAGTTTTCCCAAGGCGGATCCTTGCAAATAGGGATCGGACCATTTCAAAAGTTTCACCGTGATAAAGGACGATTACATTTTGGAATATTTTGTATGAGGGAGTTTTTGTTCTAAACAGTACATTTTTGGGTTATTTGTAGTTTAAGGACGCCACAGCATTTCCGGTTTTTGATAATATGATTTAAATTTGAATTTTAGTTAATACTTTTCTACGTAGATGTAGCTACACTCTTTGACCTCCATATTTTGTTAATTATATCGCTAAAGTCGTTCGGCAAAATAATATATACAACCGTACTTTTATTTTATGTTCTCAAGTTAAGTTGGTCTGTATTTGTAGAAATATATTGTTAGGCAAACCAAAAACCAAAAAACAAAAACCAAATACTATCAATCTATACTTTTAACCACGCACCTTTATTCCTTTGCGGCCTAGTCGTCCCACTGTGAAACCACTTTTTAATTTTTTTTAGCTTGCTTCCTAATCGCGATTTACGCAAAACACCGACACAAATGAGTCACAACTAGACATGCTTCAACAAAAAATTCGCGAAGTATGTTTTAGTTAGCTTTTAGTCGCTGATGTGTGAGCATATAAAGTGGCGTTTTTGGCGATTTTGTTTACACGCCTTTTCGTTTTTTTTTTGTGTTGAAATCTTTTTACAAAATCAGGTAAGATGTCAATAATTTATTAGTTTTTGATACATATTTACTGATTTTTCAAGAAAATGTCCATTTCTATTTGAAATTCTAATACTTTTTTTATATTTTGATTGGTGGTTTCGTATAAAACCACTAGGGCTACTAGGGCTAAAGAAACACTTTGTTTCAGATATTCAAAATTAGTCGAAAATTGAAGATCAATAAAATAAATAGCGATCAAGCTTATGCTTTATTAGATGATATTCCTTCAGAAGAATCTGACGCATCTATCTGATGTTGAATTTTGTGATAACGATGTAGATTGGTTGGAAGAAGATGGAGATTTGGAAGACTTGGAAGAAGAAGATGGTATAGAAGAGCAAGATCGTATAGAAGAAGAAAATCGTATAGAAAAGAAACAAGAACGAAGTGAACAGAGAGAACCGAAAAAAAAAGAAACAGAAAATTGAAACAATAGAGATAAAGTGGAGTCAGAGTATTGAAAGAGTAACAAAGAAATTGCCTTTTCAAAAAACCACTGGTCCAACAGTACCAGCAGATTTGGAGACTCCCGCATATTTTTTTTTACATTTATTTTCACAAAAGCTGTTAGAAAAAATTGAATTCGAGACTAACTTGTATGTTGTCCAGAAAAAAAATAGTATAAAAAAACCAACAACGGTAAATGAACTGAAGTGCTTTCTAGGAATAAATATGATGATGGGAATAAAAAAATTGCCATGTTACAAAGATTACTGGTCCTCAAGAATAGAGCTACGTGATACTTTTGTTTCATCCTGTATGGGCCGCGACCGATTCTCGTGGCTTCTTTCAAACCTTCACATCAACAACAATTCCTTAAAGCCTAAAAACGGTAGTCAAAATTATGGCAAACTCTATAAATTACGCCCGATGCTAGAAGAATTATCAAACACCTATAAAAATAGCTACTTACCAAGCGAAGAGCAGTCCGTAGATGAATCTATGATCAAATTCAAAGGTAGAGAAGTAGCTTACGCCAATACATGCCTAAAAAACCCATAAAACGAGGATATAAAATGTGGGTCCGAGCAAACAAAAATAAATACATTTCGCAATTTCAAATATATACTGGAAAAGTTGATAATATAAAGACAGAAAAGGACTTAGGTAAAAGAGTTGTGAGAGATTTGGTAGGAAAGCACGATCAAGTCTATTTTGATAATTACTTCAACAGTGTAATCATACAAATTGATCTGTTGCAAGATCAGATATACGCGTGTGGAACTGCAAGAAGTGACACAAACATATTCCCCAGTCCTTCACCAAACAAAAAAAAGATGATCAGAGGAGAGTCTGATTGGAGAATAAGTGATAATGGGATAGTAGCTGTTCAATGGATGGACAAGCCAATTGTATTTTTAAGTAATTTTCATAACCCAACTGATAATGATACCGTAAATAGAACACAAAAAGATGGCAGTTCAAAAGAAATCAGTTGTATTAAATTAGTAAGAGATTACAACATACATATGGGTTATGTTCATAAATCTGATATACTAAAAAAATGCTACGAGCTTGGTGGCACCGTATTTTTTGGCATTTCGTTGATTTGACAGTAGTCAATGCTTATCTTATTTATAAAGAAAATACTTATGGTACCGTCATGCCACTGAAGGAGTTCAAATTATCAGTAGTAACAGGTTTGATCGGAGCTAACCTCAATGTGTCGGAGACAAGAAGAAGTCAAACTGCAGAAAATCTATTCAAAGTACGTGTACCAATAGAAATAAGAACAGATAAAGCTGCTCATTTGCCAAAATATGGCACCTAGCGTTCGATGTGCCAACTGTAGTACCAAGTTAGAACCTTATCGTACCAAATGGCACTGTTCCACTTGTACAGTTGGGCTATGCTTATCGAACAAAAGAAACTGTTATCAAATATATCATAGCAAGTAGTTGCGCCAGTTGCGTCCTAGTGGTTAAACTGTTGAATCACCACTTTTTTCAAATGTTTGTAAAAAAATAAATAAAATATTGCATGTATGTGTTTTATTTTATGCAAAAGAATATAAAAAACAATACATCGGTTTTTTCTGTCAAAATCACATATCCGTCCTCTAAGGGTTAACAAGACTCTCTATTGTAAAAGATATCGGTATATTCTTTGATTGTAAATTATTATTCGACCATCACATACAGTACATGGTTAATAAAGCCCAAAGATCTCTAGGCTTTATTTTCAGGACAAGTAAAGGTTTCAAACAAATTCAGTCGGTTCGTATGCTTTACATGTTCTACGTTAATAGTATTTTATCATTTGGTTCGATCATTTGAAATCCACACTACCTATATAAATAAAATCGAAAAGGTTAAAAAAAAATGTATAACTTATTTGAATTATAAATTTTATCCACACCGTAACAACTTTGCCTTCATCAAGCAAAATTTAGGCTTAATCTCACTCGAAGATAGAAGACAAATATACGACATAAAATTTGTTCACAAAATTGTTGCTAATTTGATTGATTCTTCACATTTAGTAAGTTTAATTTAGTACAATACTACAAATCAAAACATATTCTACGTGAATTATAGTTCTGCCAATTACCACTTAAATTCACCCCTTTATCGATGTTGTAAATCTTACAACACGCTGTCAAATTTAATTAATATTGATTTGTTCTTTTCTTTAGTGATTTTATGTACAACACTTAATAACTTCTATATAAATCATATTTAAGTAATTATTAGGGGAGTTTTTCTCGAAGTTTTCAAGCGTTTTTGGAAGATTCTCCATACTTTTTTCTCAAATTCTCCATACTTTTTCTCATATTCTCCAAACTGTTTTCTGGATTCTCCATACTTTCGTTAGTATTCATCTGTTTTCTGGCCGATTTGCAGGATCCCTATGTGGTTTAGAGCCGGTATCGCCATTGTTTATTATTGGGGTCAGTCTTGAGATTGTGAGGGTGGTCATTATCGGGTGAATTGTTTTCGTTAGGCGAAGTATTTTCGGTGTTTTTGATGGAGAGCTGGAG
Source organism: Psylliodes chrysocephalus (assembly GCA_927349885.1). Taxonomy (NCBI): domain Eukaryota; kingdom Metazoa; phylum Arthropoda; class Insecta; order Coleoptera; family Chrysomelidae; genus Psylliodes; species Psylliodes chrysocephalus. The sequence goes on from OV651829.1 coordinate 14,225,300, forward strand.
GATTCGTTTAAATCCCCGTAAACTTTCTCTAGAAGTTTTTGGAGGTCATCTAGAGGTTGTTTCGGGGAATTTTTAAACAGGGGTTACTCCTGTACTGGGCTGCTGACCCCTGAGGTAGTATTAATGGTAGTTAGACCCAATAAAGTAGCTTTACTCACGGTTAGATTGTTTTGTCTTTTAATTTTGGCCTTTGGATGCTCTAGTGTTTGTATAATTGAAATATTTCTAAGTTTCTCCGTGTGTTTCCATCTATTCCGTTGGCGTTTTGAATAAACTGTGGGATATTCGGTGAGGTTTTGATTGCATTCCCCGGAGGGGTCTACCATGGAGCGAGAGCTCCTTCTTGAAGGTTTTTAACTATACTACCTGGCTGACTCGAACGTAAATTAAATGAAATATGATAATTAATAGGTTAATAACCTGGTGTCGCAAATCCGAACTACGAGGAGCGGTACAAAAATTCGGCAAACTTATTTTGACAAGTTCAAAGTATACAGGGTGGACCGGATTTAATTTGCGTATACAGAGATCTCGTAAACCGTAAGATATACATTGTCGGTTAAATGGGGAAAAAGTTTCGTATTTTGACGGATAATACAATGGTCTATAGAAGTTCCAGATTTTCTGACTGGTTCCGTAGATATTCGATAAATCCGAAAACCCTCATTTTCGTTTGTTAAGTCGTGCGTTGTTATTATAAAAGATACAAAAAAAAAATTATACGGTTTTTGTTATAATCTGCCATGTCAAAATTTTTATTAAGACGTTTCGTATTTCCAGGGCCATCTTCAACTTATTTTTTTAAATACGGACCTGGTTTTTTTAACTGTAATTTGTTATAGCTTTTGTATAGCTAAATACAACGATATGTTACACTTTACCATTTTACTACGTTTCGTCTATGAAAATATCATCAGCTATGTAGCTTCTGATGATACCGTTTCTTACTTGATTAAAACAAGATAGCTAATTAAATAATAATTAAAAAACAAAAATGCTTAAAATGTGAAATTTTAAATATTATTTGAAACATAATACAAGAATTATATAATTACAAAATGGGTTACAATTTTTTATCAGACATGATTAAGTACAACCAGCAAACAAGACTAATGAAGAACGAATTATGGTTGTACACATTCTACAAATAATAAAGCTAATAACAAAAACATTAAATGAAAAACAAAACGGTCAAGCAATCTATAAATTCCTATCACCTGATTTTCTATAAAATCTTTCGCACATTCTCACACCGTATTTTTTCTATCTTTAATGTTTTCATTTTTGCATACATAAGATCTTAACAAAATCATGTTTGCCATGCATGTCAGTTGTAACTTGTCACCAATATTTCTGTTATAATCTGTAACATCTAATATTACAGTACGTTTTTAGCTTTAAATAATTTAAAATTAAATAAATATTATGGTTCGTTATACTAAAGAAGAGAAAAAAGATATGTATGATGTGTACATAAGATTTTATAGGAATGAAACCCGGTCAGCTCAGACTTATTTAGATTTATATCCTGATAGACAACAGCCATCTAAGAGGATGTTTTCTTATATTTCAAAAAATATGGCAGAGCACAGCAGTGTGAAAAAAAGGAGAACTAGATATCAGGTTCTACATACTGATAATGAAATTAATGTTCTTGCCGAAATACATATTAACCCTGAAAATTCTACTAGGCGAATAGCTAAAGAATGTGTAGTAGGAACCTCCACGGTTAAAAGAATTTTAAAGAAACATAAATACCACGGGTATAAATTTCAATAAGTCCAGAAATTACACGCTGAAGACTCTGATAGAAGACTGATGTTTTGTCGTTGGTATAGTAGAAAACTGCGCAATGACCGTTTTTTCAACAAAAAGATACTATGGACGGATGAATGCTCCTTTACTAATAGTGGTATATTTAATCCCAGGAACAAGCATTTGTATGCTACTTCTAATCCCCATTTAATCAGAGAAGTTAGACCACAGTTCCGTTTTACCCAAAATGTGTGGTGTGGACTAATCAATAATCAGATTATTGGGCCGATTTTTTTGGATGGTAATTTAAATCAGTTCCGATATCTACATTTATTGAAGGAAGTACTCGATGAGATGCCCTTACAAACAAGACAAAATCTTCAATACTTTATGCAAGACGGTTGTGGTGCACACAATGCTAGGAGGGTTGCAGAGTATCTCGATCAATATTTTAGAGGTAATTGGATTGGTACCAATGGACCAATAAGATGGCCTTCTCGATCTCCGTGTCTTAACCCCATGGATTATTTTGTATGGGGCTTCATAAAGAACCAAATCTACGACAAAAATATGCCAAATAATCTACAAGAACGAATAGTGGATGCATTTGAAAAAATTACACCAGAAATGGTTGATAAAACTACATCCCAAATGTCTAGGAGAATTGCACTCTGTATCCAACAGAATGGACTATATTTTGAGCAACTATTGTGACTGTTTTTGTGTTTGAATTTTGTTTTTGTTATTAGCTTTATTATTTGTAGAATGTGTACAACCATAATTCGTTCTTCATTGTTATCTGAGAAAGAAACGTTTCTATTATCATTTCTCGTAAGAACGTTTTAAAAACATCGTAATTATGTATAGGTAATATTTTTAAGACTAATGTTCTATAAAAAAAATAATGTATATGTGCGGTAATAATGAAGCATATTAAATGTTACAATATTATTATAAATGTTACACGTCTTCCGATATATAACATTGTTCCTTACATGTACTTAACCCATTACATCATCTATGAAGAACCTGCTATATAACAAAATTAGGTAATTGTTTACAGTAATCATGTGAGTTATTATGTAACATGTAAGTTACTTTGTTATGTAACACGATATGTAAATGATACATATATGTTATATAGCATACATAAAAAAAAATTGCATCCTTTTTTCACAAATCTTTTCATTCGCGTTTTAAATGAGTATTTTGTGACTTTATATGAGTATTCAATTAGCAAAGTGTAAGTAAGGGCACTTTAATCTTGAGTGCATTTTTGATTTCTCTCGTACAAAGGCATTTATTTTAAATTTTATTTAATTTAGTATTAGATTTTTGACAAAGCACCAAATATTATTAAAAATTCATCTTATTAAGAGAACGATAAAAAATGAGTCTCCCTGTATATATAATTTATGTTTCTGTAAATTGTAATTATGCATGTTGTCGATTTAATAGGTACCTACCTATTGAAATGTAGGCAACTATTTTGTTTGATTGATTGATTGATTTAAAAGCATAACATCCATAATTTGTAAAGCGCGTGCCCTGCCTTTTTGACCTATTTGTAATGATTTTTTTTTATGTTCCAGTATAAAAGCGATTATTATAATTCTATAAACGGATTAAAGGTTTTTTTTATCTTTTTATGCCACTGCCGGTGTTTTCCGTGATAACAACTTCCTTCCGTGCGTCTTATCAAAATAAATATTATCTACGTAGCAACTAATATAAACATGTTCTCTTTAAGTGAGTCAATAAATCACCGACACACTTTAAATAATGAAATTATTAAGTAAAAATTCCGTTTATAAAATATCTATTTTTTATCGTATTATCTAATATATAGATGAGTTGAGATTCTGTGCACATCACACTTTTGGTACTTTCTGATAGTCCAATTAGTTTTGGCAAAAGAATCTTACTTTGCACTGGTTCTTTCTCGAGGTATACAAACCCTAAAAGTTTTACTTTCATTTATTACGTAAAAACTAAAATTAGGATTCATAAAAATCTACTAAAAAGTAAAAATATACAACTGATTGTAAAACTATGCAAATTAATGCAAAAAAAGCACAAAAATTCAAGTGTTCTACTCTGATTTATAATTAATACAATTAAAATTAAAACGGAATCTATTTAAAAGTGGATTAGGAATATTTTATCTCTTAAAATCATTGTCAACTTCATTAAAATACTCAATTACGACTTAAAATAGCAAGATTATTCGTTTGCTTTAATTAGCGAATATAAAATATCCGTAATATGCCATTTAAAAAATATTTAACAGTGTTGTAAGTTGAAGAAATTAGATCTGTCATATATATTTATTATCTTAGAATTACGAATCAAAATTCCACTACAATAATAAATTAGAATAATATTTTATTAAGAAAAGCGCTTAAATTGAAGTTAAATCAGGTATTTGGGAAGTTACTGCTTTCTACACCCACATGTAATATATTATAATAATAATAATACCCCCTTAAGATTGAATATGAACCCCTTAAACTGTAATGGAATACGATTTGTAATGTAGATGCCATTATCAACAAAATTATTGCTAATACGACACCCATCAATTCCTACAACGAACCATCCAAATTAATTAAAAATACACATTGTTTGCTTTAGAATCCGAAGCCGTGTTCGAACATGCTGCGCTACTGAGTCGAATTTTCTGCACACACTACAAAATGAATATGTATGAAAATTGTAATTTGATATCCATTCTAGAACTTATATGAAATCCACCAATCACAGTTTGTTTAGTACCTTGCCGAAAATGACTATTGGGGAGGACATAAAGCGGGCCACAAAGAAGGTTGAAAAGAAGACGAATTTTATCAAATTTAGGTGATCCTAGTAGCATCACAAAACAAGTTCTACATTCTATAATTTTAAACGGCGCGCCTGTATGGTACGAAGCCTTAGCAATTACAAAATACGAAATCCTAATTTCTGGGATACTAAGTAAAAGCTCTTCTTAGAATAGCCTCAGAATAAAGAACAGTATCCACAAATTATCACGGTAGTCCCTTCTATTTCCTTTATGGTAGAGGAAAGAGGCACCAGCTCCATCAAAAGGAAAATCTTAAAAGGAAAAGTAGGTAAATCCCAAGTTCTGCTGTTCAAGAAGAGATTGCACCAACTAGAAGAGGAATTCGAAAATAGACAAGACATCTAGTGGACCAATCTCTAAAATACCTTGAAGTAATGCTAGACTAAAACTTAACATTCACCAGTCACGTATACATGGTAGTACAGAAGACAAAATAAGCCAGGTCAAGGATGAACTACCTGGGAGGAAGAAAAAACAGACTACTGCTGAATACCAAGCTAAAACTCATCCAATCAGTAATACTGCCAATTATGATGTATGCAACAGGAAGAAGATACAGACCAATAGAATATCAGCTTACAATGGGATGCATCCTAAATGACGTTATATTTAGGGATCTGGGATTCACCAAGGTTCTAGACCTAATACACAAGAAGGGCATAGACACCTTCGAAAACTAAGACAACTCGCCGAATACGAGAGAGCTGATTACAAAAGATAGACCATGCCAGACAACGCAAACTGCTGGACTATGGTGGTGAGTGACCGCTTGTATTGGTAAGTACAAAAATAGGATTCTCACCATTTTTTCGATTTTTCTATCAGCATTTTTTTTCAGGATACTGACAAGACCAAATAGGCAAGGACTGTATAACAGATGACTAACTGCCTGTTTGTAGAAGATCCTTTTAGACGCCAATAGAGACTAGGAGAGCTTTCATAGACGCCAGACTCAACAGATATACAAAATATACGACGTTATAGAGGTAGATCATGTCTAAATGATGATAGTAAGTCATCCTTTAAAGCCCTTTTAGAAGGGATGGCATACAAATCAAATGATCTTGAACGAAGACAGGCAGGGGGATGGCGGGATCCCAACAGGTTTCGATCGAGTATATTAGGATGGGAACCTTGTCGACTTGGGCTCAAATACCATGAGTCTGTGTGTGTGGGTAAATCATACTGGCACAGCGTCCTGGACAAAGCCCTAGATTTGTATGTGACACAATAGTTATTAACAAAACACGGTTCTTTTAAAGAACACACAAATAAAATGAAAATTGCTTTAAAGAACAATGAATGCATGTATTGTGGAGGAAGGGATACTGTGGAATATACAGTTTCGATATATAACAGATGGCGCCAATTGAGAGATAATTTAGAATCCTATTTACAGACAAATTTAATAACAGATAATATAATAGATTTAATGATGGAAAATAAAGAAAACTGGAAAACAAGTAAGCAATTTTATAAGGAAGTTAGTGGTCAGGAAGAAGGTATAAGAGAGAGAACTAATTGACACCTAAAGAACAAGTAGAAAAAGAATGAGACTGTCATACATTAATGGTTCCAGGTACGTTATAGGTTGAATATTTAGGGTATTTTTTTAGTAGGTTAGTTCACTGGAATCCAATGACAACTTATTTCGGTTGAATTGAGCATCATCAGGCAAAAAAGTGCTCAACAAAGGGATATATTCTTAAAAATTAACTTCTCTATATTATGTTCTTGTCACATATTTTTCCAAATATATATTTTCAACTATTTAAGGATTTCGTCTTAGATTTAAGTCGCCAAAGAAGTTAGTTTAGAATTTTGTCGTTTGTTAATCACTTTCTTTGCTACTGATGGTCATTGAAAATAAGGTTAATATTTTGAGTTTTCTTTTAGATAATTAATATTTCTACATTTTCCACAACCAAGACTCACTCAGACGATTGGGCACTGCGACTACGGAGTCTTTGTGCGATATGGTCATCATATCAACTATTGTTGCACAAATTATTATTTAACCTTTGATGGAATTATTACCATTGACATTTAAAACAAATCACTGCTGAGAGCAATTCTATTGAGGCGTTTCTTAAACGGCGTCTGTCAGAACAGCCGTATCTGAGCTCTATTGATTTTTAAACATGAGATAATATAAATGAATCAATATTGAATTTATATAGAAAGACAAAAGTAAAACACTAGCAATTGAGGAAATTAAATTTGCATTTATTTAAATCATACGAAGGTTTGCAGTGATTAAATGTATATTTAACAAATTCGTTTTATGATAGTTTGTGTATATTATGCACTACGCTATGTTGACAAATACGGTGTGCAATTTAAACGAGAGGTAGTTACCGGGATATAAATCGAAAGCTTGTCCAACAAATATTGACAAACGCATAATTTGCGTTTTCAATGCTATTTAAAAAGGAATGCAAACAATATCAATAAATGCCAGCTTAGGGCGCAAATTCTAAATACACTGCAGTTCCGAATTCAAAACCAGCAATTTTAATAAAATTTTTACACAACCAAGATTCTCATTTTCTTTTTTGTAAGTATCTAGGAAAATTATTTTATTAGATCCTCTTGTTAATCTCCAATGACACTTCCCGCACAACCTCTTAGCAAGAAGATCCCTGTCATGGCTTTGATCCATCATCTCATTCCGTATGCGTTGAAAGAGAAAATGCGAAAAGTTTTCCATTAAGAATAAAGATTATCCGTCCGTCAAGGGAAAATTCCCGCGCTGAAAAATCCGTCCCGAAAGACTCTATCGCGCTGTCCCTACGTACGAATTTTACCCAAAGATAAAGCACAAATAGTCAACAAAATGGAAGTAAAACAGTATAGTGAAACGGACTCCGTGTTATTTATGGGGTTACGCAACAACTGGCGACGAGCGCGTATATATATATATATATATATATATTTCGCGAGCACCGGCGGTGACTTATAGGCGTAGGTATACAATATGTTGTTCAATTAAAATTTAATGTACACAGATATACATTAGCGAAATTTTTTGAGGAACTATACAACACTAAGGAAGAACCTCCGGATGAGAAGAAGGGAATGAAGAATATTAATTTTGAAATAAAGCCAGATATATATGCAAAGCAGATAACAAGAAATCTTTAAGAGAACAAAGGTCGATTATCAGATCAGTTTTAACTGTATCGAAAGTTTAGAACTGCTATGACACCTGAAGAGAAAGAGAAAGAAGCAGAAGATGAAGAATAATGAAGAATAATGAAGAATAATGAAGAATAATGAAGAATAATGAAGAATAATGAAGAATAATGAAGAATAATGAAGAATAATGAAGAATAATGAAGAATAATGAAGAATAATGAAGAATAATGAAGAATAATGAAGAATAATGAAGAATAATGAAGAATAATGAAGAATAATGAAGAATAATGAAGAATAATGAAGAATAATGAAGAATAATGAAGAATAATGAAGAATAATGAAGAATAATGAAGAATAATGAAGAATAATGAAGAATAATGAAGAATAATGAAGAATAATGAAGAATAATGAAGAATAATAAAGAATAATGAAGAATAATGAAGAATAATGAAGAATAATGAAGAATAATGAAGAATAATGAAGAATAATGAAGAATAATGAAGAATAATGAAGAATAATGAAGAATAATGAAGAATAATGAAGAATAATGAAGAATAATGAAGAATAATGAAGAATAATGAAGAATAATGAAGAATAATGAAGATTTTGGTAGAGGTTAATTTGAGCTCCAAATAAATAGTATACGTCGACTTTAAAAAGAGTGTTCAGTATTAATGAGTAGGTAAACAATTATTAATGACTTGCTGGTTTTGAGAGATAGAAGCAAGGAGCAAGACAAGGTGATATAATATAATGGAATATTAGTACATCAGTCACTAAAGAAGAATTACAAATAAAGAAAATAAGTGGTTTAATGAAGAAAGCAGGAGTATTTCGTATGAAATTTTAATATTTTTAGTAGCATAGCGCCTTCAACTTAAAATAGTCATCATCAGGACTTAAATGTAACGAGTAAGAATTTTTTGGTAGAAGCATTTGAAAGTGTATAGCAAATATTTGATAATAAGAAAAAAATAAATGAAGTTTTGAGATTTAAATTTAAGTGAAAGGTGAATTGGGGAATAACAAGATTAAACATCTAATATGGAGTGTAAAATCGAAATATTTTTGAAACTTTGGACGCAAAACTAGTTAACGTTGATTATTCTATTAAAAAAAATGATAATAAACACGAAGTTATTTAAAACTTATTTGTCAAGTATCCATAAAAAGATATGTAATTGTTTATAGTACATTTTTATATGTACATGTTAACAAGAACTTAAATATTTAAAAAACATTGTCAACAACCAACGAACATTTAGAGTCTAATGTCCTTACAATACAAAAACTTATTGACATGTCAATTTTAAAACAAAGAATCGACGTGGAATAAATGTTGATAAAGGAGAAGCCTAGATCGATCAAGGGAACCATCTAAATCCACCAGATCAACCAAGAACAAGATCTGTAATCCACATATAGGGGTAGTCAATCGCAAAGTAGTAAGAAAGGTCAATTGTATGAAATCTAAAGATTTTTTATTCTTTATAATTTTGAGAATAAATGAATTTGTTGAATGAGGTTAAGTCTTAACAATTGATTCAATATAATAAAAGATTAGATTAGTTGTAGATATGTCAGACCTATTTAACTTGTGTATTTAACCAATGGTTATTAGATAGTAATTCTTTAGATATCTCAAAATCTAATTTATTGACATTTATTGTATGACGCAATATTTTCGAATTGTTCATGGAACTTTAAACGGTTTACAAATGAGATGTTCATTTATAAGAACCCTAAGGAGTCTACACACCCCACCCATATACGAAGAATTACATTTTTTACAAGGCTTTTAATCCAAATTTTTAGTGTTACGCCTGTATCGTCGTTTGAAGTTTTGTTAAGATATTCTAATGTTATCAACTGAATATTGTAAAACTTTCGTAATTTTGCAATTAATTTTATCTTCAAAAAACCCTTCTGTAAGTAAGCCTATATTGTTCTTGCACTTTAACATCTGGTTGTACCTATCTCTGTTGAACAATTTCAGCATAAACTATTAAAAATTATTCTGTACGAAAGGATTCATCTATCTGACAAAATAGTAGTAATAATTATAACTGCACAGCTTTATGGAAACACAAATCGACAAAAACAAAATTTTCAAAAAAGGTTTGCGATAAAATTGACCACTTTTTACTTTTATCTAAATTGAAATCATCTCAATTATTGCCTTTACCTAACGCAATTATTTTATTGGATGCACTCAATTTGTAGAATATTGATTTATTTAATTTTATACCACTCAACCAACGAACCTATTAGATGGTGGAAAAATAAAATGAGTTACATTAAAGTAATTCATAAAATAAAATAAGAAAAGGTAAATATTAATAAGAAATTCTCGAATATATCGAACTTGGACAAAAGGAAGTGCTCCGATTTACGATTAATGATTTAAACAAATAAAATGAAAGGAATATGTTAAGTAATTCTTAAATGGTAGTCAAAGGCCACATACATACCTATCCATTTGTTTTAGAAGGTTCTAATTCAGGAAAGTTGTTGTTTCTAAAATGGGTAATCCTTTCTATTGCAGTTATCTTTGGATACAGTCTACGACTGATGTTGTTTGTTAAAACATTCCAATTTAACGGCCATATTTAAAAAAAAAACTGTGTAGCAAATGTAATAGATGCACCTGTTGGGCCAAAATATGTCAATTCAATTCCAATTTTATTAAGGATTGGTGACTCCAAGTTTGTTCCAATAGAACGAAAAAACATATGTTGTACCTGTCACGATCTTGCGCAAAAGGTTGGAAGATTTTTTGGAATATCAGTTAATTCGGTGAAAAGTGACAGACAGTGACAATCTCAGATAAACAAATGAATAATAGATTTGCAATTCATGTATACTGTCAATAAATCAACGCCTGCGCATTCAATTGGTCTCAATAGTTTTGTAAACGTTCAGAGAATAATACAAAAGTGATTTGTTAGAACAAACTCATTGACGTAATGTATAAGGGCTTCTAGTGCTTATTTACTATCATTAGTGATAGGTATTTATATTTTAACTGGAACTATTTTAATGTCTGATTCCACATACCCTGTATAAGTGTGTATTACAGAAATATTATATCCCATTATTATATTTCAAAATAGACCGTGGGCAGTGTTTAGAATTTCAAATCTGTTTCGTAAACAGCCAACGATACGACTGCGACTGTTAAATAAACAAAATAAAAAAAACACGACATAAACTAAACCCAGTTTTGGCCATTCTTCTTTTACGAGTTATGTAACTTTATGTAAAACACGATACCTAATGGTACCTAATGGACGGTATAAACAACCATAATATATAAAATATGGTTATGGATTTGAATTAGAATCGCCGCGCTAAGGGTTACGGTAATAAATTTTGTAATGGTATTGTTCGAGAAACGCAAGAAACAAAGGTCTTCATTACTTTTCTGACCTTGCTTGACCTTATTAGGTTGACAACTGGCGGGCATCGTGTGGGCTTGCTTAAGAATGTTTGTATTGCGTTTAGACGACCGTACAACGTAGACAAAAAACATTAATGAAAAGGAAGAGAGACAAAGAAAATTTCTGGTATAAGGAATTCGAAAACCTCTTAAATGCTACTTGGTTTTTGAATGTTCTTAAAAGCATTTCCTTTGTTGATATACCGATTTTATGGAATTTTCTTTTTTTACTTGATTATTTTTAAATTAAATCAGATGAATAAATTTAATAGGTTCATTTCAAAAATAAGCTAAGCTTAAACTGACTTTTTTCATTAACCAGGGGCGTTCTAACCCGGTTGTTGGTAAAATAATAATATAAATATATTAACTTTATGCTATTTGGAGTTAAAAATGAATTTAACTGGAAATAAACAAAACAACATTAAAAAAACTAGATCACAAGCGTGTATCGCGCCTTGCTAAATCGTCGGTTGCGTCTGCGATGTTCTGGCAATTAGACGGACAGGAGGGTGTGGGCGGTTTTTGTTAGGTTGCAGGAAAATACTAGTTTATTCCCTGAGCCTATAAATACACCGGGATCCCGAATAATTTGTAGTAGATTATCTTTAAACGTGTCAATCTCAACAACTCAAAATAAAGATTTTGGTCCCTAATTTGTGCTCGATTTTGTGATAAAAATATTACATAGGTAAGTTAACTTAATATTTTCTTTTGTACGGTTAAAAATTAAAATACAATACAATTTAATATTTGTTTTGCAAAAAAACGATTTATTACTTAATTTTATTTTATTTTAAGTCACAAATTTAGTCTTTAATGATGCATTACAGAAAGATGATTAACATCAAATGATTCTGATTCCATATATGATATTTTGAATTACTCTCTACACAGATGCGATTGAAGAGACTGTCGCGGTGGAGGTGTCTGTATTTATTTATCATCAGATATTACATAACATATTTTGCCCACACAACTAGCGGTGCAAATGGCCCTTAGTCATCTACGAGGGTTAATCTCTTTGCTCTTTGCTCCAGCCGTGACCTATTTATAATAAAAATATTTCTATAATTACTTTGTTTCGATATAATCTCCAATGCGCTTGTCCCAGCATCAAAATTATGCTTTGAGTATGTCAACAATAATACTTGCCGTGTATTCCGCATATCGACTTAGTTAACCAGTTTGGTTTTTAGTTTTTCAGGCTGGTTTGGTGATGGTTTTCGGTTCATGAAAATATTTACTGAACGTGTGGTCAAAATTGTCAAAATATTTTTTCTTTATATTTATCATATTTTATGTTTTTGTAATAATTGAGATTTGAAATTAATAAAATATTAATGGATGAAGCAGGTTTATTTTTTACAATAATAAAGTGCCTGAATCGAGAGATATGTAAGAATTTATCCAAAGAAGACTCACAGGCACCATAGGTATTAGACTGGGCCAAAAAAATTGTTTTTTTTTTTTTTTTTTGAAAAATATATCGAGAATGTCATTCAAGATGAACCCAGTCATGAACCCTGTTATCACTTTCAACTGGTTCCTATTCATTAAGAGTAGTTCTCCAGTTCTTTTGGGACATGGTCTGCCTATGAAGGCTTTTCCATGTGCCTGTTTTGGGGTGCTTCCCCAATAGTTGATATGTTTTTCCCGAATCCAGTCATTTATAAAACCCCGGACTGTACTTTTTGGTACTCCTGGGTTTGTGTCTGGTTCCGGTGTTTCTTCTGACCCTCTTTTTGCAAGTTCGTCAACCTTTTCGTTGCCTTCGATCCCTTTGTGACCTGGCACCCAAAATAGTTTTACTCTATTACCAGTGTTCTAAGTTCTTCGATGCATTCCCATACCAGCCTCGACGTAACTTTCTGACTCGATATGGCCTTAAGTGCCGCTTGGCTGTCTGACATTATTTGAATATGCTGATTTTCGACAGCTCTTTCATTGTTCGTTTTTGCACATTGCAAAATTGCGTATACCTGAAATACCGAGGAATGTATTCCTATAGCATAGCTATGGTTAGTATCAGGGTTTTTGGAGAATACTCCTGCCCCAGTGCCTTCCGCAGTCTAAGACCCGTCTGTATACCAGGTTTGTTCCTATCGTTGGGCATTGGGCTCCCTTATGGTGATCTCCGCTCTTTCCTGTATTAAAACCTCAAAGGGAGTATTAAAAGAGTACCTCTTGGTTAAGTGGTCTGATCTCATGTCTAGCACGTCTCCTGTCAAAAGATTGGTTACTTTGATAACAGATCTGTAATCAAGTTCCGTTTACAGAACACGAATTTATTAACTAGGTTAACCAATATATAGAGAAACTACTGTTTATATACATGTCAATGTTTTAAACTGTCAAAAATTTAAATATGGCAGATTAATAGGCAAATATGCAATTCTAATTTCTAATTTCTCTCTATTATTGATCCTTTTTGAACACTTTTTGGTTCTAACATTATTACTTTCTACGATTAAAAAAAGAAACATCTATTAAGTATACTTTTTATATAACACAAAATCCATATAGTCATTTTCCCTCGGGTGCACTTCACGAAGAATATAAGAACGTTATTTCTAAACCCTGTCAATATTATGGGACAACAAAAAAATAAAACCGGTGAGATCACGCCCGTCAGACTCTATAAATTCTACCAAATCGAATGTTTGTGGGTAGCAAGAACAAATAAAACCCTCGTATCTCGCGACAAGATGATACGCTGTAAATTTTGAAAGGGCTCAAACAAATAGACGTGTTCTGTGGGCGGGAATATAAGAATGTGTATCGAACATACGAATTTGCTGTCCGTTCCAGCATAAAAATACGGAAATTTCATGGAATTTCATATTTTGTTAAGAAAACGGAAAAGTAATATTTGCTGCATCTAAACCTGAGGAAAATAGCTCTTCTTTAAAGTTAAACAATGCTACTACAGACTCATAGTAACACGTAAAAATATGAGGAACCAAAATAGATTTACTAAAAGCAGCTCTTTTGTCCATATATTTACAGATTTGGTTTAGAAAATCAGTAGGTATTGATAAAGCCTCATAACCTTTAGGGTCAATCGGGGCCATTGTGATACACTTAAATATTCGGGACTATTGTGATACACCAAACAAACACGTGTTTTGGGTATAATATACTGCATGAAAAAAATCCAGTCGATTACAAGAAGCATTATAACACTGACCTCATATTCGATTTTGTTAAAATTTTGAAAAAAAAATCTTAAAAAAATATGGAAAAAATAGTACTTTTTTATTCCACCAAAAATTTTTGGAACCTGGGTTAACTTTACTTAGCGTTGATTTATATGGTTATATTACATCCGTTTGGTTACAGAACCTAAAAATATAAGTCTTAAGCTTTATTTTGCTATAAAATTGGTTAGCCTAACCAAAAGCTATAATAGCTTATATTAGCTCATTAAGTTAAGGGGCTATTATGATACACAACTTGGGGCTATTGTGATACAGAATATGGGGCTATTGTGATACAAACATTGGTTTGGATACAACCTAACCTACCATATTCATCTCCATTAAAAACACGATGTAAACAATCTTTTTTAGAATTGACTGAATTTTTTTTCGGGAATGAATATGCTCTAGTACAATACCGATTTCTCGTTGTTACAGGTGCATCTAAGTGATTATTACAACATCCATTTTCAAGTCCACGTTTTTAAGATGGTTCGAAGTTATAAACCTAAAGGTGTGCGAAAACAATACCCTGAAGAAACTTTACCAACAGCACTTGAAAGAATTAAAGCCGAAGAGACGCTACGAAGTGTGGCTCGAGATTTGAAGATAGAGAAAATGTATTTATACAGATATAAAACTAAGAAAGAAAAAACAGAGCAAAGAGATGCAGTTGGTGAAGAATCAACAGATGAAGATATGGGGCAAACCCCTGTAACCGAAAGAAAACCTGGTCAGAAGAAACTCAACTTACAGAACACATTAAAACATTGGCTCATTTGGGATTTGCCATCGTTAGAGCAGAATTAATGCAAGTCGTTAAAAATTACGTAGAAGAAAACAATATTAACGTGCCTTTTAAAAACAACATGCCTGGACCTGATTGGTTTAAACTCTTCTGTGTCAGAAATCGGCTAAGTCTGAAAAGGTTGGAACCACTTGAAAAATCAAGAAGAATTGCCACTGGGGACCCATTCGTTATTTACAATTTTTACGATTTGGTTGAACAACAACTAAATTCCCTTAATTTGCATGACCGACCTGCCTGTATTTACAATTTAGATGAGACCAGTTTTTGTGCGGATCCGTCCCGCATCAAGGGTCTTTCTAAAATAGGCACATAGAAGGTAGTAGACGTGAAAACACTACTGTTCTCGCGTGTGTATCAGCGAACGGAACTGCCTTACCCCCGTTGATAATATTTCAGTCAGCAAATCTCTGGACTACATGGAAAGGAGATAAAGACCTTCCTGGTACATTTTATTCGTATTCCGAGAACGGGTGGATGACGTCAGTGATCATCCAGAACAGGTTCAAGCAGTTTTGTAAGAAAGTTAAGGAGAGACCGGTACTTGTACTGTTTGATGGTCACATGACTCATCTCGACCAGACTACAAATCAGCATGCACGTGAAGAAAATATAACTATCATTAATCTTCCGGCCCACACAACAGATCTACTCCAACCTCTAGACAAATGTTGTTTTAGATCTCTAAAATATAAATGGGATCTTGCTTTAATAGAGTGGTATCGAAAGAAGAAGAAGAAAGATGCAGAAACAAGAATTTGTTCTGTGAAGTCTGACCCGATGGCTTGATGCCTGAAAACATAATTACAGGTTTTCGGTCAACCGGAATATATCCGCTAGATAGGTCAAAATACCCGACATCTAGATTTAATCCTGAAAAATACGAAAGGTATAAACAGAACAAGGATGCTCCTATCGCCAATCCCCATGATACCTCTGAGGACGGTATCATCGAAGAAGACTGGTTAAATGAACCGTCTACATCAAAAGCATTGGCAGACCCTGCAATACAATATCCTAAACTACCAGTTGAGCTTGCTACAGGTTCCCCAACCACATCTGGTACTTCGACACCTACAAAATCCTTTCAAAGCGTAATTATAGACCTTTTTAAAGGTAAAACAGACCCTAATAAAGCGAGAAGAAGAAAGATTGATCCTTTAGCCAAAGTTATTACATCTGAAGAGTATGCAGAGGAAATAAAATAAAGGAAAAGAAATCAGGTGCAACCGAGGAGGGCAAATTCTTAATAAGTGAAAAAAAAAATTGTTAAAAAGGCGAGGGCTACACCCGAGGCTACACCTAACAAAGCAAGTATTTCACAGCCTGAAGAAGAAAAGATAGAAAATAAAGTTAATACAGCTAAGCAGAATTCAAAATTAGTAACACCTGACCGGACAATTGAAAGCGACTCAAGTTCTGATAAAGAGGAGATTTAAGAGAACATTATAGATAGCGACAGTGATATGGATGTAGATATCTTTGAGCCTCAATCCGAGGATTATCTAGACCGTTGAAGACCGCATGAAAAATCTTATTTATCACATAGGGACCGGCATTTTTATTGTTAATTACGTATATTATTTTTTAAATATGTTTTTAGTGTACAATAATTTAAGGTACCTAGACATTATTTAACACCTAGATTTATTTCAATTAAAGTGCCCACGGGTGATCACCCGGTCCCAACGCGGGCCGGTAATGTGCTAGAGTTGCTAACTGACGACATACAAGTGGGGGATTTTTTAATTGCAAAGTTTAAAGGGGGGCTGAAAAATTCAGTCAACTACAAATATGTGGTGCAGGTAACACAAATCGTAGAGAACGATATCGAAGTGATGGGACTAAGGTCGGATATGGACCAAAAGACTTTTAAAAAGAAGGAAAGTGACATATGCTTTATAGATTCCGAAGATATTATTGCAAAATTACCTCCTCCCAACTGCATTTTATCTAGGAAAAATGTATGTTTGATAAGTTAGTCCCAATATATGAGGCAATTTAGTGTAATATTTTCATTTTTTCTTTTATATACAGTATAAAAGACAACTTAATGATGTATTTTTAGTTTTTCATACTATTTGATGTTTATGCTTTATAAAAATACGAGGCCTGTCTAAAAAGTATCCGACCTTAATTTTTCTCGCGCAAAGTAGTGATTCTAAGGCGGCGCCACTGTGCACGTTGGAAGGAGGAACCTTAATGCGCATGCTTGAATTTTTTCACCGCGTTCGCTTGTGCAAGTCGCTGGCTGGTGGTCGCCAAGTAAGGTGCTGTTCTTAGTGTTCGTCGGATTTAGTTTTCTCGCAAGATGACTGAACGAATTGAGCAAATTCTGTCAAAAGCTTGGTGACTCTCAAAGCCAAAAGATTCATAAGATTCAGCAGGTGTTTGGAGAAGATGCGATAGGTGTAACACAAATTAAGAAGTGGTTCAAAGATGGCCGCACATCAGCGAAGAATGAGCAGCGTTGTGGCAGGCCCCAAACTACAAACTACTCGGAGTGCAGCTAATGCTGAGAGGATGCGAAATTTGATAATGGCAGATCGTCGTTTGACAGTGCGGGAGATTGCAGAAGAGGTTGGAGTGAGTAAAGATTCTGCACATGCAATTTTGCGTGAAGATTTGAACATGTACTGCGAAATTCGTACCCAAGTTGTTGTCGCCGGAACAAAAAGATCTTCTTTTTGACATTGCACAAGACCTTCTGGATACCGCCAACACTGATCCTGGGTTTCTGAACAGCGTGATAACTGGAGATGAGTCATGGGTGTACGGGTACGACCCAGAAACAAAAAGACAGTCGTCGCAATGGAAGCATCCAGATTCTTCAAGGCCGAAGAAAGCGCGTCAGGTGCGAAGCAAAATCAAAGTGATACTGACTGTTTTCTTTGATGTCCGTGGAATTGTGCATCACTAATACGCACCGAAAGGACAAACAGTGACAAAGGAGTACTATCAAGATGGTCTCCGGCGACCCCGTGACGCAGTTCGGCGCAAAAGACCAGTTATGTGGACGGCGAACAACTGGCACTTGCATCATGACAACGCCCCTGCACATTCATCCCAATTGATCAACACTTTCTTAGCCAAACATGGAATTACAACCGTTCGCCAACCTCCCTACTCTCCAGACCTGGCTTCTTGCGACTTCTGGTTGTTCCCAAAATTTAAGACGCCACTGAAAGGATCCCGTTTTGAGAGTAGAGAAAAGAATGCGGAACACGACGACGGAGCTGAACACCATTCCAAACGAAGACTCCCAGAGGTGTTTCCAGCAGTGGAAGGATCGGTGGGCTAAGTGTGTGCAAGCACAAGGGACCTACTTTGAAGGGGATTAGGGACCCAACTCCGTCAGGTATTCGAAATATTTTTTCTGGCCAAAGGTCGGATACTTTTTAGACAGGCCTCGTATGTTCTAATGATGTTTGTATTTTTCTATGTTTTCACCAATATCTTACCTTACCTTTCATACAATATTTTATTGCTGTAAGATTCATATATTTCTGGCTTTTTTATAAACGCTTTACTTAAACTCCCGTATCTTTAAAACCGCTAGTCATATCAAAACCAAATTTATATGGGAATTTGATAAAGGATTGCAGTGTATCACAATAACCCCGTTGAATTAAAAACACTAGAATGAAGTTAAAGCACTGTATCAGATTAGCCCCGCTCTGTATCAATAATAGCCCCAAAGGAGGGGCAATTAAGATACACAGCTTTTGTTTCAAGTTTGTCCATTAGCTTTAAAAAAGTTTTAGTAATATAAAACTAAAGGGAATACGATTTTTTATTTTACCTAAATTTAAAAAAAAAACAGTTTTTCTTGCAAATTTATTGATTTTTGTATCATATTAGCCCCAGTTGACCCTATATCCCTTATGGCCTGGTATCCCAGTTAATGTAAAATTGGGTGGCTAGCTCCGTTAGTACTTCCAAGTGGTTCAATTAAAGTTTTGAATGAATCTAATAGCACTTTGATTATCGAATGTGTTTTTCCAATAACCTTCTACCAATTTCAGGCTAAGGTACTGATTGCAAGAGGCAAATACTGTTTGAGTAACTAGATGTTGATCCAAGAACGTATAAATTTGTACAAAACATTTTTACCTAAAGCCAATTTTTTTATATATTTCGTATAATTTTAATGTTATCTTACCTGGTAAAATCAATATATGTTATCCGCGTGTCACACGTAATACTACTTCGAAGACACCGTTTTGTAAGTCTTATCATGGATTTCTTTTCAATACAATTTTCTTTATGTTTTCGGATGAAAACACTAATAGAATGTGACGTCTAAAAGAGGAATGGAGGCAGCTTTGTTTTACTGGCTTTTTAGATTGTTCGAAACTTTTATTCTTATACTTATCCGAAAGTAAATCTCTTTTTATTTCTCTCGATTAACATACGTCATGGTGTGAATACTAGTATACAGTATTATCCAAAAGAAAAGAATAAATTTCTATAGAGGAACCTTGAAACAAGTCGATTTTTATATTTAAACCTAAGCTTATACGTGAGTGTAGTGGAGTCGTCTGTATGATCGTGATATTGTCATAATTTAAATAGAAATATGGGTCATGCAACACCTCTTTTGAAAGGTCTTGTAATTGGATAATTGCGTTTTGTATATTGTCAAAAATAATGCAAATATTACTTTTTGTTCTCACTTATGGGATTTTTTAAGAAACCAAAAGTAAGTTTGATAAGGACAGCCACGTAGTTTGAATGATTTTTGCTTTTTTCAGTTTCTTGTTTTTTGCTTTTCTATAAAATTTCATTTACTTTATCAAGACTTACATTTAAATTGGACTTAATTGATTAATCTGTCAAGTGGTGAATGGGGATATTATTAGAAATATTTAAAAAGAGTTTGTATTTAAAAATGAAACGGAAACAATCGAAATTCTAATAATAATTGGGTATACAAAAGCAAGATTAAATAAATATTCCAACCAAGAACCATTCAATCCACTAAAAACAAAATTGAGAAGAAATTCATAGACATAGGTTATGTAAAAGACATTCTTAAGGGTAATAGGAGGTAAGGCGGGATTGGTTGTAGTTTAGCCATTGCTTTTTAGCTTAGATTGCTTGCTTGTCTGCTTGTAGGTAACTCTGCATACCAATGGAGAAATGCAATCAACGAGTAACTGCCTCCTCGTGGCACCACTGGATACGTTAATACTGCTGCTCTAGGAACAAAAATATTAACTGAATGACACGCCATCAAAACCCCAAGCTAAGGTGCAAGGCAACGTGCTGAAGGCTGAATGGCCGCTGGGAAAGCGGTTGCAAACGTTCAACTGGGAGCACTTGGCGAAACCTCCTAGTATCCAGCCTTGCCGGGGCATGCGGGGCTCTGCTCCGATCGATTTTTCTTTCCATAGCTGCTCGTGAGATTTACATGGTAAAGCACAGTAAAGATAAACAGCGGGAAAACACCGCCTTCAAATCTGATCGAACGGAGCCTGCCATGGGACCGATCAATCTCACAAGAGAGAAACGGGAAAACAAAAGAAAGGGGCGAAGGGAGCAGAGAAGAGGAGCACTACCGCTCCATCTTCTTCATCCTCCTCCTCTCACAACCTACCAGCTCCCTTAAAAAGTATGAAATAAAATTACCTCCCCTATCCTCACCTACCATCAAAAGAGGAACATATCATCAACTCCGCTTCCGGTAGTTATGCAACTGTCGTCAAGACGGAGAAGAACGTGAACCTACATAAGGGTTTTCCTGAGATTGTCCTCTGTGTGGATGACCAAACCTTATTAGAGGAATCCATAGTGGAAAAAATGTTCTCCTGGTGGGAGCACAAACTTCAATTCGGAGGCAGGTATGGTACTAAGCAACTGTGAAACTTCACTTAGCAGAGTGGCGCAGGGTTAAAATTTTACACTTGAGCAATTGGAAGGGAGTTGAGCTGAAAATATGTGCGGGAGACAACATCCCTAAAGCATATCCTGCCACACTCTTTCTACCCAGAAGTCAAGGGCAGACTGTATAGAAACTTCTGCAGTTAATAAAAGTACAGAACATGGGCCTATCGACCATGGTGTGGAAGATAGTAGGAGAGACGATGGCAAAGGATAGATAAATCCTCAGGGTGGGAATAGATGACATATCCTGTCAGAGGATCAAAGATATGCTATCCATTATCGGTTCGGGAAAATCCCCGTATGTCGTCTTCTAAAAAAGAATGAGGCAGAAGAACTCCCGGTACATTCAACGATGAGAAATACACAGAGAGCATTGAGAGCCTTAATCTCCCAATTCTCTACCCAGACTCATCCGAGGATGTAGTAATCGAAGAAAAAGAAGAACAAGAAATAGAAGAGAAGGATATGGAACACACCTCCATCTGTGGAAACAACAACCTCATCGATGAGAATTAAAATGACAGGCATTAACATCGTTCAAGTGAATGTATATCACACCAAGGGAGAATCGACTGTGATATCCAGGACATTCACTAAATACTAATTAGGGTTCGTACTGAGCATACTTCGCTGGAGATGGGCCTGTATCATCCCCGGAAGTATCGAGGCTAGTTGGAGTACGACCAGAAAATAAATCTGCCATTACATCTTGGATGCGGCGCCAATGCGCACAGCACTATATGGGGAAGCAACGACACCAATCAAAGAGGTGAACAACTTCCAGGCGAAAATTCACGCCATTGAGAAGTATATATTGTTTACCATCAAGATAAACTATCATAGACAGGAGATTATCATCATGTCGAATTGCCAAGCAGTCATCAAACCGCTGAGCACTTACGTAATCAGCTCAAAAATAGTCTGGAAACATTGAATGAGGCGAGGAAAATATAGTTGCTCGCGACATAACGAGGTGCAGGGTAATGATACTGCAGATAGTCTCGCAAGGAAAGGATCTCAAACAGCCTTTGTGGGACCTAAGCCGTTCTACGGTATCAGCAGTAACACAATATAAGGAGAGATTAAAAAATAATTGGACAGTAGAAGAAACGATAATTGGAACAATCTCGCGGGCTAAGACAGGCTAAAATACTTCTGGGTGAATATAACCAGAAAAGATCTGAAACCTGTATCTGCCTGAGCAAGAACAGGCTACGTATTGTAAGGGATCCTTACTGGGAATTGCCGATTCAAAGGACACCTTAGTAAACTGAGAGTAGTAGAAGATAGTGAGTGCAGATTCTGTGAGGAGGACGAAACCTCCATTCATGTTCTGACTAAATGTTTAGTGCTCCAGAATTCAAGGGTACTGTTCTTAGGAGCATATCAAATAGAAGATGGAGATTTACCTAATTTGAAGCCACTCCAAATCCTACACTTCCTTGAGAAAATAGGATTGGAAGGGTTTTTATAGGTATTGAGATATTTCCTTGCTGCATTAGCGACAGAAGGGGGCAGTATATTAACACCCCATTCCCAACATAACATAGTAGTACCAGAAGATAAGAAAGTAGATAAAAAATAAAATAAATATAACAAAGCTATATGTTACAAGCAACTGTTTCCCTTCGCAAAACAACTACTCCTTTGGCTAACAGGTAATGAATTGCAACCAAAGGAAAGACAGCACAGATAGAAATTTAATTATTTAATTATTTTTGGACCAGTTTTGGTCTGGAAGAATTCCAGTCTCTAATGGAATTGGTAAAGGCACCAAATTCATTAGTATACAATAACGTTGGTTACGAAGAGATTAACTATTCAAGTAGTGAAAATGGTAACGCCATCTGTTTCTGTAAGCTTGTGCTTGTAGTACCCAGTTAGAGAATATTTTATTATCTAGATTAGTAAATACACTACACCAATACATAGGGACTTCAATGGGTAAGAGTGACAGGTTAGAGATAAGATGTTAATTTTTCATTGTCGCCGAATAGAATTTCCAAGGGGACATTTAAATATTAAAGTATCATAGACGTAACTGTGAGGCTAAAGGAACACTGGAGGAGTTTAATGATATCATGCAACGTAGTACAAGTCTGTCAGTTGTTGACAGATCGAAGCGAGAAAAAGACTGTCATGTGACGTAGTATTTAGACGTTTTAACGATAAAAAAAATGTATACGTGTTGTATATAAAATTTTTTCTACAATCTGAGCACTATTGATCCGATTTAAACGAAAAAAAAGTTATATTGGAAATATGTTACAGATGAAAAAGCATAACCTATACGTGTGGTACTATTTTTTTATACGACTTTACTTGTTAGATAGACCGTAACATCAACTTCGTTAATATTGGTTCGAATGGAACGCGAAAAAGACAGCCATATTGTAAACGCGTAATTTTTAAAGAAAGGCATGCGCAGTAGCGACCTTGCATCTCAATTTAAGAAGCGCGCATGTTTGCGTTAAAAATGTACTATTAATGAAATTAAATATTAAGAAAAATTGTTTTAAAATCACGGTATAAGTAAATACATGGCATGGACAGGGTTGAGTTGTCTCGCAAGATTCAAAATATTACCTGATACCAAAAAGGTTATTGTGTCCAGAGTTCACAAAAAAATATATAATAAAATTATAAAAATTATAAAAAAAAATTTAACTAATCTACTTAACCTGTACGTAAGCGTTAATTTAAATATAAATGGCTCCAGGCCGTACAGGTTAGGTGAGTTAGTATTTTTTTTTTATTTATCTCATTTTATGTATATTTTTTTGCGAAGCAACCAGCAATGGCTCCAGGCCGCATAGGTTAGGTAAATTAGTTAGGTTCTTTTGATTTAGCGCTATTTCGTGACAGAATCGTTGATTTTCGATCACTTGTCACTCAAACAAATGAATTTTCGATGAAATTTCCAATTCGATCAAATATTTTCGATTTTGTTTCACCTATTTAAACCATACTGTTATATTTAATTTAATAATGAAACTTACTGATAAAATCCTCTTTTACTGAAGTAACAGAAGGCGACTTACCTGAAAAAAAAAAAAAAAAACAATCAATATACGCAATAGTTTTCAATGATCTGTTTTCACTAATACTAAACACATCTGCATCACAGAGTTGAACAATATATAGAAAGTTTTAATAATAATAATAATAATAATAATAATGATAATGAGAAAAACAATAACTAATATTATTTCCTAATAAATGGTGTATTGTGAAATTACGATCCACGGAGCCAGTGTACGATTAACTTTGCGCATTTCTAACCCAACTGCTATATTATGCACAATTCGGTTACAATTGAAAGCGCATCAAAATCTGATTAAAAGTTAATTAATTGAAAAATTCGCGATAAAAAGCAATTACTGTCGTTTAATTACAATGTTTAATCAGCCAGGAAAGTTACTGCGAAATCGGATTTTCGTAGAAATCTAGAATAGCTGGCCGTACACGAAAACGTTCTTCTATTTCGTGACGACTTTTTTTATACATAAAGTAAAACTTTTAGATTAAAAAAAATTACAGTACACATTAAAAAATATTTTACAATTACAAGGTAATCATTGATTGATAGTTACACATTTTGTTTCATAGAAATTTAAAATTTATGTTAAATAATTGATCGACGTGACTGTCATGTCAATTATTACATTTTTGCCCAAACTTATTCATAATAAAAACAGTGATTCAGACGTTCTGCTTAAACTCCATTTCACGTCTGCTGAGTTAACCATTATTAAGTCACGTAATTTTTAATGCGTTGTCGTAATTTTAAGTTTAAAATTTTTTTTTTTACTTTCCTACCCAACAATCGATTTGAAATAATTTTAACAGTCTCTTTATTATTTGCAACAAGCGAAATGCTGTAGGTTATCGGTTTAATATTTTCCATTGCGGTATATCGGCCATTAAAGCACTTTGTTTTACGTTTATGTGCATGCATGTATGTCTTAGCGGCTGGCTGCGGTAAACCGCAGCACTTAGGCCTTGCGAGCTATTGTACATGCCGCTGATTTAGGGTCAAAATAAACCAGTGCTTTACTAATCGATTCTATTAGGGTTTCTCTAAAATTCTGGTATGTGATGTCAGAAAACTGTACTCAAGAACTCGTGCTGTTTGGTTTAAGTAAATACATTTGCTATTAATGATAATATAATAGTTACAGGACGGTTATACATCACATAATGCACAGGTAGTGACTACCTACCTAAATCAGCATTTTTCCAAACGAGTTATTGGTACCAGAGGCACTATAAAATAGCCACCACGTTCGCCAGACTTAGTGCTGGTTGATATGTATTTTTGGGGAATGGTTAAAATCAATTTATACTGGTTTTTTCCGAATGTTTAAATTATTTAGTCTATAATTAATAAGTTTGGAAATACGATATTCCTTTAAAAGGCTTTATTATATTCGTTATTGTATTCTAAGACGCCATATAAAATTTCATGAAAAAATGTTAAACGGTTTAAGAGCAACGTTAAAAAAATTCATTTAAATTTTTAACTTAAACGCCCTGTAACTTTTTGTGTGCAATTTTGTATATAGATAAGAGTAAGGTTCAATCGACCTATTTTAGACCAAAGAATATGTGGCTTAATTTATGATCAATCATTTTGATATGAAGACATTTTGCCATATCATAAAATAATAAAGACATTGTACAGATATCATATTTCATTGTAGATAATTTTTGTTAACGTTTAATGCATTCCTATTTGAAACTCGATCGAGTAATTTAAAAATAAAGTTTTGTTTTTAAAAATAAGTTTTGAATCTAAAATAACTTAACTGGCGCAGTCAGTAGGATTGATCGCAGTTTCGATTTTGTGAAGCCACGGCATCGATACCGATTCTAATTGAACGTGAGTATCAACTTTTTGGCAACCAAACCTACCCGGAACCCATTGGTCCTCTTCAGAAGTTGGTAGAATGACCGCAGGGAGAATTACTGGACTATGAACAAAGGAACAACGCTCAAAACCATTTTAATTTTCCTTCTAACCGTAATTCCTATCCCTGTAATCTATGAACGTGATACACCTTTATTGCCCCTTGAATTAGGAAAAACGAAAGTAATAGAAACTAAAGGTACATTCTTACATTTCATAGAGACAAAATTCTTGATTGCACAATTACGAAATATTATTTTTATTATTGATTAAAAACGTTATCATCTTGATAATGGAGGTTCTCTTCTACATGATTTACAGCAAGCGGATCAAATCTTATGAATTCATGACAGAATAGAATAATTGGAACACTGGAGAAGATAAGATATTGAATCTTAGGTTTGATTTGGATGGAATTGCACTAAAATGGTATGAACAGATGTTTCAGAAGTGTCAATGAAAATATGAAATGGTCGGATTGGAAAATGAGGTTCATAGAGGCTTTTGATGAAGATACAGTATCCAAATGGGAAAAGGCAATTAATTTCAAGTTTTTCAAAGGTTGTTCCATGGAATCTGAAGAATCCATTATGGCTGATATCATATTTATAACAATACTCCTAAAAATAAGAAAGACCTTTTCCAAGCTTTAAAATTTGTTAATATAGAACAAACGAGACAAAATTTCGGAACCAGATATAAAAATGAGATACCAAAGCAAGGTGGAAGAAAATAATATAGAAGAGATGAAGAAAAAAGAACACCAGATAAAAATAAAAACAAAATTTTGAAATGCAATAGTTGTAACGAAATTGGAAATTCTGAAATAAATGATTTATAACTTTATTTGTCCTGTTCAAATTTTCCAAGCCTCTTAGAAAGAAACGAAAATGTAATACAAATTTTACTTAATGATAACATAATTATACATGCTTTAATAGATACAGGCTCAGATTTAGACATAATAAAAGATGGTATTATAAAAAAATATGAGCTTAAGAGATTTGAACATCAATTAATAATAAAAGTTATTTTCAACTGTATCATGATGATTTATATTCAAGGGGACATAATGGATATTACAAATGTTATTACAAAATTAAACAGCGCTTTTATTAAAAATCTATTAGTAAAGACATAAAAGAATATATTAAACCCTGCTTTGTCTGTCAACATGTCAAATTTAAATATTTGTTCAAACTAAATTATGTCCGTTTAACTTCAAACTCTTTCGAGACAATACATATCGATTTTGCAGAAATGTGTAAAAAAGCAGAAGGCAACAGAACTACGAAATCTTTTATTGTGGTATGTTACTGCAAAAGCAATAAAAGAATCCAGTATTGCTTTGAAAAAAATACCTTGACAAGCATCCTATTATTGATCGAACAAAGAACACAGTAAGCGATTATGGAAGTGCAAAAATTATCAAAGAATGGGCTACAAAAAAAGACATTAACTTAATAACGACTACGCCGTACGATCCAGCAGGAAATGGCATAGTAGAAAGGGTTATAAGAGATTTGAAGAACTTCATAAGTTGTTATAATAACTTTTCAGGAGGATGGAAAGCCGTACAGCATCACAACTATTCCCACAATGAATAATTGGGATGTTCAACCATATTTTCAGTTCCATGGGAAAAGTAAAATTTTATCTGCAGATAAAGAACTAGGTATAGAAATCGACATTGAAGAAAAACCTTAAAGCCTAGAGGAGCAAATAAAGTACAAACAAAAAATTCAAGAACAAGCTAATAAATATAAAAGAAGAAAGCTACCTAAACTTAAAGAAGGAGATTGGATTTTAGTTCGAAACCAGAAAATTGGTAAAGAATACATACCAAGGTCCTTGCCAAGTTTGCAAAATAAAATACATGCAAGAAGTTCTGGCATTTGTGCAATTTAAGAACCCAGATGAACTAGAAGGTGCTCATATCAGCAAAATTCGCTAGTTAAAAGGGGAGACTGTGTAGGACAAGAGCATCGAGTTCTACAACATATAACCATTACAAAAAGTTTGACAGAAAGCCATTTTTCCATAAGAAAGGTGCCTGATCCTTTGTACAACAGTAAGGCAGAACTCTACAGACATTTTTAAGAATACAGATAGGAAAGTAAAAAAGGTGGGAAATCGTCTCACTTAAAAACTACTAGATATTTATAAAAACAAAACTGACAATTTAGCCCCAAAGAGACCCTATAAAGTAAGTAGAATACTAAGTACCCATGGGTGTCGAGTTAAATATTTATTAAAGCGTAAAAAAATTAATGTTCCCGTCGTCCAAACATTCGGTCACATATGGTGTTGAAAAACGATTTGACACACATGGCGGTGATTATTAAACCGACAGTGTTATTTTTTAGTGATGTAACTAATTATATTCGGATCTATAATGGTATGCGAATCAAAATTTAAACGATGCAAATTGTTGGATCAATATATTGAAAGATATATTTAAGTAGTCAAGCTTTTTTAATTTACGAAGTATTTATACCTATAAGAGTTTCTGTTTTCCTTGTTACTTTCTTATCGCAAATTTTTTCGTGATATATTTTTTTGGTTAAATTCTGTATATTAGTATAATTTTGTAAATTTACTAATAAATTAATAATATACTAATAAACTATTAACAAAGCAAAATATTTCAAGTCAACAAATAAATGGTCTGATATTTTTAACAATAATAAATCATAAACCTAACCTAACCTAAAAAGTTTTATTTGAGACATGCGATATTTATATCCAAAGAATTTTAGCAATATGATTCTAAAAAGAGTTAAAATTGAAACATATCTAGTTGAGGTTATGTTAGGTTTTAATTTCACCAGTTTTCTATACTTACTATTAAATTTTAATAATTAGAGTAAATAAAAAAATGTATTTTTATTAGAGTAAATAGTTACAGTTAATTTTGACATATAAAGTATCATTTTTGTAATCGCAGTTGCAACCAGTTGCATAAAGTTGATCATTATGTAACTGTTTACGAATAATTCATTGTCACAATTGCTAAAAGAAAAGGAAAATAAACCTTTTTTTAGTTTTCAAATCAATATATCATGCAACCAGGAACAGGGGCGGCTTCTGACCAAAATTTTGGGGGTTCACAGTAGCAGAATATAGATCCCGGTACAGATATAGCTAAAAACTGTCAGTGTTTTAGAAAGGTATAGTATAAACTTTCTAAAACACTGAAAGTTTTTTTCCTACATCTGTACTGATTTCTATATTCTGCCACTGTGAACCCCCAAAATATTGGTCACCAGAAATACCAGCACAGCGCGTATATTCTAGTGGTAGGTATTTAACCAGAGTTAAGGCAGTGCTTTTTAAACGATTGTAAATGATTGTAAACGATTGTAAACGATTGTAAACGATTGTAAACGATTGTAAACGATTGTAAACGATTGTAAACGATTGTAAACGATTGTAAACGATTGTAAACGATTGTAAACGATTGTAAACGATTGTAAACGATTGTAAACGATTGTAAACGATTGTAAACGATTGTAAACGATTGTAAACGATTGTAAACGATTGTAAACGATTGTAAACGATTGTAAACGATTGTAAACGATTGTAAACGATTGTAAACGATTGTAAACGATTGTAAATGATTGTAAACGACTGTAAAAGATTGAAAATGATTGTAAATGTAAACTAATTTAAACTATTTTAGACGATTGTAAACTATGTAAACGATTGGAAACGATTGTAAACGATTGTAAACCATGGTAAACGATTGTTATCGATTGTAATCGATTGTAATCGATTGTAAACGATTGTAAACGATAGTAAACGATTGTAAACGATTGTAAACGATTGTAAACGATTGTAAACGACTGTAAACGATTTTAAATGAATGAGTGTAAATGAACGAGTGTAAATGAACTATTGTAAATGAACGATTGTAAATGAATGATTGTAAATAAACGATTGTAAATGAACGATTGTAGATGAACGATTGTAAATAAACGATTGTAAATGAACGAATATAAATAAACGATCGTAAATGAAACATCATTATCAACCTCTTGAATAATAAACTAAAGAGTCTGGCCAGAGAATTCTTACTTGAGGAATGTTTCTATAGTGTAGACGAGTTCTTAAAATTTAAACGAACTGAAATTTGACAATATAATTATTATGTATTTATTTAATATTTTAATAACTATTCTAACCATTAATTTTATCTTGATTTTATTGTATTTTAATTGTATTTGTATTTATCTTTTATTTGTATTTTAAAAGTATTCGTTTTATAATTGTTACTCATTTTTCTTAATTTAAAAGGTTTTATCTTTATATTATATTGTGACTAAAATGTACATCTTGTATAAAACAAACGTCAATAAACTTCTATTGTATTCTAATAAACTGCAATGAACTGTAAAACTGTAATAAACTTTAATAAATTGAAATAAACTGTAATAAACCGTAATAACCTGTATTAAACTGTAATAAACTGTATTAAACTGTAATAAACTGCAATAAACTGTAATAAACTGCAATAAACTGTAATAAACTGTAGTAAACCGTAATAAACTGTAGTAAACCGTAATAAACTGTAATAAACTGTAATAAACTGTAATAAACTGTAATAAACTGTAATAAACTGTAATAAACTGTAATAAACTGTAATAAACTGTAATAAATTGTAATAAACTGTAATAAACTGTAATAAACTGTAATAAACTGTAATAAACTGTAATAAACTGTAATAAACTGTAATAAACTGTAATAAACTGTAATAAACTGTAATAAACTGTAATAAACTGTAATAAACCATAATAAACTGAAATAAATTGTAATAGAGTGTAATAAACTATTGCCTCTATCTACCTAATAAAACTATTTTTTTCACCCCTTCAGGCATCCCTCTGCCCCCCCCCCCTCCCCCCCCCCCCCCCGAGGGATTCCGGTAGATTTCCTTCAATAAGGCTTGGTTCCAGCCACTGGCTCCCTTTAATCAAGCTTGAGGTGCAATCTTCTTTCCACCATTTGGATTTCCTACTCCTTATTCATCATACATTCATTGACCCTATAGTGTTGATTCGAAAATATACTTTTTTCGCAATTTTCCAGATCATCCTGTATAAAATTCATATCGTGTAAGCAACAGATCGATTCGCAGCGATCTAGTACCAATTGACAGCATAACAGAGGCAATTAATTTAATCGGGGTCGAATCATTCAGTCCCTTAATACACATTGATCATTGTAGAAGGAAACGGTTAGAGAAAGACCACCAAATTTAATTCAGACTTTCATTGATAGACAATTAACTCGGGCTCGTTGATGTAAACGACGACGCTAGACTGTGACGCATTAATCTGGTGTCAATTAGTTGTCGACCGGAGTACGTGTTATGATGTTAGCGTAAAATCGAATTTGATAAGCCACCCACGAACTTGGTAAAGTATAAACCATCGTTTAAGGGCTTCAGGAGAAATTAATTTTCACAAAAAAAGCTAATTGGAGTATCAGACGGTCAGTGGAGATCGATAAATTTAATTAAAACGGTGATTTAGAATGGTCACCGAGCGAGCACTTTGACTGCGCCAATTTTACTTCTGTAGGATTGCATAAAAGTTGAGAGTTATTTGTTGGAAAAGTTACTGCACACGCGGATGAAGTTGTGGGAAAATTGTCGAGTTTAGAGGGAAATAATGGAATTCAAATTAAATTACGAAAATAAAAAATTGTCAGGTTAGTATAGCAATTGGATCAAAATAAGTATACATGAGTTTCAGGAAGTTGAAAGATTTAAATATATAAAAGTTTACATATCAAGATCATAGTAAGATAAATAATAAATAAAATTAAATATTAATGGAAAAATAATAAATAAAAATAAATAAAAAGGGAAAAATAATAAATAAAATAAATGAAAATGGAAAAATAATAAATAAAAATAAATAATAAAAATAAATAATAAGGAAAAATAATGCAAAAAAAAATCATTATGTAAAAAGCGGAGAAAACCGTTTTCAAAAATGATGAATGCTGCGGTCAATGGAAGAAGACGATATTGTTAAAATTATAAAAGTAAAGCAATAAACGATTTTATATACACTAATTCGATTTTTTATAGCCAACATCTGAACATTATAAAAAACAGGTTAATTTTATCAATTTACCTTCAAATACTGTTCATATGAGAAACACTAACAATATATTTACCAATTTTGTATTGAATGATCACTATTTTATTTATTTTTCTTTGGAAAATTAATTTTTGTTTTCGACCTCTAACTGCATTCATAAACAATATACAATGGAAAATGCAATTTACTGCAGTTTTTTTTCGCAAATTCCATTATAAATATAACACAAATGTCGTTGCATAATATACATGGTGATTCCAAAGTTGATAGTTCTCTTTTAAATAAGTATATAAATCATTAAAACAACTTCTTATAATACATTTTTCAAAAAATTAAAAAAAAATAAAATAGTTAAAGAGTTAAAAGGTTTTAATAAAAACCAAAAATATGTGAAAAAGGTTAAAATATGATAAAAAAAGGTATAAAAAAAGTTGAAAAGGTTAAAAAAACGTTTAAAAAAGGTTCAAAAAAGGTTAAAAAAGGTACAAACAAAGTTAAAAAAAGGTTACAAAAGGTTAAAATAAGTAAAAAAGGTTTAAAAGGTTTAACAGGTTAAAACATATTTTAAAAAGTTTTAAAAAAGGGTAAAATTGGCAAAAAGGATACAAAAAAGTTTCAGGTTAGAAAAGGTTAAAAAGATTAAAGTAGTTAAAAAAAGCATAAAAAAAGGTTTGAAAAAAAGGTATTAATGGTTCAAAAAACTAGAAAGGTAAAAAAGGTTAAAAGATGTTAAAAAAGGTTAATACAAGGTTGAAAAGGTTAAAAAATGGTTCAAAAAGATTTAAAAACGATTAAAAAAAAACTTTAAAAAAGGTTTAGAAAAAGGTTTGGTAAAGGTTTGGTAAAGGTTTGGT
Organism: Psylliodes chrysocephalus; assembly: GCA_927349885.1. Lineage (NCBI taxonomy): Eukaryota > Metazoa > Arthropoda > Insecta > Coleoptera > Chrysomelidae > Psylliodes > Psylliodes chrysocephalus. The sequence continues at coordinate 14,258,241 of OV651829.1, forward strand.
AAAGGTTTGGTAAAGGTTTGGTAAAGGTTTGGTAAAGGTTTGGTAAAGGTTTGGTAAAGGTTTGGTAAAGGTTTGGTAAAGGTTTGGTAAAGGTTTGGTAAAGGTTTGGTAAAGGTTTGGTAAAGATTTGGTAAAGGTTTGGTAAAGGTTCGGTAAAGGTTTGGTACAGATTTGGTAAAGGTTTGGTAAAGGTTTGGTAAAGGTTTGGTAAAGATTTGGGAAAGGGTTTCAAAAGGTTAAAAAGGTTTAAAAAACTGTTAAGGAAAAGGTTACAAAAGGTTAAAATAAGTAAAAAGAGGTTTAAAAGGTTAAAAAATAGTTTAAAAAGGTTAAAAAAAAAAAGGTTTAAAAAAGGGTAAGAAAAAGGTTTAAAAAAAAGGTTAAAAAAGGTAAGAAAGGGTAAAATGTGACAAAAAAGGATACAAAAAGTTACAAACAGGTTAGAAAAGGTAAAAAAAAGGTTTAAAAGAGTTTAAAAAAGAAAAAGAAAAAAAGGTTAAAAGATGTTAAAAAAGTTAAGAAAATGTTGAAAATGTTAAAAAAGTTAAGAAAATGTTGAAAATGTTAAAAAATATGTTTAAAAAAGGTCTAAAAAAGGTTAAAATAACGTTTAAAACTACTATTAAAAAGGTTTGGTAAAAAGGTAAAGGGTTTGAAAAAGGTCAAAAAGGTTTAAAAAACGGTTAAAGAAAGGGTTACGAAAGGTTAAAATAGGTAAAAAGGTTTGAAAGGTTAAAAATAGTTTAAATAGGTTAAAAAGGGCAAAAGGAGCAAAAAAGGATACAACAATTACAAACAGGTTAGAAAAGGTTAAAAAAAAGGTTTAAGAAAAGGTTAAAATAGTTAAAAATAGTTTTAAAAAGGTTTTTAAAATGGTTAAAAAAGGTTAAAGAAAGTTAAAAAAAAGGTTTTAATAAATGTTAAAAAAGGTTAAAAATGTTTAAAAAGGGTAAAAAAGTTAAAAAAAAAGTAAAAAAAAGGTTCAAAAAAGATTCAAAAAGTTAAAAAAAAGGCTAAGAAAAAGGTTTGGAAAGGGTTTAAAAAGTTAAAAGGTCAGAAACGGTTAAAAAGTTTAAAAAAGAGTAAAACGGGGTCAAAAAGGATACAAAAAAGTTAGAAAAAGGTTTTAAAAATGGTAAAAAAAAAGGGTAAAAAGTTTAAAAATGTAAAAAAGGTTAAAAAAGTTTAAAAAAAGTAAAAAAAAGACCAAAAAAAGGTTGAAAAAGGTTTAAAAAGGGTTAAAAAAGGTTAAAGAAAATGTAAAAAGGTTAGAAAAGGTTAAAAAAAAAGTTAAAAAAAGGTTAAAAAAAAGGTTAAAAAAAAAGTTAAAAAAAGGTTAAAAAAAAGGTTCAAAAAGTTTAAAAAATGTTTAAAAAAGGCTAAAAAAATGTTAAAAAAGGTAAAAAAAAAGGTTAAAAAAGGTTAATAAAAGGTTAAAAAAAGTTTAAAAAAAGGTTAAAAAAGGTTAAAAAAAAAAGTCAAAGAAAATGTTAAAAAAGATTAAAAAAAGTAAAAAAAACGTTTAAAAATAATTTATATAACTGTGATATTTAAGAATTATCGAGACGGTGGAAAATATTTTAAAGGTTACATTTATATTTAAGTGACAGTACGTATTAATTGATTTTTTTTTGTCTGACATACACTAACAAATCTGTAAATTTTCAATATTTATTATGTAAACTTTACCAAATAGATTAGATAAATATATGAAAAACACATTTGATAATTTAAATACTATTTACATAATATATTGTGGTAAAATATCTCTAATAATATATTCTATAATGCAAGTAATTTTACACAATACATTAAGTTTACTTAATAAATATTGTAATTTCGAAAATTACAAAATTTAACGTTTGTTACAAAATTGTCAAAGTTATATTCTATACATTTACAGAACTGTTTTTGCAGTGTAGAAAAACATTATTTGTTTAAGATAAATGGTTTCGCATATAAATTTAAACATTTAAAGTGATCGTGGATAAAATTTATGGTACTACTCGCTTTTAGCAATCAAGCAGTTTTATTGTTTTTTTTTAATTATATTTTAATTTCCTATTATTATCTAAATAATGTTCTCAAAAGTATTTTGGCCTAAGCCGACTCATCAAGTTCATTGCCTTCGAGTTCAGAATTTCATATCCACCGCCACTGATTCATTCATTTATTCAACATCTAAAGCCGGTTTATCCAAGCCAATGCGTATAATATTTCGATTTTTTTGAAATACCAAATCACATTTCCTGATGCATTAAATCAACAGACCTTAAAATTACCGAGAAAAGTAATCCCAAACATTACGAAACTTTGAAAATTAATAAAGCTAAACAAATTAATATTTTACTGCTCGACCACCTAAAGTATATTTAGTATTTCAATATTAATGTTATAAACGATAAAATTATACGGAATTATAGTGAACGAAATTAGTAGTCTGCAATAAATTCGAAACAACATAATATTACCTCGGAAAGAAATTAATTGGAGAGAAGAAATTGTTTACTCGATACGAGACCTTCACGGTAGTTCTTTACCATCCACATTACGCATCAAATCGAGAAAAACGAGTTTAGTCAGTTGCATTATTGGGAATTGCAATTTCAAATATACCAAAAAAGGCATTGAAGATACTAAAGCATCAATCAATAAATTCTAACGATACACAAATTTAGAAGTAGCTAAGATTTCCTACTCCGCTAATGGGATGGTACCGTAACGACCTCAGTTATTTCTACTTTGAATTGTTAATCCTACTAATCAGATGAAGTAAATGGATAGGCCTGTAATTAGCATTCTGATGAATGACTAATGAATAAGATGAAGAAGAGCTGATTTAGATATGGGGTGATTAGCTATTAACAAATTGATTCATTGTTTTCTACTCTAATATCTTTTTGGAGTAGTCATAAATAGGAGTAAAACAAAAAAAATACCATAAAAAGAATTCAAAAGAAGATTGTTTTGAAACCAGACAACAGGGTGAAGCGGAAAACTAACGAAACAATGGTTGGAGAATGTCAAGAAAAAAGGATCTTAAAAAGATAGTAATAGTACAATCAGCAAGAAATTGAGGGATAAATTTATTCGCAATTCAGTTTACATATCAGGTTGGAATTCCTTCGAAATTATCTTGAAAAATTGACGAAACTCCAGATGAAAAAATCTTGGAATATTTAGAAAATTTAGATTTTTCAAATAGTGGGAAAGAACTAAAACGATTTTAAAAACATAGATCTCGTCGAAAAAAAAATAATATCATTAATTTCGAATAACGGAGTGTCAAAATTTTTAGGCAAAATATTACATTTTACGATGCCAATAAAGTCAGCAGAGCAAATTTTGAATTGAAACCTATGTCATATTTTAAGCTATTTTAAGGCTATTTTTATACCCTATTCAAATTAACAGCTATCCGTAAACTAGAACAAATTCAAAGAACAGCATGTCTCAACATAACAGGGGCCATGAAAACAACACCGACTAGAGCCATGAAAGTCATTCTTAGTCTCACTCCCCTTGATATTTACATCAGGAAGGTTGCTCTGACGATAATAACACGCCTCCGCACGGTTGGAATAGAACCTGATGTAGGATCTGGTGAGGCGAGACGTCGATTTTGACAGGAGGCGCTCGATACGCTCCCACTGCTTCAAGCGAACGTGGACTCAATCTCACCGAGATATATCTTCCATAAGCCATATAAAGTTATAATAAGAACAAATAGAAGAGTTGGAAGTGGCAGGTACGATTAATATCTACACCGACGGTTCTAAAATAAAACAAGGCTCAGAATGTGGAATATACTCCAGATTCTTAAACCTAAACATAAAATGGGCTGTAATAGTGCCAGTGTAGTTCAAACAGAGCTAACCAGGATTCTCATAGCAGCAAAAGAAATGACCAGAAACAATATCACTGGAAGGAACATGCTCATCTATACAGATAGCAGACAAGCACTACTCACCCTGATCAGGGTTTGTACTAGAATGTCACGAAGCTTTGGCCGAAATATCCATCAACAATGCGGTCACCTTAATATGGATCAAAGGTCACGCCACATCGAAAGGTAACCGTCTTCACTAGCTAAGAAAGCAGCCAACCAAATACTTTTTGGACCTAGCCCTTCTATTGGCCTGACAAAATCGGTAGTGACAGACCTAATCAAAGAACATTCCCTTGTGAAATTCAAGGAAAGATGGGATGAAACAAGATACTGCAGAGTTGCCAGAGAGTTCTTAAGTTATCCTGACAACACTGAAGCAAACAAATACTTGACTATGACTAGACATAATCTGCGCCTAGTCACAGGCATTCTGACTGGTCATTGCCAAATACGAAAACATCTCCATATCATGGGGCTGTCAGAATCCACTCTCTGCAAAGGGTGCGAACAAGAAGACGAGACCATCGAGCATATCCTTTACGATTGCTCGACGCTCTCATTTATTAGAAGATTTGTGATCGGCGAGTATCGGCTAACACCGGCCGATATAAGAGAAGCACCTCTTGGCAACGTTGTCAACTACATTAAATATGTAGGCTGGCTCACGAGCTAGGAGCTGCCTCTCAGGAGGATGCACAATGGGCCTAATGAGGCCTAAGTGCCGTGGGGGTAACCCACTCTCCACACGTTACAGATACAGATACCCTATTCAAAAATTGTATGCTTCTAATTTTTTTTACAAAATTTAAGGTGTTCTAGCTTCGAACGGTTTTGTAAATTTTTTTTCAATAACAACCACACCACATTTTTAGGCAATTTTTAGGCTCTTAAATATTTATAAAACTTTCTTAAAAAATTGTTAATTTAAAAAAATATAAGATGCTGAAACAAAGTCAGCGGAGAACCTCGGTTTTTTTAAAGTTTTTTTTTTAAACAACCACACCATATATTTAAGCTATTTTTAGACTCTTGAATTATTATAAAACTTTTAAAAAAAATTGCTATTTTTAAATAATACAAGGTGCTGCTTTGCTGAAACAAAGTCAGAAGGGCAACTAGGCTTTTTAAAGTTTTTTTTTTTTTTAAAAACAAACAACACCATATTTTTAGGCTCTTAAAATATTATAAAACTATTCGAAAAAATTTGCTATTTTTAAAAAATGTAGAATGAATGAGCCGGCAGAACACCTCGTTTTTTAAAGATTTTTTCCAAAAACAACTAACTATGCAACATTTTTAGGCTCTTGAAATATAAAATATAAAATTTACCATTTTTTTCTAAAAACAATAATACCACCTTTTAAGGAGATTTTTAGGCTTTTAAAATATTCCGAAAAAAGGATATATTTTTAGAAAATTAATAGCAGAGCATCTTATTTCGAGATATTTTATAAAATTTTATGAGCCTAAAATTGCTATAAATATGGCGTAGTTTTTAAAAAAAGCAATATTTACAAAAAATATATACTCTTTCAAAAGCCTAAAAATAGCCTTAAACAATGGTAACATAAGGTTGTTTTTAGAAGAAAAAAAACTAAAAAATTCGAGGTGCCTTGCTGACTTCGTTCAAAGCTAGCAAATCACTCCATATTTTTTAAAAAGAGCCTAAAAGTATAATGTGGTTACTTTTAGAAAAAAAGAAACCTAAAAAAGCAGAGCACCATAATTTTTGTAAAAACGAGGAACATACCTTTTTTGAATGGGGTAAAAAATAGCCTTAAAATAGCCTAAAAATATTGTGCCGCTGCGGGCTGAGCTCGATTAAATGGACTGTATAGCAAACGATTGTGAAAACAATGTACTTTATTATATTATCCAAAACATGACGTGACATTAGTAAAAACTTATTGACAATCAACAATAACAAAAGAGAACATAAAACTAAGGCTTATTTATACACATGGGTGGCAAAACCTTTATTTAACATAATATGGCATGGGTTATAACTTAAAATTCCCTTTGTTGCCTTCTTTGCCATCATTTTACAGATTTATTAACATCCCTTAAGTGTCACTTTTTTGGCCACATTTACTTTACGGCCGCTTTTTATCAACACAGGTTTATCATACTTATCGTTAGTAATTTTTTACAAATTTTATTAGTTAACGATGGATTTTTATTTGATCTATAAAAATTTAAAACATTTCTCGCATTTAAGTCTCTTTTCAAAAACAAGAATGTAAAAAAAAATATTGGCTCTACTTAATGAGACAGTTGCCTAAAAAATGTTGTGTACACCTCGGCCGTTTGATCTGTTTTAGCCGAATCAGAAATTTGCGGCTGAGGCCTCAGCCGAGTCCAAGTAACTTTAAAAAATATAAACTTGTCAGCTTTGGTATACAAATAACTATTTTAATTAATAATTCAAAAGTCTTTTCGCCAATTTTGAAGAAACTTTGTTAGCAGTAATAAATTCCTTTTTTTAATGAAATTAGATTACGATTTTTTTAAAAACCTTTGATAACCCTTTATATGGGAAACGAAGCAAGTTGGACACACGTTTATATGAACCTTTTTTTCATAAAAATATGACAAGGAATCTTCACCTGAAATTAATGACACCACTTAAGGTACTTACCATAACTTAACTTAAATCAATTGAAACCCCCCACCCATTTTATTTAGTTGATGTTAGCCCCTGACCACTTTTTTGCATTAGTAGAATTGGACTAATTAAATATATTTAGATACCTACCTTAGATTTGCAGATTGATTCACAAACAACAAAACTGTTTTTAAAGTAGGCTCTGACTGACAAAGATATAAGCGATATAAGCGATATAAGCAATGTGATAACTACGAGCAGCATTGAATTAAATGCAAACTGACATGTGAGGATAGATTTCTTAACAGGGTGACTTCAGGGGGCCATGGCCCCCCGAGATTAAAATGTTTACTAAATTGATGAGTTTTTTTATTTAGGGTGATCATATGTACAGCGTTCTGTGGTGGGTCTCAGGGGACCATACTCCCCGAAGGTTAAAATTGTTACAATCCATGACTTGGAATTTTTAAAGTCTGCAAAAATGCTGGTGAGCTAAAAAAATAGTTTGTATGTGCGCCTTACGTTTATTTTTGGGGTTGCCGAGCAAAACAAAATATTCGTCGTTGGTTGAGGACCTAACAAAAAAACAGCATGGCCCTCACCGAAAATTCAGCCAAAAGCAGCCCCTTTGTCCCTTGCCATTAGCCGTGATCACTCCTGTAAGCTACCGCACCCAGGTACCTTAATAATGTATTTATTCCATTTAATAAATATAATATTGCATTCTTATTAAATTCCAAATACTTCATTTAACGAAAAATCTCCCAGATAATTAAATCTTATTTACGACACCTACTAAATAATATCTATAATCACGTCCGTAAAATATCCAAATTTCGTGCACGTGTCTGGGAACATAAACCATAAAACATATTTCTTTTCACGAAGTAATCATCATTAAAACACTTAACTCGCTTATCTTTCTAGTTTCAACGTTAAGACCGATTTCGACAATATTTCGATATACAAAGCTCTCAAGGCACATAATAAATAAGCCATCCCCTTTTGCACCCACATTCGTATTTCTCTGGAAACTAAGACATACAGAGATGTCACAAAAGCCATTAACTTTAGTATAAGAAGTCAGACCCAAATGAGCTCGTATTCATTCATTTTTTATTATTTGATGTGCAAGCATTCATTTATTATTTGTATCCAGTTATATTTCAAGTTCATTCTAAACAACGTCTATCCTACAATATCTCCTATTCCCGAAAGCTGTCAACGTCCCACGCCTTATTTCCGACGCTTGCCGTCCCTAAATATTTCCTTCATAATATCCTTGTCGACACCCTTCGTCACGTCCCGCACCACCTACATAATTCTACCGTATATCTGTCCCAATGCAGTACCTCATTAAATACCTTCCTTTCCATCACGACGCTAGGCGCCTCTACTCAAGGCGACGCTCAACGCTGCGACACTCCTAGATCGACGCCGTTACAACGCTAGATGAAATTAGTACATAATCTAATATCTGTATTTTCAATGGTGAGTCAAGAGATTTATGTAACTTTCTTTGAGATACCACCGGGGTTTCGTTTAAACGAGAGCTTGACATTTGCTACAAAATATTATCAATTTAACCAATGGCTTCAGGTCATACACCCCGAAAGATAGTTAGGATAGATATCTGTTTCGATGGGTGAATTTTTAAGTATTTCAATAGAAATTATAAAAATCAATATTAAGAAATATACAGGGTTGTATTAAATAATTTAAATAGAAATTATAATAATGAATATTAAAAAATATACAGGGTTGTATTAAGTTAATTCAATAGAAATTATAAAAATTGATATTTTAGAAATATACAGGGATGTGCTATCTTGGATAAATTGTACAAACCAAGATGGTAAAGTTTAATAGTAAGTTAACCAACTGGTGAATACACTGTTCGTTAGCTCAAGGGGGGACACCTATATGCTAAGCAACCCGTTCTACTAGATTTGAAACAAAGTATATGTAAATCAACAACTATGTTACTATATTACTAAATAACGAATAAAATAGAGGCGAAAAGTAGTTTTTCGTTTATATCAATTACCAAAAACAAAAAAATATTAATTCCCAACTATAAATATCTACGTACCATTAAAGTTATGGTACATACAATAAAAACAATTCAAAATTTTAATTAATTAAAAAACTTACGATTTGTGTTTTGAGATCCTTGGCACAGAAGGGCGTGAGATATGGATGGATGCTCAAATATCTCTTGGGTACCATTTTCAAGCGTCTATAATCCAAATGATCTAAAATGGCAGCCGGTGCATGGACTGGCGAACCACCGGATTCTTGTAAAACCACCATCGTGTCCACAAAATTACACAAAATTTAACACACTCACTAATATAAAAAAAAACACCTAGTTAATTGCACAGTCCGCGTATATTAATAAATAAGCGAAAATAAATAATTCCATAAATATTGGGATATGTTTGTAATAATAACACAGTTTATATATATTAAGTAAAGCTCCTGGTTTGATTAAGTTTGGTCCTTAGGAATTGTACTGTTAAGTAATTATTTAGGTTATCACAAATGTTCATATATATTTTTATCACACGTAAACTCTATCTTTGGTTCTATAAGTACAAATGTTTCTCTAATTTTTTAAATCTTTTATTTTTATTTATTCTGACGGAAAGGCACTGTCGGAAATGCACTGGTTTTAATAAATAAAAATCTAAATCCTTTTTCCTTTTTCGCTATCACAGACTTGGATTTCGGCAGCTTCTACCAACATACTAAAATCAAAATATATATCCGTTACAATCCGTTTTATATGGGGCGTTCCAATTAAATGTATCACACTTTTCTAAATATTTATTTGTTTTATTTGTAATTGACTTATGTATAGACACTGCATTTATTTTTTGTTAGATCGTTATCTTAATTTAGAAGATAAAAACATTAAAATGTTTCTGATAAACTTTAACAAAAGGTATTGTTTTGGAACAAAAATAAGACGAGGTGGCCGAGTGGTTAAGGCGTTGGACTGCTAATCCAATGGGCTCTGCCCGCGTGGGTTCGAATCCCATCCTCGTCGTTATTTTTTTTTTAATTACCTACTAATTATAATAAAAATGTTATGTATTATTTAAACAAATTAATAAATAACAAACGCAATGCAATATAAAATTGGGAAATAATAATATATAAAGAATATGTATTTATTGAACTCATATTAGGCTACGCCCATGGTTATTTGTGAATAGTCGTGTTGTACTTGAGCTCCTACACTATCAAAAAATTTCAACGTAAATTGGCCAAATCTAAAGTTGAAACATATACAGGGTGGACCGGATTTAATTTGCGTATACAGAGATCTCGTAAACCGTAAGATATACATTGTCGGTTAAATGGGGAAAAAGTTTCGTATTTTGACGGATAATACAATGGTCCATAGAAGTTCCAGATTTTCTGACTGGTTCCGGAGATATTCGATAAAATCCGAAAAACCTCATTTTCGTTTTTTAAGTCGTGCGTTATTATAAAAGATAAAAAAAAATTATACGAAGTTTTTATTATTAATCAAGTTCCCTATAATCTGCCATGTCAAAATTTTTATTACGACGTTTCGTATTTGCAGGGCCACCTTCAACTTATTTTTTTAAAGACGGACCTGGATTTTTAACTGTATATCTTACGGTTTACGAGATCTCTGTATATCCAAATTAAATCCGGTCCACCCTGTATACCTAATCGTGAATAGTTGAAATAAACTCAACAAAAACATTTTTTTGTGTCAAAAAAGCCAATTTGTCTGTAGAAAAATATAACAACTTCATCTTAAACGTTATTAAATTAAAAAAAAATGTGATACTTTTTTTCGGAACACCCTGTATTCGCTTACGCACGAATTCACGTACCCATCTCAAACGCAAGCAAAACTTTTTTTTATCGCTATCCCGGGATAGCCGGTGAATTATTATTTATGAGAAATAAAAAAGAAATCCTCTCTCCTTACTGTTATCCTTGCGAAGGAAAGTTAGATAAGTAGTCGAGAGACGTGGGCTCAGGCGGAGGATTTAAGATATATCCAAAAACCCCTTTGAATATTTTGTAAAGAGGGGATCAGAAAAGATCTTCTTAATTTTATTATCCAATTAAAGTCGGTTTAAAGAAAAATTACGCGAGAGCTTATGGGAGAATTAGAAATTTTATCCGAAACAAAATTAATACAAACTCTTATAATGGATGCCGTTTAAAAACTAATTAAAAAGGGTTATAAAACCATCTTTACTGTATATCAATCTCATATGGTAACTTGATAATTTTGAGTTATCTTAATGTACTAACTAGTTTCCAAAAAATTCGTAATACATATACTCCAAATATTCTCCAAAATGATGATTAATACAGGCAATTGCAAAAAGAATTGATAATATATTTTGAATAATTATAATATTATTTTGTTAATCGAAAAACTTTTTGAAAAGCAAAACAAATCAAAATACCTATTCTTAAATTTATGTTTTTTGACCTACCCCGTATAATATACAAAAATTTTAATATTTGTGAAATTTATATTACGTTATCGTTCACGCACCAATTTTTATCAAGAATAAAATTTTATAAGAAATTGAAAATAAAAAAAATTTTGTAGATTTTTAATTTTCTTAATTTATTTGTATACGGTTTAGATTTTTCAAAATGGAATGGATTTTTAAAACAAATAAAAATGTTGATTGTTTTTAAATTATACTTATTTTAAGCATGGGTGTTGTTTAAACAAAACTTAACTTAAAATAAAAAAGTTGTATTCTCAATTTAAGCACGGTGCTTTTTAATTTAAGAGCTCTATTCTTATTTTAAGCATGGATGTTGTTTAAAAAAAAACTGAAATTAAAATAAAGAAGTTTTATTCTAAATTTAAGCACGGTGCACGGTATTTTTTAATTTAAAAAACCTTTATACTCATTTTAAGCATGGACATTCTTTAAAAAAATCTTAAGAAAAAGAGAGTTATTGATACTTAAATTTATTCTCAATTCAACCACGGTGCATGGTATTTTTTAAGTTAAGAAACCCTTAAACTAATTTTAAGTATGGACGTTCTTAAAAAAATTCTTAAGAAAAAGAAAGTTATAGATACTTAAATTCAAAAAGTTTTATTCTCAATTTAAGCACGGTGCACGGTATTTTGTAATTTATGAAACCCTCATACTTATTTTAAGCATGGACGTTCTTAAAAAAATTCTTAAGAAAAATAGTTATAGATACTTAAAATCAAGAAGTTTTATTCTCAATTTAAGCACGGTGCACGGTATTTTTTTAATTTAAGAAACCTTTATACTTCAAATCAAGAAATTTTATTCTCAATTTAAGCACGGTGCACGGTATTGTTTAATTTAAGGAATCATCATACTTATTTAAAGCATGGACATTCTTAAGAAAAAGAGAGTTATAGATACTTAAAATCAAGAAATTTTATTCTCAATTTAAGCACGGTGCACGGTATTGTTTAATTTAAGAGACCCTCATACTTATTTTAAGCATGGACGTTTTAAAAAAAAAACACTTAAGAAAAAGAGTTATAGATACTTAAAATCAAGAAGGTTTATTCTCAATTTATGCACGGTGCACGGTATTTTTTAATTTAAGAAACCTTTATACTTAATTTAAGCATGGACTTTTTAAACACATTCTTGAGAAAAGGAGAGTTATAGATACTTAAAATCAAGAAGTTTTATTCTCAATTTAAGCACGGTGCATGGTATTTTTTTAATTTAAAAAACCTTTATACTTCAAATCAAGAAATTTTATTCTCAATTTAAGCACGGTGCACGGTATTGTTTAATTTAAGGAATCATCATACTTATTTTAAGCATGGACATTCTTAAACACATTCTTAAGAAAAAGAGTTATAGATACTTAAAATCAAGAAATTTTATTCTCAATTTAAGCACGGTGCACGGTATTGCTTAATTTAAGAGACCCTCATACTTATTTTAAGCATGGACGTTTTTAAAAAAACACTTAAGAAAAAGAGTTATAAATACTTAAAATCAAGAAGGTTTATTCTCAATTTATGCACGGTGCACGGTATTTTTTAATTTAAGAAACCTTTATACTTAATTTAAGCATGGACTTTTTAAACACATTCTTGAGAAAAAGAGAGTTATAGATACTTAAAATCAAGAAGTTTTATTCTCAATTTAAGCACGGTGCACGGTATTTTTTTAATTTAAGAAACCCTCATATTTATTTTAAGCATGGACGTTCGTAAAAAAATTCTTAAGAAAAAGAGAGTTATAAATACTTAAAATCAAGAAGTTTTATTCTAAATTTAAGCACGGTGTACGGTATTTTTTAATTTAAGAAACCTTTATACCCATTTTAAGCATGGATGTTCTTAAAAAAAATTCTTAAGAAAAAGAGAGTTATAGATACTTAAAATCAAGAAGTTTTATTTTCAATTTAAGCACGGTGCACAGTATTGTTTAATTCAAGTGACCCTCATACGTATTTTAAGCATGGACGTTCTTAAAAAAATTCTTATAAAAAGAGTTATAGATACTTAAAATCAAGAAGTTTATTCTCAATTTAAGCACGGTGCACGGTATTTTTTAATTTAAGAAACCCTCATACTTTTAATATTTTAGGCATGGACGTTCTTAAAAAAATTCTTAAGAAAAAGAGTGTTATAGATACTTAAAATCAAGAACTTTTATTCTCAATTTAAGTACGGGAGGGACTTGCTTAATTTAAGTAAGGTCATTCTTTAAAAAATTCTAACCAAAAGGAACTTAAAACAAGGTGCATTATTTATAAATTTAAAAACGTTTTATGCTTAATTATTGGACGTATATTACATGATTAAAGTTTAGAGAAACAATACTTAATTTCAACAACCTTCCGGTTTAATTTAAGAACGCATGCTAAAAAAATTCTTGATTTTAAAATTAACAACGTTCGTGCTTACTTATAGCTTTTAATTTAAAAATTAAACACGGCAATGTTAATTTTAGAATGCCAGGATTCAAATAAAAAATATTTTTACTTCAATTAAATCGTGCTGAATTTTTGATTACATACCTAGACACATTTGTCTGTGTGCGTTAAAACATCGGTTGCTTGTGTAGCTCTTACTTAGCTTTAGTTGTTGTCGTCATAAGGATCAATAGTGGTTTCAACACGTTTCCTTGAGGAACTCTAATTTAAACTTTTTTAATTTATAAAGCTGTTTTTTCGATAGATTTGCTTCAAATGCTTTTTATAATACAAATTCTAAACCTCGACACAAAAGTTAAACAAATTATGCAATTTTTACCATTTTTAGGACAAAAATATTATTACGTGTTACGTCAAATTTACGACCTTCAATCGAACGGGCAAAAGTGAACCTTCTTTGTCACCTCGTTCAAGCTCATATAATCAAAATTTTGTTTATGGTAAAATATTCTTGACGTCGAACCAAGCGACATACATTTCCATATTTTAAGCCGCATTTCGTATTTAAATTCATTTGTTAAACTTTACGGCTTTTTCACAATACAAAAAGAGGGAATCCTTACATTTAAATTCAAACCATCAATCAAAGAATCGTTTTTGCAATTGTTACCCGTGTGACACGACTTAAAAAAAAATATTGAGTACTAAAATTTAATTTTATCATTAAGTGCTAATAAGGACGTATAATTCATATTAGACATTAGATTTAACAGAAAGAAAATAGAAAAGGTCTTTACAAAAACATACCACATATTCCTTAGACCAAAATAAGTCGATTTAAGTAAAATTACCGTAGTACAAAGTTGCTTCGTTTGGGCTCCAGAAGGCCTTGAATTTACAATTTTTAAATCGTTTTTCCCATATAAATTTAAAACGGCATATGCGATTTTGCTGAAATTTGGTATATTGGTAGAGTTTTATGTGGCAAAAAAAATGGTATTAAAATGTTGTCCGATAATAATACATAGGCGTAGAACTTGATTTTTTAAATAACTGCACCTTTAAAAATTCTACGCCAATGGAAGAAAAGGAGTTTGAGTATGAAATTTATATTGCGCAACTCATTTACTTTAAAAAAGGTACTCTTGATAAGACTCGATTACTCTCATGGTTTTCGCTAAATTTCTGTTGTAATAATTTAGAGTGTATAGGTTTCACAAAAATATTTATTTACAACATAATCAAAATAGAGATTTTACAAAAATTGTTCAAAATGTTCACCATTTTCACGCATACAAAGATTTATACGTCGAAGAAAATTAAAATGTATCCTTTCCATAACTTCTTCATCACCTCTAAGATTGTTTATTGCATCTTGAATACGTTGCCAGAGTTGTTCCTCATTTTTTACAGGTTCCCTGTAAACTGTGGATTTCAGATGTCCCCATAAAAAGTAATCCATCGGTGTTAGGTCTGGGGAACGTGGTGGCCAGTTTACAGGTGCGTCATTACCTCTGCCTATCCATTTGTGTGGATATTGTTCATTCAAGTGGTTTCTAACGTTTAAAGAAAAATGTGGTGGAGCTCCATCTTGCATAAACCCCATATCTCTCCGAAGTTGGAGAGGTAAATCTTCTAACAATTCTGGCAACGTATTTTGTAGAAAATCCAAATAATTTTCTCCAGTTAATCTTCGTGGAAGTATGACAGGACCAACAATGAAATTACCAATTATTCCAGCCCACACATTAATTTTGAATTCGTGCTGAAAATGGTTTACCTTTATTGCATGCGGATTTTCAACGGCATAAACATGTTCATTATGGGTATTAGTTGTACCTCTTCTTGTAAAACCCGCTTCATCGGTAAAGAGAACCTTCTTGACAAAGTTTGGATCTCTTTCTCTTTGCATATTAACAAATCGACAAAAACCCAAACGAATTTGAGGATCATGGACTAATAATTCTTGTACTGGCTTCTTATGGCATGGATATAGCAATTGTTCTCTAAGCACTTTATGAACGACATCTTTACTTACTCCTAGTTCCCTTCCAATTCGTCTGGTGCTTAATTCTGGATCTTCTTCAACACGTTCTAAAATGTCTTCTTCAACTTCAGGAATCCTTACAAAACGTTCTTTTCCATTATCAACAGTGTTGGGAGCAAAGGAACCGGTCTCCCGAAGACGTCTCTCAACAGCAGCAAAAGTTGGGTGGCTAGATACACGACGATTTGGAAACCTTTCAGAGTACACCCTGACACTCTCTCGAGCATTTCCTTCACAAAATCCTAATGTCAGTAACATATCGGTATATTCTGCATTGGTATACACGGAAAAAAATGTGACTAGAAAATTTTACTACAATGTTGTAGTAGTAGACTTGTAGAAAAATACTTAACAATTTGTAGAAAATTTTACTACAATTTATAGTTAAAAACTATTCATTATTGTAGCAATTGAATTGTCGAATAAAATGCTACAACAATAGGAAAAAATTCCACAATGTTTAGTATATTTTACTATTGTTTGTAGAAGTAGAAATTTATTACAATTATCGTAATTACTACTACTAACTTCTGAAAAAAATTTGTACAAATATTAATAATTATCTATACAAAAAATAGTAATTTTCTCTATAAAAAATAGTAATAATTTACATCCCTTCTTATGAAAAATATTCAATTTTGTTCAAAAATATTCAATAATATTGTAGAAATTCTAAGTCATGTGAACAAGACAGAATTCTGCTATTGGCCAACGTTTTCTGACGTCGATCATAAATGGCCAGACAGCAGTAGCCGTTCGCCATGTTCACATAACAAAGCATGGTACATATACGAGTACTTATAACACATTATTATATTATAAGCACCGATGCGTTTGAGAAAAATTTAATAATAAATTCTGTTGGTGGTAAGTACATTTATTATTGTTTTTGAATAATTTACCTTTAAATAACTAATTTAAATAACCTTAGTAGATTATTTAAAAAAAAATAGTTTGTCTTAATTGTGACATACCTACTTTCTCATTTTTGTTAGTTATCTGACTTAGTCATTTAATATCTAAATCAGTGTAAAGGTGATAAATATCCCCGTTTTAAGGGTATGAACAGTTCAATTGTTATTAATTTTTATTTCATATTTTTCATTTGCAGAAAAGCCAACTGAGACTGAGGGTGCTATTATTACTGTTATTTATTACATAATGTAATTAAGACTTTGTATCTTTTATATTAAAACAATAAATTGAATATTTTATTAAGGAACATTTTTTTCTAGGTTATAATTAAAATAATTATGGAATACTACTACAAGTTTTGTTAAAAATTACTACAATTTGTATGAATTTTTACTATTTATTGTGTAAAATTTTCGTATTTATTTTCATAAAACGCAATACATTTTTAATATAAATTCATACAATGAATAGCAAAAATTATAACAATTTGTAGAACAATTCTTATGATGCATTTGGATATTTTTACTAAATATTGTAGATAATAACTCTACAATACATTCTCCACAAATATTTGGAAATTTTTACTACAAACTGTCCCTGTCCCTATATGTACTATTTATTGTAGAGAAAAAATCTATAATTGTAGAAATTTCTTCTACAATTTTTTTTTCGTGTATTGTACAGCCATATTAATAAACCACGCATTTATTTTTTTAATTATTGAGTCAGATAGAACACTTTCAATCGTTAACAAGAGATTAGGTGTTAAAACTTGACAATATTTTTATTTAGATGAAACTATGGAAACCAACAATAAATGTTTTTGTATACGTATTGCAGGCAAATAATTAATATTCCTCAAAAAATCGTACATGGCAAGAATCGAGTATTTTTGTTAAAAGTCTCGATTAGAGGTGTTGAAGAAGATATGAAAAAAGTACATTTTTATGTTTTTCATCATATAAAATTTTGTCCGATAATAATACATAGGCGTAGAACTTGATTTTTTAATTATTGCACCTTTAAAAATTCTACGCCAATGGCAAAAAAGGGGTTTGAGTATGAAATTTGGATTGGGTACTCATTTACTACAAAAAAGTACCCTTGATAACACTCGATTTACTCTCATGGTTTTGACAAAGTTTGTATTTTAATAATTATTGTTCTAAAATTACTAAAATTCAAATTTCGTCAAAACCATGAGAGTAATCGAGTCTTAAGAGTACCTTTTTTAAAGTAAATGAGTTGCGCAATTTAAATTTCATACTCAAACTCCTTTTCTTCCATTGGCGTAGAATTTTTAAAGGTGCAATTATTTCAACAATCAAGTTCTAGCCTATGTATTATTATCGGACTATATTTTAATACCATTTTTTTTGTCACATAAAACTTTACCAATATACCAAATTTCAGCAAAATCGCATATACCGTTTTAAATTTATATGGGAAAAACGATTTAAAAATTGTAACTTCAAGGCCCTCTGGAGCCCAAACGACGCAACTTTGTACTAAGGTAATTTTACTTAAATCGACTTATTTTGGTCTAAGGAATATGTGGTATGTTTTTGTAAAGACCTTTCAAATAAGTTATATTAACAATTTTACTGAACTAAAACATTTTTTTTGCATTATGTCTTAATAATCACAGCATAAATATAATATATACACCATATTAAATTCAACCAAGAGATATGTAAATAATTCACTCAAATTTCCACATTAACATGTGCATACCATGTCTCGTAATCTGACAGCGTGTTTGTCTCATCCAAACACAGATAAATGTGAGAGACAGGATATCCCATTATATCCTTTCTTGTTTAGTTATTGCGTTAGCAGAGGATATTAAGGTGTTTTTTTGTTATGAACTATTTTAATGAATTTATTGTTATTAAAGTTGTTGTTTTGGTTCGTGTGGCGCTTTATACTGTCATATTTTACGCCGAGAGCTCTCCCGAGTTTTGCGGCGTTGATATGTCATGGATAATAAAGTTTACACCCCAGTACATAAATAAATGTCGTCTACATTCTACTTCGTTATGGGAAAATCAATTCTAGCCATCTTGTTTGGTCTGGGTTTTATTAACAAAGATGGTTTTGAGATAAATGAAAACTTTAATAAATTTTATTATCGTTATCCTATATTAAAAACAATTAGGCCATTTAATAAAATAAGAATATGATTATTATTTATGATATTAATTGCCTGATTAACTATCTAGTAATACCTGGTTAGATTTTTTAAATTTCAACACTAATCTGTGGGATTATTGTATTGTTAATCAGGTCTAATTGGGCATTAATTTGTTTTATTCTTCGATTCATGTCAACTTGGTTGGTGAAACATCAGTCCTCTTTTTAATTGAGTTTCACCCTTCCAAAACCCCATAGAATTAAAACAATTTTAAACGCCACTGACTCCATTTTATTGGTTACCGTATACTAACATTCATGTATATTTTCATAAAAATATGTTAAGCTGTTTTAGAGCAAAAAATTACTAAAATTTTTACCTTTTTTGACTCAGAAACTGTGGTTAAATTTACTGTAGGTACATATTTTTGATACATACTGTATATTTTTTAAATTATGCTTCAAAGAGCTTTCATTTGATACTCCACACGATGACATCACAATTTTTTTCTTATTTTAGTTAACGTATGTATTTGGACCACCACTGTACTTTTTTGAAGAAAATACTGGTAATAAATCAATAATAGTGTACCAAAAATATCTCAAAATCAATCATTTTCCATAAATTTTCAAAATACCTTTTAAATTTTTCTAAAAGTCCATTAACTTTTAAAAATTCCAAACAGTAAACAAATTCAAAAAATAAATATAGAAAATAAAAAATCTAGTGTCCCCAGAAAGTCTGCATCATAATATAGAAAAAAAAATATTTTTGATTTTTAATAAAATTTTATGTATGAACTAAAAACGCAATATTTAAATTTTTGTACCGTATACGAGTTAGTTCAAAAAATATAATTTCCATATACATATTTTACATTTTTGAATTTATGCTGCAAAGAGCTTTTTGATATTCCACATCGATGACATCAGAATTTTTAATTTAAGATTTTTCTATTATCAAATTAAGAATAAATAAATTCTTAGATTAAGCAAAAGAATACTATCATTAAGCATATTTAAATACAGAATAAACATGCTTGATTCAAGTATGATAATGCTTATTATTAGTATGGGTGCTGAAAAGTTTCTTAAATAAAGATGAACTATGAACCAATTATGAAACCAACAAAAAACTACAACGACGATCCCACGGATGTGAAAAGTGATGTACTGTATTTTTCATACGACTACACATACTAAACAAACTAAAATAGCCGAATTAAGACATATAAAACCTATAAAACCAACAAAGATCTTCAATTTACAACTCTCAAGACAACCACAAGGATGTAAATAGTGATGTACTGTATTTTTCATACGACCACGCGTATTAAACAAACTAAAATAGTCGAATTAAGACATATAAAAACTATAAAACCAACAAAGATCTTCAAAATAAAACTTTCAAGACTACCCTACGGATATAAATAGTAATGTACTGTATTTTTCATACGACCACGCGTACTAAAGAAACTAAAATAGCCGAATTAAGACATAAAAAAACTATAAAACCAAAAAAGATCTTCAATTTACAACTCTCAAGACTACCTCATTGATGTAAATAATGATGTACTGTATTTTTCATACGACCACGCGTATTAAACAAACTAAAATAGCCGAATTAAGACATAAAAAAAATATAAAACCAAAAAAGATCTTCAATTTAAAACTCTCAAGACTACCTCATGGATGTAAATAGTGATGTACTGTATTTTTCATACGACCACGCGTACTAAACAAACTAAAATAGCCAAATTAAGACATAACAACTATAAAACCAACAAAGTTCCTCAAAATACAACTCTCAAGACTACCCTACGGATATAAATAGTAATGTACTGTATTTTTCATACGACCACACGTACTAAACAAACTAAAATAGCCAAATTAAGACATATAAAAACTATAAAACCAACAAAGATCTTCAAAATACAACTCTCAAGACTACCCTACGGATATAAATAGTATTGTACTGTATTTTTCATAAGACCACGCGTACTAAACAAACTAAAATAGCCGAATTAAGACATAAAAAACTATAAAACCAAAAAAGATCTTCAATTTACAACTCTCAAGACTACCTCTTGGATGTAAATAGTGATGTACTGTATTTTTCATACGACCACGCGTATTAAACAAACTAAAATAGCCGAATTAAGACATATAAAAACTATAAAACCAACAAAGATCTTCAAAATAAAACTTTCAAGGCTACCCTACGGATATAAATAGTAATGTACTGTATTTTTCATACGACTACGCGTACTAAACAAACTAAAATAGCCAAATTAAGACATATAAAAACTATAAAACCAACAAAGATCTTCAATTTACAACTCTCAAGACAACCACAAGGATGTAAATAGTGATGTACTGTATTTTTCATACGACCACGCGTATTAAACAAACTAAAATAGCCGAATTAAGACATAAAAAAACTATAAAACCAAAAAAGATCTTTAATTTAAAACTCTCAAGACTACCTCATGGATGTAAATAGTGATGTACTGTATTTTTCATACGACCACGCGTACTAAACAAACTAAAATAGCCAAATTAAGACATAACAACTATAAAACCAACAAAGTTCTTCAAAATACAACTCTCAAGACTACCTCATGGATGTAAATAGTGATGTACTGTATTTTTCATACGACCACGCGTACTAAACAAACTAAAATAGCCAAATTAAGACATATAAAAACTATAAAACCAACAAAGATCTTCAAAATACAACTCTCAAGACTACCCTATGGATATAAATAGTATTGTACTGTATTTTTCATAAGACCACGCGTACTAAACAAACTAAAATAGCCGAATTAAGACATAAAAAAACTATAAAACCAACAAAGATCTTCAATTTACAACTCTCAAGACAACCACAAAGATATAAACAGTGATGTACTGTATTTTTCATACGACCACGCGTACTAAACAAACTAAAATAGCCGAATTAAGACATATAAAAACTATATAACCAACAAAGATCTTCAATTTACAACTCTCAAGACTACCCAACGGATGTAAACAGTGATGTACTGTATTTTTCATACGACCACGCGTACTAAACAAACTAAAATAGCCGAATTAAGACATATAAAAACTATAAAACCAACAAAGATCTTCAATATACAACTCTCAAGACTACCCCACGTATGTAAACAGTGATGTACTGTATTTTTCATACGACCACGCGTACTAAACAAACTAAAATAACCGAATCCAGTTCTTTGTCGATACTCGTTTACGGTTATTAAAAATAAACGATCTGTAAAAAGGCCCCGTCGAAATTTATAAATGATTGGACACTTTCCATCAGGAATTCCAATTTAAATTTTCGATCACACGAAAATAATGACAGGCTCTACTAGCGACGAGGTATATCAATTGCAAAAATTCCTATCGATATATCAATACGTAAAAGAATTTTGCATTAATATTCAATAACGGCCAAATAGCATAATATTTAAAATGGACCAAGAAAAAAATGTTGGGAATTTGTTGTGTCGCAAAAACGATGTCTGGATCTTAATTTTTTACGCTAAATTGAGAACCGAGATCGTTAATTAGGAATGTTTAGGTTATTATAATTATTATTTTGGTTGATGCGTTCACTGAAATTAAAAAAGAATATTAAATATTTGGCAAGGCAGGAAGATAGGTTTTTCCGTTTTCAGGGGCGGTTTCTCCATTGATTCATTTGTGCAGTGAGCACCCAGTTACATTTCATAAAAACTGTAAGCGAAACTACTGATATTAATACAAAAAATATATTTTTTTATGGTTATTTCTAAAATGAGAGAATAAATTGATGTTTTTTTTTTAATTAGACCATACTATTCTCGTTAGAGACAGCTGACAGTCTAAATAATACTTTAAAATTCTAAAAATTACCATTAAAAATTATAACCTAACTGACACATGAAGTTACTAACAAAAAATGGCTGAATAAGTTATAATAACGTTTCTAAATCCGACTCATATTGATTTAACAGGTTTCCAATACACCTTGCACAAGTGCATGTGAAAACTACACAGAGATAGTATTATAACGAGCTGGAAACGAATAATATCAGCGTTTTCGGATTGTGTAAACTGACAACGCTGATATTATTCGTTTCCTGCTTCCTATAATGCTAACTCTCTGTAATTTTCAAACGCACGTGTGCAAAACGTATTGGAAAGTGTTCGATAGTCGATCCTGTATACATCATGATTTTGAAATAGTAAAAGTTAAAGAAAACAAATTTTTATAGATACATACTATCACTTAAATATTGGAGGATTTCACCTTGCTAAATCACCATGTTCACTAAAATTTTTAACCTGTTATTTCTTTGGAGCAGGTGTTGGTTACAAATGGTTTCACCTGTTGACATTAATATTTCGAATGTCCAACATGCATGTGTAGGTTAGGTCACTCCAGGTGTGATTCGAGTAAGAGCAGAAAGTGGTTGAACTATATGGCGATTTTAATAAATGAATTTAAAATAAGCAAATGTGGTTAAAAAGTTATTTAGTTTTATTAAAAGGTTTAAAAAATACTGAATATGATTTTTAATTTACATTAGTGTTGTGATTTTGACATATATTTATTATTTTTATCAACCACCGACTAGGCTTGAATAGATCCCGTTGTGCTCTAAGAATCAATCGCTCAAACCCAGTGGCGATTGAGGAAAGAAAAGTATTTTTATTTTTTGAAATTAGTAGATTAAATAATTACAATTTTAACTACACTAATGTGACTCTGGCTCAAATGAATGAATTTAATTAAGAACCATCGCCTTCTAGAAGCTTAATTAAAAGCAATAGTGACTTAACTTTGAAAATTCTCAATATAATTGATACTATTCATCCAAGCCATAAAATTAAGAATACTCCATATACTTTATATACATTATAATCATTGTAGATAAGCACTGAAGATGGCTTAATGTCGAAAGGACTTTGCTTCAATAAAAATGTTGCACGATCTACAAGTTTTCTTGGCTGATATAATTTTTAGAAAGTTTTCTAATGAAAGAAGGAATTAAGACAATAAGACTAACCACGCTATACTTGTTTTCAACAGTATACAACACATAGAAAAAGATGTAAATGAGAACACAGCACTTAACCTAACGATGACATAAGATTTCGACACACAAGAATTTCAAACAGTGGCCACGCCCCTCTTTAAAGGCTTATTCTGATGCGTTCTATACCTTCTCTCGAATACAAATGGATAATTCATGCAAATGCATGTATCAGTTTCACAACAATCCGTACACAATAGACAAGACGAATGCCTACGAAGAAATAAACACATCAAATTGATTGCTCAGATGCGAACTATTCGCCAAGCAATCTAAATCTAGTTTCTAGCTACGGAATTGGCCGTAACGAAAATTTGTTGTAGACCTCGTTCACAAATGTAAGCGGTTTCGTATCATTCGGTAGGTGTAATTAGATTAAATTTTATATAAGTAGTATAGATGCAAAAGTCGCCAAGTCGCATTTATGCGAAATCTGAGTTTGGTACGGGAATTTGTTCTTTATAAGTAGGTGCATAAGGCTGAACATAATTTAGGTGCAAATTTCTCCTTGAACCGTTAATAAAATAAGGGAGAAATTACGCTTACAACTGCAAAATCCGCCTTATCCAAAGACATTTAGTTGCAAGCACCGCCAAGTCCGCCACGACCAGTTGTGAAACGTTTGGACTGTCACGTGATTTCGACGAACGGTCGTCACTACCCATCGGGCGGCAGCGTGTAACGTTTTTAGATTTGTTTGGACGTTATTAGAAGTAAGATGAGAAAATAGAAAATTAATTTTGTTTAGTTGTGATGGACAACGATTATATTGGTGACCCTACGGAAAAATCAACTCCAGAATGTAGCCAAAAAAAGAATTCTGCAAAAGAGTAGTCGCTGCAAAAAAGAGGTAATTATAGAAGCAAAATAAAGTTTCAAAGCATCGAACTAATAGTGTAATGTTTTTAGATATTCGGCTACAGCTTTGCCTGAAAAACCAAGATGTATTCATAAAACTCCGTTACTAAAATGCAAATCCTTAACAATGAAGGAACTGCAATTTGTTAATGTAAGATTTTATGAAATTCCATCGAAACTTAAACAAGATTTTAAAATGTTGCGACGCTAAGCTACTGAAAAGAAGAAGGCGAGTACAGAGAGAAGAGGGTAGCACAGTTTCTCAAAAACAGGTATCAATAGATTATAGAATACAAAAAAGGCGGCGAATGGATTCGAATTTATAGAAGCGCATGAAAATTTTGAACTTGAAGAAGGATAGAATTCAGGGTATGGTAAAGCGATTTTTCTTTGAGGGAAAAACTCCATCAAAAAATAGAGGGGGCGACCGCGTTCTGGAAAAGAATGATCAAAAGAAGTTAGCTATGAGTAATTTTATCGAGAGTTTTAAATGCGTGGAATCTCACTACTGTAGGAGTCAAGTAAGGAAAAGAACCAATCTACCATGTGACCTTAATATAAGAAAGCTTTTCAAACTTTACATCGAATCAGTTAAGGAACATTATTTTCGTTTGTATTTTGCAACACAGTATAATATCGGTTTTGGAACTTCTATCACAGACGCATGCTCTGCTTGTTCAAGATATAAGGAAAATATTAGAAAGGATAAAGATAAGGAGAAAAAGAAGAACTAAATGTTTTGCAGGAATTGCACAAACTAAAAGCGAAATCATTTTACAAAATTCTTAAAAGTAACAGCAACGAGAGGGAAGTTTTTTCTATTGATTATCAGAAGAACTTAGCTTTTCTGAAATTACCTGATCAGAAAGCTTATTTCTCTTTCCAATATAATTTTTACAAATTTTCGATTGTAAATCGTACCTCAAATGCGAAACTAAACTCTGACACAGTGACAGCGTATGTATGGACCGATGTGGAATTGCCAAAAAAACTCAAGTGTTATTGCTTCAGCTCCAGACATGACAGGCAACCATAACGGATTCATCGCACTGTGTCGAGCTAATGAAGAATTTCCGAGCTTTTTCGCTTTTCACTGTGTCATTCATCAACAAGCACTTTGTGGAAAAATATTAAACATGAAAGATGTCATGACGATAGCCTTCAAGTAGCAAACTCCATCCGAGCGAGAAGTTTGCAGCGGCGATTATTCAAAGCACAACTGGAAAGTAGCGGATTCGAGCATACTGACTTACTTCTTCACGCAGATGTAAGGTGGCTAAGTCGTGGAAGATTCCTTGCAAAATTTCATGAGTTACTGCCTGAAATAATAATATTTCTAGAAGCCAGAGGAGACGATGTTGAAATGCTGAAAAATGGAAAATGGCAGAGCGATTTGGCTTCCTTAGTCGACATTACAAAGCACCTCAACGATATAAACCTGGAGTTGCAGGGAAAAGACAAAAATATTGTGGACATGACATCCTCCATAAATGCTTTCAAGCGTAAGTTAAAACAATTGAAGGAAGAAATTAAAAACAAAGACTGCAGGAACTTTCCAACCCTGCTATTGCAACAAAACTCTGAAAGTTTCGTGTCATATGAAAACGAAGTGACAAAAATTCTGAGCGAATTTGAAAAACGCTTTGAAGATATTAATAAAATGGAGAATATTTTATCATTTCTGTCTTACCCATTTACCTGCAAAAATGTTCATGAAATCTCTTGTAGCTGTAGCCACTATTTTAATATGGAATGTACTGCTCTTGAGGATGAAATGTTGAAGCTCATTTCGGATATAAATTTAAAAGCTAGAGCCGGCAACTGATTCTTATTCTTACTGGTCATCAATATCCGAAATAAAATATCCATTGATGAAACAAATTGCCCTACAAATAACTGCTTTCTTTGCATCAACATATCTGTGCGAGTCAGCATTTTCGCATATGAAAATAATAAAATCAAAATATCGCACACGTCTAACAAATGACCACCTGACAGCCTGTGTGCGTTTAGCATTAACAGAAAACATCCCTAATTATGAAAATTTCGCGGAGGACCACCAATGTCATGCTTCGACATCAGCGTTAAAATAATTTTTCTTTTTTATCACTTATCAGTAATATTTTTTATTATTTTTGTAGTGTTGGATGATTAAAAATTTAATAAACATCACTAATGCAGTTTTACTTCTAATTCTTTTTTGATAACTATTTCTCCTTCACGATGAACCGACGATCTGCAGGATCGCGCGCCTTCGATGAATGCAAAAAACGCAGAAAAGTATGGACACCCCTGCTCTATAAAGTAAAACATAAAAAACTAGGTTGTTTTGGAATCTGGAGTTAAATTAACCATGTCCATAAATAAAAACGATTTTATGTGAAAACTGCAGCTCCAAAATTTGTGCTTCCTACTTCCTACGTAAATATTGTACTCCTTCTTCATAGCGATAGTTATTATTTTTTGAGATATTTTAAGTTAAAGAGGAAGCTGCACAATTATTTTGATTTTAATATGTATTAATAATTATGTCGGTGTTGTGGGACATTGGATTGCATTTATTACTCAAATGAAACTTTAATCCGTATTAACAAAAAATGTGTGTCCTGTTTGAGTTACACAATGTTTTATTTAAAAATTATTTGTGCCCAGTACTTTAAATTATATGGCGTAATATTGTCATATTTGACGGGGTACATGCTTTCATAGTACGACATATTTAAAATAAGTTTAGGTTTTGTGTAGTTGCCTCTGGTCTGGCTTAATTGTTTCGATCTAGTAGGATGCTGTCATTGCTGTTAGTTGTTACTGACACTTAAAATTGTGATTGTTGTAAAATTTAAAAAATCGATTAAATAAAAATGCCGTAGCACAAAAATTTTACTAATCTTGAAATGCGAGACATGCTCTGTGTTTATGTAAACGAAAATTATTCCTCTCTTGCTGCTGCTCGAAGATATCAAGAAATCTATCTAAACAGAGTTCATACCAATCGCCAGTAACATTTTTAGTCGATTAGGAGAAACTGGACAATTTACTTTACACCGGTACAGATTTTTTTGCCTAGAGAGCAGTGTTGCCAGTCTAGTACAATTGTACTAGATCTAGTACATTCTCTGAGAATCTGGTACTCTAGTACATTCAAAGCAAAATCTAGTACTTTTTCAGCGTATTTTTCCATTTTAAGTGTAAAATATATTGTTCAAGAATTTCCTGAGAAATTAAAATAGTTGTTAAAAATTGCTTCAGAGATAAAATAGACATTTCTCGAGAGATAAAACATTGTTCAAAAATTGCACGAGGGATCAAATATTGTTCAAAAATAGCTTGAGAGGTAAAAAATGGTGTTAAAAATAGGTCGAAGGATAAAATAGTATAAGACATTGCTTGAGGGGTAAAATATTATTCAAAAATTGCTCTAGGGATAAAAATACTGTTAGAAATTTAGTGAGAGATAAAAAATATTTCAAAATTATTCGAGAGAATAAATAGTAAGTATTATAAATTATTAAAATCGTGTTCAAAAATTGCTCGAGGGATAAAATACTGTTGAGAAATAAAATATTGTTCAAAATTAACTCGAGACTGTTAGAAATTTCTCGAGAGATAAAACATTATTTAAAAATTCCTCGAACGATAAAATACTATTAGAAATTGCTAGAGAGAAAAAGAGTTGTTAAAAATTGCTCGAGACATAAAACATTGTTAAAAATTTATCAAGAGTTAAAATATTGTTATAAATTTGTCGAAAGTTTAAATATTGTGCAGTTTGCTAAAGAGATACAAAAGTTGTTAAAAATTGCTCGAGAGATAGGTAGAATAATAGAAAATTATCGATAGATAAAATATTGTTTAAAAATAGCTCAAGAGATAAAAAAAGGTTTAAAAATTGTTCGAGAGATAAAATAGTAATATAAATTGTTAAAATCTTGTTCAAAAATTAAATATTGTACAAACATTGCTCGAAGGATATAAAAAAGTTGTTAAAAATTGCTCGAGAGGTAGAATTCTGTTAGGAATTTATCGAGAAATAAAATATTGTCTAAAAATAGCTCAAGAGATAAAAAAAGGTTTAAAAACTGTTCAAAAGATAAAATAGTACCATAAGCTATTAAAATCTTTTTCAAAAATTGCTCGAGAGATAAAATAGTGTCAGAAATTTGTCGAGAGATAAAATATTGTTCAAAATTGTTATATTCGTGTTCTCTATAAAACTTTTTTTGCTCTTTAATGACCACCTTTCACAATTAGAAAAATCTGGTAGTTTTATACAATCTAGTACATTTTTATGTAATCTGGTACATTTTTTAGACAAATCTGGTACATTCAAAAATATATTCTGGCAACGATGCTAGAGAGTATCCTTCACGAATTAATTTTAATCATTGGATGATAAATAAAAAAATGAAAATCGTAATTTTATTAAAAAAATTATTTTTACTGACGAGGCCACATTTACAGGTAGAGGAGTTTTCAACTGGAGAAACGGTCACAATTGAGATATTGAAAATCCCCATTTATTCCAAGAATCACATTTTCAACATGAATTCAAGATAAATGTATGGTGTGATATATTTAGAGATAGTTTGTTGGGTCCTTATGAATTACCAGAAAATTTGACTGGTAACTCGTATTTACAATTTTTACAAACTACACTTTTCGATTATCTAGAGGAATTGTCGATTAATGGAAGAAGAGACATGTGGTTCATGCAGAATTGAGCACCACCTTATTATCCTATAATAGTGCGGAACTATCTCGATCATCAATTTCCTCATCGTTGGATCGGCAGAGGCAGTGAATTTACATTTACGTGGCCGCCTCAAAGTCCCGATTGTAATCCCTTAGATTTCTATTTCTGGGGTCATATGAAATCACTAGTATATTCCCTAAGCAATAAATACTCGACAGAAAGTATGGCAGCAAATTTTAAATTCCATTAATTTTATTGCCAATCGGCCAAACATATTTTTTAAAGTTAGAAGATCGTTTAGCGAAAGAATGAATAAGTATTGTTCTTTGTGTTTTTTGATATTTGCTTTTTATTAAAATTGTTCCTTTATTTATTCGCGTTATTTAGACCTCGAAAAAGAACCAAATAGTCGAAACCTAAATTCCCATACGATCGGTACGAACATCTGTTACATGCACGATAAAACGCAGTGCTATACGAATAACAAAATGCTGTTACTCGCCGCACGATACTAATTCGATAAACCATGGGAAGTTGTCGCACACCGACACCTCGTAAATTACCCAACCAGCGATTCTTTTTATCAAAAACAAACACGTTGTTTCCTTTTAAAAAGAGTCAAGACTCGGGGCCGGAAACCTTACCGCTCTGATTATGGAATCGAAACCTTGAATGTGTAGAAATAATATAAACGTCTTATCAGCAAGCATAATTTTGGTTAGCCGATTTTTATTGTCATTATTCTTAAACATTTCATTTTTATTAAAGAAACATTTCTAGTTTAGTTGTTATAGCTATTTTTATCTTGATAAGTTTAAATATAAAGTTAATTTTATCTCTGTACGATATTCGTTATCGCGTCAATTATTAAAAATGTCCTGAAGATGATCTAAAACGCAAAATATATAAAGATTTTAACAAGCCTTTATACTTTTATAAGATATTCTACATTGAGCGTGACATTTGTAAATACAACCAACCATCACGTAAATTTTGTTTTATATAGAGAGGAGACAGAAAGAAAGGATCGCTTGGGCAAACTCTCAGTCGAGTTCGGACTAAGGTCCAGAACTTTCGCCCTAGAGGTGAAAGCTCTCGTTCTGTATAGTAATGTGTAGAGTAAAGTTTTGTGTACGATGTGAATTATGGGTAAATAGGTAGATGCATTTTAATCTCTGGAATGTTAAATGTTAATGTTCCGAGGGTTAATTCTCGAAATAATTATACATTTCACAAACACTCTCACAGAACCAACATCTCCTTTGTATCAAATGATTGTAAACTACTCAAATATTGAAGTAAATTTAGATATTTTTAACTGTTCTGTCTCATTTATTAAAAGAGTGTTCTTGTCAAATTAGTAACTTTTATTTATTTATCAATTATTGCTTAATTTGCTCTGTTGTATGATTTTATTGTATCTAATTTTTCTTTATAAAATTTGTTTTTGTTTATATTAGTTTGTTAATTTATATTATTTAAAATTGAGTCAGATGGGTGCATCCTTTTTTTCTTTTAGTAAAGTTTTTTTCAGGATACACTTTGTTGTCTCTGAATGTTTGAATATTTATATTATTTGTCCACACCTTATTCTGTAAATAGGGGAAGTCCTGTACGATATTGTAAATAAATAAAATAAAATTAAATAAATAATTTTGTTTTTATCTCTAACAGATAATATCAATAAACGAAACAAAATAGATATCAATATATCGTCGAAACAACCGAAATTAAGAGTAATCCTATTCCGTTACGAGCCAGCGGGCTACCTTTTTCGAAAAAAAAAAAAATCACAGAGGATATTAAC
This sequence comes from Psylliodes chrysocephalus, assembly GCA_927349885.1. NCBI lineage: Eukaryota > Metazoa > Arthropoda > Insecta > Coleoptera > Chrysomelidae > Psylliodes > Psylliodes chrysocephalus. Next base: position 14,289,172 of record OV651829.1, read on the forward strand.
GGATTTGATCAAGCGTTCATCCTACTTTATGTTCATCAATGAGTTTGTATTGCATCAAAGAAAGCGGACAATAGGAGGGACCGGTAATATGGCTATTCGCGAAGATACAAAGAGAAAAATCACAAAATTCAACTAATAAATCTTCAATTCAAATTACAATAATTGGAAAAACAGATAAGGCTTTTAATAATAGAAGCTATTTTTATTAATATTTTGCTTAAGCGTTAAAATGAACGCTCCATATTTATATAGGCGTTAGATAGAGACAACGTCTGATTTAAAAAAACAGAGTAACCGTGACGTATATTTCGAAGCGCGCTTATTAGTCATGGGTACGTGAATTCGTTCCGTAAAATATTTAAAAGTGTTTATGGTTCAATTTAAATGATCCGTAGACGATTTTATGTATTTAAAAGTGTTTGAAAGTATAATAACTTCTATAAATTATTAATAATAATTACTATTTAACGTCAGTTGAATAACGTTAGCGCTTTATCGTCTACAAAACATTCTGATGTTAAAATTGCAAAACATAACTCTACAGTCCAAGGCAGATTTTCTTTAAAAAAAACGGCAATAAAGAGTGTATAAAAAACACAGAGGAACATAACTAAAAGTAATATAATCCCTGCAGACGCGTACGTTAAATAAATACCGGAATATCTCCAGGATTTGTAGAATTTTTAACTGCATGAAATATAATATACAATAAAATAAACAATGCAGACATTAAAATGAACAAACACGAATACTTTTAGGTCGTGTTGCCAATAAAATAATTTTAATTCAAAAACTTTGTAATCGGTAAAATAACATCCTCATTCTTTATTTGCTAAGCAAAGCCTGCCTTGGACTGAACAGTTAAATTAACGATCGATTCAATTCAATCAAAATGAAATTGTTTTCGCGAAAGCTTTCTGGATGGAAGTGTCTTAATTTTCCCATTTAAATTTAAACAAATTTATCTCTCTGATAAACTGGAATTGGATTTAAATTCAAAACTTTACAACGTACCAAGCAATCCTTGAGCCTGGGTATAAATTACGAAAATCAGGCAAAAGGATTCCGCACACCGCTTATGGAAAAGTGGCGACCTGTTAAGTGTTATACATTTTTGAAATGTTTCAATTCTCGACCACTTAAGCATTAATGTTCATGGGACCATTCAAATCCTATGACTGGTTTTTGAGATACAGGGTGTTAAATTTAAGAAATACCACTTATTTGATAACGTTTATTTCAGGAGAGAGCTAATCGATTATAATTTTTTGTGCAAAATCTTATTGTAACATTTTTTAGCATTCTACGAATATAAAAAGGGGTCAAAAATTATTTTCCTTTACAGGGTGGACCACAAATAAGTAAGGACATGTTTTTGATAAATAGTTTTATTGTTCTAAAAGGTGAAAATATTTACTAAAAAATAAATTATTATTGCTGTAAAAGGTCTTTACAAAAACATACCACATATTCCTTAGACCAAAATAAGTCGATTTAAGTAAAATTACCTTAGTACAAAGTTGCTTCGTTTGGGCTCCAGAGGGCCTTGAAGTTACAATTTTTAAATCGTTTTTCCCATATAAATTTAAAACGGCATATGCGATTTTGCTGAAATTTGGTATATTGGTAGAGTTTTATGTGGCAAAAAAAATGTTATTAAAATGTCCGATAATAATACATAGGCGTAGAACTTGATTTTTTAAATAATTGCACCTTTAAAAATTCTACGCCAATGAAAGAAAAGGAGTTTGAGTATGATATTTAGATTGCGCAACTCATTTACTTTAAAAAAGGTACTCTTGATAAGACTCGATTACTCTCATGGTTTTCGCTAAATTTCTATTTTAATAATTTAGAGTGTATAGGTTTCACAAAAATATTTATTTACAACATAATCAAAATAGAGATTTTACAAAAATTGTTCAAAATGTTCTCCATTTTCACGCATACAAAGATTTATACGTCGAAGAAAATTAAAATGTATCCTTTCCATAACTTCTTCATCACCTCTAAGATTGTTTATTGCATCTTGAATACGTTGCCAGAGTTGTTCCTCATTTTCTACAGGTTCCCTGTAAACTGTGGATTTCAGATGTCCCCATAAAAAGTAATCCATCGGTGTTAGGTCTGGGAAACGTGGTGGCCAGTTTACAGGTGCGTCATTACCTCTGCCTATCCATTTGTGTGGATATTGTTCATTCAAGTGGTTTCTAACGTTTAAAGAAAAATGTGGTGGAGCTCCATCTTGCATAAACCACATATCTTTCCGAAGTTGGAGAGGTAAATCTTCTAACAATTCTGGCAACGTATTTTGTAGAAAATCCAAATAATTTTCTCCAGTTAATCTTCGTGGAAGTATGACAGGACCAACAATGAAATTACCAATTATTCCAGCCCACACATTAATTTTGAATTCGTGCTGAAAATGGTTCACCTTTATTGCATGCGGATTTTCAACGGCATAAACATGTTCATTATGGGTATTAGTTATACCTCTTCTTGTAAAACCCGCTTCATCGGTAAAGATAACCTTCTTGACAAAGTTTGGATCTCTTTCTCTTTGCATATTAACAAATCGACAAAAACCCAAACGAATTTGAGGATCATGGACTAATCATTCTTGTACTGGCTTCTTATGGTATGGATATAGCAATTGTTCTCTAAGCACTTTATGAACGACATCTTTATTTACTCCTAGTTCCCTTCCAATTCGTCTGGTGCTTAATTCTGGATCTTCTTCAACACGTTCTAAAATGTCTTCTTCAAATTCAGGAATCCTTACAAAACGTTCTCTTCCATTATCAACAGTGTTGGGAGCTAAGGAACCGGTCTCCTGAAGACGTCTCTCAACAGCAGCAAAAGTTGGGTGGCTAGGTACACGACGATTTGGAAACCTTTCAGAGTACACCCTGACACTCTCTCGAGCATTTCCTTTACAAAATCCTAATGTCAGTAACATATCGGTATATTCTGCATTGGTATATTGTACAGCCATATTAATAAACCACGCATTTGTTTTTTTAATTATTGAGTCAGATAGAACACTTTCAATCGTTAACTCCTTGGCTAATACCGCAACAGGTATTATTTTCATTTTTACAACTGTATTATGTTTTATAATGAAGCAAAAATAAACATTAATATTTATTACTAACCAAAGTATTTGTTCTTATACTGTCTCAACCTTCTAGTGGTCATATTAGTTAAAATGCAAATTTATTAATAATAAACTTATAAATAATAAAAAAAATAATTAATAATTAAATTCCATTCAATTATTACTTCTTGTTTTTGTTATGTATATTTAATATCCACTAAAGTGCCGTATCTATGTGCTTATATAAAATTTTATTAAAATCCGTGACTATATATGTCAGGGTTACCGAAATATTTAACATAATTCAAAAAGTTCCGACAGAGTTCTACCAAATCTCATCACCCTTCTCTAGAAGGACTAACTAAACTTCGTTATAGAATTAGAAGATATGGTGATGGGATATTAGCCGAACCGAATGTGGGGCGCAAAGCTAGATAGCCATAGCAGGGATATCATAGTTGTCACATGTTCGCTGTAAAAGCACTACTATGCCTAATACAAAAAATAAGTAGTGTATTATTGTACAAGAAAGTATTGAATTAATAAAATATTTATAACTATCACTTTCATGAATTACAGAGTAATTTATTAAATATTTTCACCTTCTAGAACAATAAAAGTAATTATTAAAAACACGTCCTTACTTATTTGTGGCTCACCCTGTAAAGGAAAATAATTTTTGACCTCTTTTTATATTCGTAGAATGCCAAAGGATTTTACAATAAGATTTGGCACAAAAATTATAATCGACTAGCTGTCTTCTGAAATAATCGTTATCAAATAAGTGGTATTTCTTAAGTTTAACACCCTGTATCTCAAAAATCAATCATAGAAAAATCTATAATTTTGGAAAACATTTTCTACAGGATGTATGATAGGCAAGTGAAAAAATATGTATACTTTTACAGGACTAATAAAAAAATATAGGAGTAAAGGAGCAAAAAGAGTTCTAGCGCAAACCTTATGTAAACAAGCGAAATTGCTAAGGTTCATTCTGGCAATTTTTGTCCATATCAAGGTCACGTGTCATAACGTCACTAGCAAACTGTTGCCAACCCGACCTAACCAGAACAGATCTGGAACTGATCTCGATTTGATCCGGAGCTGATCTCGAATTGATCCGGAGCTGATCTCGAACTGATCCGGAACTGATCCGGAACTGAGCCGGAACTGAGCCGGAACTGATATCCGGATGAGTTCGAGATTAGTTTCGGATGAATTCAAGATCAGTTCCGGATGAGTTCGAGATCAGTTCCGGATCAGTTCGAGATCAGTCCCAGATCAGTTCGAGATCAGTTCCGGATCAGTTCGAGATCAGTTCGAGATCAGTTCGGGTTAGGTTAGCAATAGTTGGCTAGTGACGTCATGACAAGTGACGTCAAGATGAGTGACCTTGACAAAAATTGCCAGAATGAACCTTAGTGATTTCTCATATTAATTTACATAAGATTTGCGCTAGAACTCTTGTTGCTCCTTTACTTATAGGGTGCTTAAAAAAATTGTTTTTTGACACATTTGATAAATTAACTATCAATATACAGGGTGGCTCACGCTCAACGGGACGGAGCTTTATGGGAAAACGACCAAAGATATAAAAAATTCGTTTGGGAGGAATACGTAGATTACAGACGGCTACAATTTAAAATTTGTTAGATGTATACAGGATGTCCCACATAAGAGAAAATATACAAAGTTATATTATTTTTAATGGAACACCCTGTTTTTTATTTTAGAATTAAAAACTACATCAAAAATAATGTCAGTTAACTAAAGGTTCCCTATTACTATTATTATTAGTTTTCGATTTATTTGAATTTTTAAGGAAAAAAAGTCTCCCAGAAATTAATTGTTTACTCTTGTTTGAATAATTTTTAATGAACTAATTTTTTTTTTCTTATGTGGGACATCCTGTATACATCTAACAAATTTTAAATTGTAGCCGTCTGTAACCTACGTATTCCTCCCAAACGAATTTTTTATATCTTTGGTCGTTTTCCCATAAAGCTCCGTCCCGTTGAGCGTGAGCCACCCTGTATTTACTAAATCACCCTGTAGTCAATGAATTGGATAATTGTACATATTATAAATACACAAAAGTTCCGTAAAAATACTGCGTTTCACATTAATACTTATAAAAAAATATATTGGCCTATGTCGATATTTACGAATCACCCTGTATAGATAGCACCTAATATCTTTTGTAATATCATCATACATGATAAATATAGCAATAATTTATTTTTTAGTAAATATTTTCCCATTCTAGAACATGTCCTTACTTATTTGTGGCCTACCCTGTAAAAGAAAATAATTTTTGACCCCTTTTTATATCCGTAGAATGTCAAAAAATGTTACAATAAGATTTTGCACAAAAAATTATAAACGATGAGATTTCTCCTGAAATAATCGTTATCAAATAAGTGGTATTTCTTAAGTTTAACACCCTGTTTCTTAAAAACCAGTCATAGGATTTGAATGGTCCCACTTTTCCATAAGCGGTGTGCGGGGTCCTTTACATTATTTTTACTCCATTTGTGCACCATGTTGAAAAATTATGCTCAATAAAATAAATTACTAAAAAAAGCATTTTAAGGAATAATAAGTTAAAAATTAACAGTTTAATACCATAGTTTTTATTTTTATCGTACTTCTATTATATATTTATATAGCTTCAATAATACTGCCTGCAATATCATCTGGGTCAAGTTTATTTCTATTCCAAATTGCCCAACTCTGTTCTTTCTTTGAGCAGCTTCTCGTATTTCGTTCATTCAAATTGCAATCCTAAGTGGTCTGGCTAAAAACATTAATGGAAAAGCACGTTCATAAGTACTACAGGTATACCAAAAATTAATTACGGAAGCTAGAGAAATAAATCGTTCTGGATTCAAGAACTGCAGTAATATTTCGGAAACCCACCGACTATTCGCTTGTATCTGAAACCGCTGAACCGCGAACATCTACAAAATAAACTTTGAAAATTTCAAAAGTTAAATAATCGCCTGAAACCTTTTGTGTGCGCGATCCATCTTCTATGTTCTATTATTTTCGTTCACCGTTTCATTTTCCTAAAATTAACAAAACCCCTAATCGAATAGAATATTCAATGTTCAAAAGTATCGGAATTCTTTCTTTAATATAGAAATTTAAAATATATTCGCAACAAATTTTAATTGAAATTTAAAAAGTCCAGTTAAATTACAAGTGATGTTTAAGAGTCAGAAAGGTTTATCAGGAAACTCCATTTATAATGGGTACAATACTCAGTTTGGAAAGTTACTCGTTCATTTTCTACGGTTGATAAATGACTGCGTCATTTTAAGCAGTAAAGTTCAGAATCCACCAAGTGATTGACGTTCAACATTAAACACACCATAAATAATTGAAAATGCACTGAAGCTGTGAATAAAAGAATTATAAAGAGACACTTTTGCTTCTGAAAGAGGCAGTGATAACAAACTTCCAGAAAAAAGTGGACAAAACAATTTTTAAATGAAAATGTGAAAAGTGAGTCTCATCATAGCAATTTTCGTTATAAAATTATTTTGTATTGTAAGATTTATTTATTTCAAACACTAAAACACTAATTTATGTAGAAATTTACTATAATGATCTGCTCACAGCTACATCCCGACTTCAACTGACTGCCACAGCTAAACAGCCAATTTATATAAAAAGGTGAAGGTTCTCGAATCCTTCACCAAATTCCTTGAGTGTATTACAATATGACTCCTTCGCCAATGGATGTAATTTCAAAAGATTTTTATCGAATATTCTATTATGTTCCAGAATGTTGATTGTCGTTATATTAAGTTAGGAATCAAACATTGATTTATTTCTTTGAATATTTATGGCAATCGGACAAATAGGGCCGCAAACGGTCCAAACAAGGCATAGAGAGACTAGGGGATTAGAGCAGGATCGGACTGGTCAAAAATGGATCGGACGACAGTATACTAAAAAAAGCTTCCTCAATCTTTTAAAATAATGGATAAGATATATTAACATAGTTGGCAATTCAGAAGACCTAGGAAATTTGGAAACATATGGGTACATACGAAAAGATCTAAAATAAGTGCCAGAAATACTAAATCGCCAATATCCAGTTTAAAGATGTAAAAGAATAGAAAGAATTCCAGTATTTAGTCTGTTAAATAGAGTTAGAAACATCGTTAAACATTACATAGTAATAAATACTTAAATTTTTATTATCACTGGAAAAATATGTCTAAATCAGAAACGAAAAATATTCTGACCGAGCAAACAACTGAGAGGAAAATAAAAATGGATAATGGATAAATTAATGAAGTCAAAGAAAGCAGCAAAGCACCTAGGGAATTTTAAAGCTATTTTAAGGCTATTTTAATACTATTTTAAAGATATTGTAAGGCTGTTTCAAGGCTATTTCAATGCTATTTAGGGCTATTTTAGGATTATATTAAAGCTATTTCAAGGCTATTTTAGGGCTATTTTAGCTATTTTAAGGCTATTTTAAGGCCTGTTTTAAGCCTAATTTAAGACTAATTATATTTCCTTTTCCAAAGTTTTTATAAAAATGATGTTGTGCTAGCACCGAACGAGGCCAGTTGTGAATCTCGGTTTTTAAAGCCATTTTCTAATAACTATGCTATTTTAAGACTATTTAAAAGCTATTTTAAGGTTATTTTAAAGCTATTTTAAGGCTATTTTAATACTATTTTTAAATCTATTTTAAAGCTATTTCAAGGCTATTTTAGGGTTATTTCAGGGTCATTTTAGGGTTATTTTAAAGCAATTTTAGGGTTATTTTAGGGTTATTTTAGCGTTATTTTAGGGTTATTTTAGGGTTATTTTAGGGTTATTTTGGGGATATTTTCGGGCTATTTTAGGGCTATTTTATAACTGTTTTAAGGCTATTTTAAATCTATTTTGAGGCCTTCTTTAAGACTAATTTTATTCCCTTTTCCAAAGTTTTTATAAAAATAATGTGCTAGCTCCGAACGAGGCCAGTTGGTTTTTAAAGCCATTTTCTAATAACTATGCTATCTTTGAGGCTCTTGAAATAATATAAAACTTTTTTAAAAATTGGTATATTTTAAAAATACGGGGTGCTTTTTTAACCATACATTTTTGGACTATTTTTATCTTAAATTTAATAATTCCGAAAAAATTGCTATTTTTAAAAATACGGAGTGCTTTGCTAGCTTCGAACGAAGTCGGTGGAGCACCTCGGTTTTCTTAAAGTTTTTTTCTAAAACCAACCACAACACATTTTAGGCAATTTTTAGGCTCTTGAAATACAAAATATTATGAAGAAAATTATTTTTGCTAGCTTCAAACGAAGCTTTTCTCTAAAAACACACCACATTTTTAGGACATTTTAGGAGTTCTTGAAATATTATACAACTTTTTTAAAAAAACTGCTATTTTAGAATTTGCTAGCTTCACCTAGTTTTTGCTTAGGTTTTCCAAAAACTATCACACTACATTTTTAGACTATTTTTAGGTTCTTGAAATATAATTTCGAAAAAAATTGCTATTTTTTAAGAAACGGAGAGCTTTGCTAGCTTCGAACGAAGTCAGAGCACCCCGGTTTTCTGAACTCTTTTTATAAAAACAACCACACATTTTAGACTCTTTAATTATAAAATAGTAAGAAGAATTTTAAATATTAGGTGTTTTGCTAGCTTCGAAAAAATCTAACAAAGCATGTCGGTTTTTTAAAGTTGAAGATGTTCTGTTGGTTAAGTTCGAAGCTAGCAAAACAATACCAATTTTTTCGAAATGTTTAATAATATATCAAGAGCCTAAAAATAGCCTAAAAATATGCTGTGGTTATTTTCATAATAAACTTTAAAAAATCAAGGTGCTTTGCTAGCTTCACATTCGAAGCTAGCAGAGCATCTTGATTTTTGTGAAAAACGAGCAGCATAAAAGTTTTGAATATGGTATAAAAATAGCCTAAAAATATAACTCAAAATTTCGTAGGCATAAATTAATGAAAGTAAACAAATCAGGTACTTGAATTTACTAGAAAAGTAATGGAACAATCTTGGTATAAACTGGCACACATGACTAGCCAATGTTTGTTTTAACATTAGCTGCTCTTTCTCACAACAAGAAACGCGGACCTCCACCAGCGCCTTCATAAGCGCCAACTTTGCCATCCACACGTTTACCAAGTGGATGGTAATGTTGACAATTTTCCCTAAGCCCTCTCCACACATTGGCCATACGATACGGCAAGCATCACTTGGCAAACGTATGGATAGCAAAGTTAGCTTGTGAATGCGCTAGCTGACGTTTGCAAATGCATTAGCAGCTTCAAAGGAACTGGCGCATGCTATCCATATGCACAGCTCTCCTTCCACACATTGACCATGAGGTGCGCTATCAAAGAGAGAAATTTTTTTGCTTTACTGTTAAGGGATGTCAATCTGTGTTGAATGTATTGTTTCATTTAGCAATGTTTTAAGTTTTTAAAAGTAATGAATATTAGAGTTCTTAGAGCGCAGGCACAAACATCTTGATATTGGCTCAGTAGTTAGTGAACTGACAATGTAACAAGTGTATAGCCAATTTGTGGATGCCCACTTGTGATGTGAGAAAAAAACGGCTAATAGTGACCATACTACGAGTATTAATTAAACTTACTAGAAAATCAACATTTTTCAAGGCTCATTAGAAACAAAACTGATTCACATTTTATCGGCTTAAAATAATATTGGAATAAAATATAAAATAGATAGTTTCAAGATTTCAATCGAGCTATATATTCCACTGTTTAATCGTCTCATATGTAAATAAACTGATGATTACAAAACAAACCACTCCCGTTTTCCTGGTACAAAATTGAATCATATGCATAATATTTTTACGTTCTAGGAATCAACGCAGGCATGGCCATGATCTTATGACTATATACAGTTATGAACAATGCATTAAATCATGATAAATCTGACAGTTAACTCACTTTCGTTATGTAATAAACACAGAGATTATAGTTGAAGGAACTCTTAAACTGATCTTTACATTAAACTCTAATCATCTTTATTTCAACCATATGCGTTTAATATAAGGTATTATTTAAACAAAGCAATGAAATATAAGATATCTATTTTTGTAAGCAATTTACAGTTATAATTTGTTATTTATAAGAGCTAAATTACTTAACACGAAGTATTTATAAATGTCAAAGTGAAAAAAGTTTTTGTTATTATACAAAAAACTTTTGTTAATTATTAAATTCAAATTATTCAAGACTGATTATTCGTTCTATTATATAATGAAGTTGTTTTAGTGAAGCTAATATTTCGCATAAAAAACAATTTCAGTCATTTGCCTCGACTAATGAAGGAATGCCGTGACAAAGTGGTATGATCTACCGTGAGAATCCACAATAAAAGATAATTTAATATGTCAAAATTGTGAAAATGTTCCACCTGGAGCCCTATTTTTAGATCAGGTGAAAATTTATTTCACGTAAACGTAGTTAGGAATATTTATGTATCAAAATATTCAATATCAAATTGATAAAATAACATTTTATATTATTTTAAAAAAATATCAAATCAAAATTGGATAAATTGTTAAAACATTTCAATTTCCAAAACTAATTATTCATTAACTGTTGGACAAATGTACATTTGGATATTACAAAGGTATAATGTTTTTGTAAAGTTACCTCTAACATTTTAATTAAGTCAAAGATAACAATTAAATAAATGTCGTTTTGTATTAAATTGCAAAATAGGACAATTTTTTAAAGATTGATTTATGATTGTCGAGGATTAATCAGTATCATTATTTCAGGACTTAAGATTATCCTTTTTGTATACAGTACATTAATAGACCCATCCGTGGACGTGAGACGTTTAAAGAGAGCAATTGGTTTCATCATACCTTTTCAATGGTTAAGATAGGATATTGCATGCCTTTTATTCTATTTCTCTCTAATCAATACTATTGGGTTTCTATACCATTTTACTACAATAAAGAAAACAAAGTTAACATATTGTAGAACTCTGATTTACAAAACAAAAAAAATTCAAGTAATAAAAAAAAACAAAAAATTTACATTTTTTTGTTATAAGCCTTCAATTTGTTACACCTTTGATAAATTAGTGTTTTTAATAATTCAGAAATTCATTGTTTACGAGTGCCTATTATGATAATTAGTAGCTTTGAAAAATAATTGTTTTGGTTCGTTAATTTTTCGTTGTTTTCCTGAAATAATTACGGCTTTCCACGATAATGGAAGTCCATTTTTTTATCAGAAAAATTTATGAAAAACAATAATATAAAGTATCTATTAAAATAAAATAAAATTCTGAAGATACTTAAAGTTAGATCATTTTTGTCTCAACATATTGCTCAGTAAAATATATAAATAGCAAAAAACACTTTTTTAATATAAAACATCCTTTTTTTATCATTTAAAAGACTTTGAGTTTGATTAATTTATAGAAAATAGCTGATTAATGTCGGGGTTTATTAATAAACGGATTTATTGCATATAGGCAATTAATATGTATGAAAACAAAGGATCAAATTCAGATGTCCTATTATCAAGAATAATCATATTTATACATAAAATACAAGCTCGGATTATAGGCAATTTGCTTTTTGCCTATTTGGCATATTTTGTATGTTTTGCATGTTTTGCATGTTTTGCATGTTTTGCATATTTGGCATCATTGTGCATATTTTACATATATTTTTTGCATATTTTATATATTTTGCATATTTTGCATATTTTGCATATTTTGCATATTTTGCATATTTTGCATATTTTGCATATTTTGCATATTTGCCTATTTTGTATATTTTACATATTTTGAAATTTTGTACATTTTGCAATTTTGCATATTGTCTATTTGCATATTGTCTATTATGTCTATTTTCCCTATTCTAGGTGTTTTTTGCACATTTTGCCTTTTTTCTTGTAGTAGTAAACCTTTCTATAATAAAATTTTGGGTCAATAATACAATATTAATAATTTGTTTGATAAAGAAAAATTACCTGTTCGAGGCTTTAGGCTTAAAAATTGAGAAATCCCTAACTTGTCCATATTTTGCATATTATACCGATTTTGCAAGTTTTGCATATTTTGCATATTTTGCATATTTTGCTTATTTTGCTTATTTTGCTTATTTTGCTTATTTTGCTTATTTTGCATATTTTGCATATTTTGCATATTTTGTATATTTTACATATTTTGCATATGTACATTTTGCATATTTTGCACATTTTGTACATTTTGCATATTTTGTCGGTTTGCATATTTTGTCTATTATGTATATTTTCCCTATTCTGAGTTTTTTTTGCACATTATGCCTTTTTTTAAATTAGTAAACCTTTCTACATTAAAATTTTGGGTTAATAATACAATATTAATGATTTGTTTGATAATAATTTTCTGAGAAAATTTACCTGTTCGAGGCTTAGGGTTAAAGATTGAGAAATCCCTAACCTTTTGCCCTTTTATAATAAACAATTAAAAAACTGAAATAGCATATAATAATAATTAGCACAATTACATTATTAGAAATACAAGAGATATAAATTTATTAGACAATTTTCAAAAATTAAATTAGCACCCATCAATTAATTAAAAAAAAAAGAAAATGTTTTTGACAAGAATAAAGGTTTCTCGTTTTTATCTGATGTTGCTAAAGATTTTAATGGGACATTTTTCAAAGAATTGCAAATTGAGCCAGATTTATTATCCTCTCTTAAATATGCTACAATTACATCTGTCGAATGTAGAGCGTTCATTTTCCATGTACAAATTAATTTTAAGTGACAGAAGACAAAGTATTAAAACAGAAAAGATAAAAAAGCACTTAATTGTAGCTATCAATGATAATACAATGTTTAATTACTAATTAACAATTATTTAGTAGTATTATGTTATTAATATTATATTGTGCCAATATATTTGTGAAGTTAATGTTAAGTTAAATCGCTTTGTATAATAAGTTAAAGGCATTTGCCTATATGTTAAAATTTCTGCTTTTTAGAATATGATTTTTTGCCTATATAAGCGCCTTTTTTTCAATTTTTGTTGACTATAAATCTGAGCTTAATTTATAAAATATCTGTTATGAAAAATTGAATCTGTGGAATTTGTATTTTTCCAATTTAACAAATAAACTTTTTTAATTAATAACTATTTAAAATAATTTCTTGAAGAAAATATTAATATCATACTTTGGAGTCTTAAATTTGTAAAATCATATTCTAGACTAGAGACATATACAGTATGTCCCCCTAAGTTGAAATCATATGGAAAACTTTTTTAATATTAATTTTAGGAAAAAAAGTTAGTACATCCATATTTAAACGTAATTTTTAATTAATTATTCAGAAATTAAAATTACGTTTAAATATGCAAGTACATCCATATTTAAACGTAATTTTTAATTCTGATCAACTTTTTTTAGTAACATTTTTCGATATTGTCAAATTTAAAGGTACTTTACTCTTGAGTAAAACTCATATTTTTTGACAAACCTCGTATACCACTGAAAAAATTTAATATTTGATGACTGTATTCTAGGTTTTAGATAATGCAGAACTTTTTATGAAGAATAACTTTTTTTCCTAAAATTAATAATAAAAAAGTTTTCCATATGATTCCAACTTAGGGGGACTACTGTATATTTATTTTTTATTTTGATATTAACTGCATTTTTATCCTTTTCACTTTTATATTCATTATTAAAAATAACAGCCATCAAAATGGTATTATTAAAATCGTATCATTGTTATAGAACTGCAGCATTACCCGATTTCACTTGCAATTTATAATTACGGTCTTGCTAAAGAGCATTGTTTTTATTTGAATTAAATTTCTATTGTACTTAATAAATTTATAACAATATAATTAAATAAGAAACTAACTTTCTGCTAAATAAAAAATTAAATACCTAGCTCATCAAGTTTAAAAAATCGTCTTGATAAGTTTTAAATCGATTACATTTTATAAAACTTTCCGAGTATAGGGGAATGATTTAGAAATTTCACTAATACTCCCTTTCACAGGATTAAACTTTATTTCCAACGTAATTAAGTTAAAATTTACTATTTTCGTTAAGCCGTAAGATTAGGTTTGAGAAGTTTGTAATAAATTTTGAATAGTCAGCTTAGTTGAAATGTTTGCTTGATAAAAAAAATTGTATTGCGGTTGATAGTGAGGATTACTTTTAAAATTATTTACTAAAATAAAATAAATAAAAACTTAAAGAGAAAATTCAGAATTTTTAAATTTGTCTTGATATAAAATTATCAAAATACTGGGACGTGTAAAACAAATTATAAAAAATCTTTAAATCTAAGCTGAAATACTTTTGAATCACCTTGTAAAGATGACTAGCTTTACCGTCCTTGATAATTAAAAGTTCTTATGGCAAAGAAAGCACTAAAAATTAGAGTGTTTTTGTCTAAAGAAAGATTTTTGAAAAGCCCTATTTTTTTATTTATTACGCACGACACTGAGATGAAACTGATACAGAAGCTACTCAAAGGAAAGCTGTAACCAACGGTCCAAAAAATTTCAATTTTTACATGCTCGTACTTCTCAAATCCCAAATTAAAATTTTGTGAATTTTACATGGGTGCACACTTTGTAAAATGCCCTGTATAATATTGACAAATGGCAAAATAAAGGCTTGGTTTCTAAGAGACGAAGAAAAAATATACTTTTTCCCTTGTATAATAAATAACTATTACCTATTGAATTAAATCATCATAACATATCCTAATTAAATGGTTTTATTTTGTTATCTTGTCTTCAACTTAAAAAACCAAAATGTGCCTATTATGAGTCAATTCTTTTGATTCCATTTTAGAGAAATTTTAATCATTTTATTTCGGTATATTTATACAAATGTGTTTTTTGTCCTTTATTATAATTTTTGTGTATACTTTTTTTGAAGGTTTGTAACTTATTACAAACATTCATATATTTTTATGTTATCAAAAAACCCGTTTGCACATATTGTTTGTAATTACTACCTTTGTAATAATGGTTCCATATTTATTTCATTTCATTTTAAAAATATTTTTATCAAATAAATGCGATTAAAACAAATAAATGCGATTAAAACAAATAATGCCTTTTTGTTATGATAAATCCATAAAATATGTGATGTTTCACAACCTGCGTCAATTAACCAAAATTAATATATTTATCACAAACACGTCAAAAATGTTATTTACTCTCTCCATAAATTATTCGGAATGTACAGGTAATAATAGGATTAATAATCGGTTATTTGAAAAACAGAGCAAAAATTTTATTATTCGAAAATTAGGTTATAAAATTCATTTATACATCTCTACGGTATATCAGGGTTTTAGGTATTTATAGTGCACTATAATCGAATTGATATTTCCAATTAGGATAATGTAAAATAATAAAATATTCAATAAACTAATAGAGACGTGTATTTCAAAAACGGTGTAATCAAAGAGTTAATAAAATTGAATATTAATATTTTAAAACTACTAAAACTAATAATGTGCAAATTGAAAGAAAAATCCATTGTTTGGAAAATAATTAAAATATTTAATTTACGAAGTAAATTACGTATTACTGATTTAAATTATTTGAGTTAAATATTTACCAATATAGAATTTTTGATTTGAAGTTTTGAAGTTGCTTCTTATTTATGTGATAAATGAATAAAAAATTAATATTCCATGGTTGATTTGATTGCAGTATTTTTGGGTTAAATTTATGATTAATAGTAATCAATTGAAAATAGGTTAACAATGCGATCATAACTATATATATCGAGAAAGTGGCCGACAAAACGATTTTATTTCTGTAACATTAACAAAGGAATTAATTTATTGATTATTCAGTGTCTAGAAAGAATTCCAGTACTTTATAAGATTCAAATTGATTAATTTCAAATTTCAGCCTAAACTTGATTTAATTTTGAAATGTATTGAATTGTAATGCTAAAATGTATGCAATCCTGTTTAAAATAGATCAATAACTGATTACAAAATGATTAATAAGGCCATAGAACAATGATCATTATTGGGAGGACACTATTTAGAGACAATAAGAGGCCAATTATATAAAAAATGTATTCAAGTTAACTTAATATTGGGATTAAAGTGTGAATATAGATTGACACCTAATTTTAAAAAGGGCGATAAAAATAAAATAGATAATTATCATCCCATAGCCATATTAAATTGTACAGCAAAACTGTTTGAATTTGTAATATGTAATAAACTATATGCCCACTTTCAAAAATACATATCAACCGAACAGCACGGATTTTGTCGTAAAAAAATCTGTAGAAACAAATTTATTAACTTTCAGCAATAAAATATCAAGATGTGTTAATTCCCGGGAATAAGTCGATTGTATTTATACTGATTTCAAGAAAGCCTTTGATAAGGTAAATCACAATATTCTCCTAGCTAAATTGAAATATTATGATCTTGGCGATCACCTAATAAAATTCTTTTCGTCTTATCTAAAGCTGAGGTCTCAGTACGTAAAGTTTGGTGGTGAAGTATCTCATACAATCCTTGCAGGCTCTGGTGTCCCTCTGGTGTACCTATTACATCAGACTGCCTGATGTATGCAGATAAACTAAAAGTTTTTTAAAAAATCTCCACCCTTAATGATTATCTAGACCTTCAAAATGACTCAATTTCGGATTGGTCATTAGAAAATAAATTACACAATGCAAGGATCAGCACTAGAGACAGTATCAAAAATGACCGATTTGGGAATAGTTTTTCAAAATAACTTCAAATTTGATGAGCATATTCATAATATTACCAAAGAAGCTAAAACATTATTAAGATTTTTTAAACGTACGAGTGGGGACTTTACAGACACATACTCAATTACAAATTAATTTTTATTGTTTATTTTTGTTAATAATATTACAGAAACATATAATTAGGATAATGCCTGTTTGTTTCTGAAAATAAACAAATAATTTAGGAAGGTGGTAGAAAAAATTCGTTCTATCTCAAAAAGTTGCCAATCTTTAGAAAATTAGTATCTTGATTTCATTATTTATTATTTATAAATATAGTTTAATACTTTCTCACATAGAGGTCACTTCAGGAAATTATCATTATTAACTTTAAACTTGTATTGTAAATGTTATCTATTTGTATCTTGAAATGGTATATTTCATTACGAGTGTGGAAAGTGACATTTTTCTCAGGAGT
Organism: Psylliodes chrysocephalus; assembly: GCA_927349885.1. NCBI lineage: Eukaryota > Metazoa > Arthropoda > Insecta > Coleoptera > Chrysomelidae > Psylliodes > Psylliodes chrysocephalus. The sequence continues at coordinate 14,306,460 of OV651829.1, forward strand.
GGGTTTATGCTTCGTGCGACAATCACATGAGTGAAAAACTACTTCCACACAAGTGATGTACAATATTTTTGCTACGATCTCAAAATAATTTTATCAAAAAAAAAACAGGAAATTTTGCTACAAAGGTTCTATAAAGATTTGTCTGGTTTTAAATTTGTTTTTATATGCCTTATTGAATAATTTTAAAAATGTTTTACAAAATTAAAAACATTGTCATTCCATTTACAAACAATTTCATAGGATGATAGAGATAAAATAACATTAGGTACAAAAAATATTAGAATAATTAGTTTTTTTTGAGAAATAAGATAAACAACGGTGAACAAATTTTTATTATTTTTTATTATTAATAATTACCCACATATTTACTTCTGATTATTTTCTGATCAGTAATTAAAATAGTACAAAATAAAATTCGAAAAGATTAACTGTAGAGATTCTATTACAATAAATAATATGTATTTTAAATAAACAACAATAGTCGTATTTTCGCAATTTTCATATTTTATCAAAATAAAAAAAAGATGCTTCATTAGAAAATGAAAATGAAACAGTGTCGCGACATGGTCGCAAAATGCAAGGTTGAAAAAGTTGAAAACTCTACAACCTGCGCTATCAAAGTTATGTCACTTGAATTATCTAATCAAAAAGTATATTAACCAAGAAAAACAAAAATAATGTAGGTTACTTTAAATTTATTTTAATAACTTGTTGAAAAGAAATATATCTAAATTCTAGACATAAAAATTAATGTAATTTTGGTCAACCGACTGTTATTATTTTTAAAATTTTAAATAAGTGACAATACTGTCAAACTTTTAGTTATTAAGATTAAATATACATTTAAATGAGTTATTTTTGTGTAGAATCGATAGATAATAGCATTTCTATTTTTTTCGTCTATCATTATAAATAATTTGTTAATTTAAATAAAACTATATTAAGTTCAAATCTCGGATGGGGATAAATTAATTTAAATATTTTTTCGTTTATACATATGTTGTGTATTTTATTTTATAAATTAGTAAAGTGATAAATTATTTTTAAATTAGGTATTTTATCTTAATATTTATAATATTTGTAGATTTTCTATGACCCACTAACGATAATCTATCAATTTAAAAAAATATTTTAGGTTAAGACAAAAAAACTAATTTTAAAATAATTTATGACTTTTATTAATTTGTAATATAAAATAAACATGAAAAAAAGATTTGAACCCGGGCCTCTCGCGTGGGAGAAAGACGTCGTGTCCTCAGCTCCACCTCCATATTTAAAAATTTAGTTTTAATACTCCAATTACATTTGTTTTTTATTATAATTTGAGATTTATTCTGAAATGTGGACGAAATAAAAATAGAAATACTATATCGATTCTACACAAAAAATAACTATTTTAATGTATATTAAATATTAATAATTAAAAAATATACTGACAATCAGTTTAACAGAATTGTCATTTATTTTATATTTTAAAAATAATAGTAGGTGTTTAAAATATGAACTGTAATTAGTAGATTTAATTTGTTTGCAGTGTTCTCACTATCTAGAATGGAAATGAAACATATTCGTTCAATTGAAAGCAATTTATTTTGTAGTATGTGCGTAGATTAGCTAATATCCATGTGGGGGTAGAAAACATATGAACTGTGATTAGTGAATTTCATTTTTTTGCACTGTTCTCAGTGGATATGAAATATATTCGTTCAGTTGAACGCAATAGCATACTTTTTCGTTTTGTAGTCCATGCGTAGAAAAGCTAATACCCATGTGTGTGTAGAAAAGAGTTTTTATTTCATTTTTATTTGCAATTTCAATTTTGAATCCAACGTCATTTTGCTTTTAGTCTACATCTATCGTGTTGTTAAATTTTAAATTAATTCTTTCAATATTTTTAACAAAAACCACCTCTGACTATGTGTTTTAAAAAACCCATTAAGCAGATTCGTAGTGGATATATTATGGTAAATCGAATGGTTAAATTCATTTTAACCTTTACTATATTTAATTACAACATTTTTTTGTTCTACATTTTATTGACTACCTACCTAATGATGAAGCAAATATGAGACTGGTAAAAATAAACTTTGTGAGACAGAAAGGACTTTTTCTACTACCTTTTTAAGTAATTTGGCATTATTTAGATTAAAATATTTCACAAGGTTTTCTGAAGCACAGAATTAATAATATTCTTGGTAAGTTGTAAAAATTTATCATTAATTAAATGTTTATATAAACCTTCTTACTTATGGAATTTTTTCAGTACTATCCAACATCGAAGGGAAGGAATCAAAGTTGCCTTTGACATTTTACAATTTCACTAATTTTTTATAAACATCTTTTTTGAATAACATTATGCCATATCGCCTATAGAAAATGAATATTATTCGTGAAAATATTCAGGATTACAGGATTAAAATTTGCAAGCGATTCCGGATTTTTCATCTAAAATAAATTTCAATTAAAATTTCCAAAATTTTTTTCACCTATGTGAATGATTCAAAAATAGATTTAATTCTTATTACAATAATAATTTACCGTTCAGTGTCTAGAAAGAATTCCAATAATTTTAAATATGTTCAGATTGATTACTTTTAAACATATCCAATTCTAAACAAACTCTTATTTTAGTTCTACTTCTCGTAATTTTTTATCCAATTCAGTTATATTAGAGATAAATCGGTATATTTTTAGAAATGTATAAACCCACCCAGATTTGTTTTCCAGATTTTCATCAGGAAGCTTTCGCCAAACATGCTGCGATTAATAATATTATGATGGCACAGGGAAAAAGGAAGCTTATTTTCACAGGGTCAATTTTAAAAATGTTCATTTTATATTAAATTCAAACACTGATTTTAATGAAATTTATGTTTTTATCAACATCAGTGTCCCCTAAAATGTTGAGTTGGCGATCAAACTCAACATTTCGAGAAAATGTTAATATATTTTAATTTTGATTTTTACGTATTTTAGGATAACTAATGATTTTTATATCTTTTCTATATTAGTCACAATATAGGAGATCTAATCGAAAATAAACTACTACTAGACAGTTTTAGATTTAGGAAAAAATCTAGGTTACTAAATATGTATTTGAGAAAAATTAAATTAAAATGGAAACTTAAAGATACATTTTAAATTATAATAAGTACTATACAAAATTATTTTTTGTATAATTGCTTATTAAAAAAAAAACTATTATTTATTTTTTGTTACTGAAAATTTTATTAGTTAAGGAAAACATATACTGTCATAATAATTCCTAAAATACAAAAAAGAAATATTCAAAAGCAAAAATTTTTTTATAAAGAATGGATTGAGGAAATGACCAAAATACGATTTTGCCCGATTTGAAAATGGTTCCTTTTCCCCTAGCACCTTTAAAAATAATAATAATAATTCAACAATTTTCTTTTTTTCAAGAAAACACGCACCTGCTATTCCGCGAAATCCAATAAAAAAAAATCACCGGCGAATCTTACAACAAACAAACAAAACTAAATAATAAACCACATGTTAGACTTGTACGAGCAAAACCAAAACAAAACACAAGACACTTCTCGAGGAAGACGATCCTCGCGCGGTCACTAGGAGGTCGTCGCGACGGAGATGTCCATTTCTAAGGGCGAAGCGACCATCGTCGTCGTCATTCGCACAGGAAAACAATTGCAGACGACGTTGACGTTGACATCGGCGTCGACATGGAAGTCGAAATAGAGGATGTGAACGATAAACTGAGAGCGACTCGGTGAGTAGCTTGCGCATTACTGTCGGCACACGGTTGGTTGGTGCGTTCGCGCTCGCTTGTCGGGCCGGATGGTGGTTGATGAACGCGCGCCGCCGATTCAGAAGACCGACGACGCAAGCACAAGCAGAAGAAGATGGAACAGAAGACGAAGAAAATAAGAGAGCGAGGTGCGAACCGTGTGCGGTCGACGCCCTCGATGTACCGTCCGGAGCGGACAATTGCACTAATGATTTTCAAATATAATCAGCCGGTCAGAGGTATCTTCCATCCAGTATCCCTTTATACTTTTTGACTATCGTCGGAAATGTATATTCGTTAAATTCATAATCTTTTCGATTATGAAAAACTAGGCATACATACTTGCAGAGCTGGGCAGTAGTCGAGTAAATTGTACTCAGTAATTAGTACTCGTAAGTACTTTCATCTTAATGGGACTCGTACTCGAAAAATAACTAGTACTCAGTGTAGGTTTTGGTATATGAATTAGACATATCGCTATAATAATAAAAATTTATTTAGACCTCAAAAAAAGTATAATATTAAAATGTATTGACAGTCTTCTTCGCCAGTACTTGTCGTCGTCTTGTTTATTATTATTTTTTTTTCTTCACTTTCTTTTTCGTTTCCATAAAAACTTCATGACCACGGTCGTCAAGGCTCGACCAATCAGGGCACACCTCAAAAGACCTCGAGCCGACATATCTACCTAAGGCTTAACAACGTTATGACCATGACATCAGTTACGACATCGACGCTTGACCAACCTTAATTACAAACAACTTAAAAATTTTAAAATTAAATGACAAATCTGTCAAAAACTAAAAAAGGTAAGGTTATATGAGGAACATGATGTCGTCACACTCAGTACTTGATTCCTACAGCTGACGAGTACGAGTACCGACGCGTCCCTATATATTATAACGGTTCCACTCCGGAAAAGTTAAACCATTCCAATATCCTAAAGCTTTTAGGGTTGTGACTCTATTGCAGGCCTGCACAACTCAGATTTTCAAAGGGTCCGTTCAAAAACCGTAAGTGTACGAGAGCCAAGAGAGGTGGTCTATTGATATTCAAAAAAAAGTCCTTACTTTCTAATTGAAGGGGTTAGAGCAAAAAGAGTACAAGTGACTTTTTTTCATTTTAGGGATAAGTACAGATTCATCTAGTTAAGTGACTCTAAACCTTTTTTCCTCGTGGCCCCTGATCAGCTTTGTATAAAGTTGGCGGCCCTATTGACATAAAACAATAAAGGAAGATTATATCAGGGAAGTTTTATTTTTTAAAGAACAAGTGTTAATTATAATAATTTTTGTAAAATTAATGTGATCCTTCAGTTTGCATTTCTCGGACAAGTTTATCTATATTAGGTTTAATTTTGGATAATTTCAGCCCTAATTCTTCTTCAACGTTTTTCAAACTATTTATATATTTATTTTTTATATACATTAATGCAGAAAATGAAGTTTCACATAAGTATGTAGTAGAAAATGGGATCAAAAAATTCAAGGCTTTGTTTGACAGTTCCGAATATGAATATCTTTCACAAATACCCAAAAATCTTTGAGTACAGCTGATCGAATTTACTTTTCAAATCACCATCAGTTGACAGTTCTATGAACTGTTTTTCTTTTAGTGCTGTCAGACCTTCATTTTCTGATGTAATTGCAATCGAGTATAGATTTCTAATCCATGCATTGTTGACAGGGGAAAATACTCACGAAATATGATTTTTAATGCGTCCAAATGCTGCAAAAAGCGTGATTTATCGCAATCAAGTAGTCTCTTCATTTTCTTCTAAAAATTCTTTTAATTTGAGAAAAGAATCAAACTTATTTTTTCTAACATGGTGCAGCCACAAATCCAATTTTTTTATCATTGCTTGAATCTTTGACTTGTAAATTAAGGTTAAGTAAATTCAAGTGGTTGAATATGTCTGCTAAATGGGCCAATCTGGTTAGCCAACTACTATCGTTGAAACGGTCTGCAAGATAGAAATTTTTCTCACTGAGAAATAATCGGACTTCGTCCTTTAGTTGAAACAATCTGCTCAGAACTTTTCCTCGTGACAACCAACGAACTTCTGCGTGCAGTAAGAGTTGATAATCTCCAGAGCCTTCTGGAGTACATTCCACCTATTTATCATGGGTTTTACAAAAATATGATCCATCAAAAATCTAAAGGGAAGAAAGCAGAAAGGCCAAAACAGCAACTACTAAAAGTTCTGATGCAAGTCCCAGTAATTCTAACAATGGAGCCAATGTAGAAGCGGATGGTGAAGAAGACTTGGATGATCATGACGTTGATTCGGATTATGAATCATAAGTTGTATTTCCTTTAATAAACATGCTTATATTAAAAAAGAATTAGTTTTTTTTGACCAACTTTAACAAAATTACTATTTTCGTTTGTACATAAAATTCAAAATTTTGGCTGAACTAATTTTTATTTTTCTTCACTATTCAAAGGATTTTGCTTCATTTTTTTAGCCACATACTTTAACACTAAGACAATTTATTTTTCATTGAATTTTCAAATAGCAATTAATTTTAACATCTAATTACTCAAAACTATATAATCTGCACTTATACCATTAGGTCAGCACCTAAAAAAGGCCATCACCTAAAAAAGGCAAAAAAGCAACTACTCCCTAAATGCAATTTTGTTGCTGAAAAAGAAATAGTTTAACGTAGGCACGACAATGACGAGCCGCATGCGGCCCGCGGGTCGTATGTTGTGCAGGCCTGCTCTATTGGCTTACTACGAAAATTAAAAAAAAAAAAATACTAATATATAAATATTGAATTTGAAAAAAATCTAAATATTCAGCTTCGCTTCTTTCTTTTTGCTTCCGCTTTTCCTGCCTTCTGCTCTAGCTCCTGAATTTCTATACCTCCTGTTCTTCTGCCTAGCCTCCTATTGCTGTTTTTCTCTACTTTCCCTTCTCCCTCCTCCTTCTGTTAAACTTTCCTTAATGCTAAGTTTCTCTTCCTATTATTTGACTCACATTTATTTTCAAATTAAATAATTCTTTTTGTTTTATTTCATCTTTGCGATATAAAATCTTCAACTTTAATATGTATCCTAATTTCTATATAACATTTTCTAAATGACCTTTTAAATTTCTCAACTGACAATTCTCAAATCCTTTGTGCTATTTACACCACTTTTTTTAGGTGAACCTAAACTTTAAGTGTCACTTAAGTTACACATTTGCTTTTCTCACCACAACGTAACTAACTTAGGTCTTACTTAAGTAGTAGTAAAACTAAGCCAGAGAAATCGTCGGTTTAAGTTCTGCTTTGAGTTCATTTAACTTCAAACGGACATTTATTATACGTATTATAAAGCAATGGAAAATAAAAATGTTACATGCGTGGTATAAGTTATTTATTATAACGCAAGCCACTATTTCTTCAATCTAGGTACTTAGAATCTTAGTCTGAATTACAAATTATTTTTTTTTCTACAAACCATTTGATAAAACCTCGACAGATTTATTACAGAACATAGAACACGATTTTTTTTTATTTTTTATTTTGGTTTTCTTTTAATACATTCCATCTTGAAGTTACTAAAGCTATTAAAATAACAAAGTACAACAAAAGTCGAAATCAGTAATAATTATGAAATGCAACATAATTTTTAATAAACTAAATAATTTGACACTTTAACGTAGACATTGATGGTAGTGATAATAACAATTCTTCACAATTTTACACAGCTGCCAAGATGTACTCCAATTTAACAAAGATTTTGTTAAATGGAACTTCTGAAAAGCATAACAAAGTTAAAGTTCACTTTAAATCAAGATACACCTTAGCCAAATCTTAATCGTAAGTAGCAGCGGTACAAACGACCCTCTGACAATTTTTCCAAAATCTATCTGACAATTCCATTAATTTTAAAAATCCCACTACCATCGTGTCACAAAATATCATAACAATATATCCGCCTATATAAGTTTTAAAATATATGACTGTTCTTTTGAGAATTCTCTATTTATACTTATGCCACTACCTAATTCGTTTATTACTTTACTTTGACATTCACATGAAAAAATTGGGCGTATACGTTAATAATAAATGCTAACTAATTGATAGATGATACTAGTGGTACTCCCGTTTTTGCTTGTTACTTACTAACTTATTATTACTAATTCCTTCTTTGAGTCACTAACTAAATTATTTAAAATACCATATTTTTCAAATTTGCAAAGTACTTATTTCGAGTATTATTCATATAAATACTCATATTTAGAGTACTTAGGAGTACTTTATAAAGCTACTTATTCTGAAGTACTCATAAGTATATATAATATATTCGTTCAGTTGAACGCAATAGCATAGTTTTTCCTTTTGTAGTCTATGCGTAAATAAGCCAATATCCATGTGGGTGTAGAACAAAAATATGTCTACTTATGTTGGAACCAAACGGAAAACTTTTTTATTATTGGTTTTGTGAAAAAATGTATTCTTGTTAAAAAGTTGTGCATGGTCCAAAACTTAAAATGCAACCATCAGATATCAATTTATTTAAGCTGTATACGAGGTTTGTCTAGAAATATAAATTTTACTCAAGAGTAAAGTACCTTTATTTTTGACAATACAGAAGAACATTATAAAGTAAAGTTATTTTAAATTAAAAGATATTCAAATATACAATTACTGTCATTTATCATAAAAATTCAGGTTAGGTGATTATTTACGTTTTACATTATAAATTATTTGTAGTTATAAATTAATTAATCACCAAACCTGAATTTTAATGCTAAATGGCTGTAATTGCATATTTGGATATAACTTTTAATTCAAAATAAATTTACTTCATAATATTTTTCTGTATTGTCAAATGGTACTTTAATATTGAGTAAAATTCATATTTTTTGGCAAACCTCGTATACAGCTTAAAAAAATTGATATTTGATGGTTGCATTTTAAGTTTTGGACCATGCAGAACTTTTTATCACGAATACATTTTTTCACAAAACCAATATTAAAAAAGTTTTCCATATGGTTCCAACTTAAGTAGACACACTGTATATATATATTTCCAAAACAAGCTTGATTTCGTCAAATACATTTATGATATGATAAAATTAATGATGTAATTTGGGTAAGTCAATAATCAAATATCAAAATATGTAAAAGCAAATTTGTAGATCACCCAATTCGCAAATTTTTGTTTTTTACCAATCAAATATTAAAAAAAAATACATTTTTAGAATTTATCTTCACCTACTCATCGTACATAACTATTATCAGTGGTAATGCATTAAAATGTTTATTATGGTTGTTTCAAACAATCAATATCAGAATTTAGCACTGCTACATATTTAGAATTATTACAGCTATATCAGAGATATTTCCTAGCAAATCTAAAGTCTTCTGGAATCTTAAATTCTCTAAGGATGACAACTTAGTGAGCGAAACGTATGTCAAGGATTTGGTGTGGTAAAAGATTAAAATTTTATTATTTATTTTACCATTGTAGAGTAAAATATAATTTATCTACGCCCGTGAGGTAAGAACTTTTTATCCCACTCATTTTGCGCGAGATAACAAGTTTATTAACGCATGCGCTTTTCTTATCTCACTGCTTTTCAATCAATCAAAAATGTCAAAATCTATTTAAATTTAATAACAAATTAGTGTCACAATCTAAAGTAACAAGTAACTATATTTAAAGCTTGTTCTTCAATATTCAAACTTTCCGAATCACTCATTTTATTATCGTTGCTAAGAAAACAAAACGTTTTTATTCAATTGTTAGAACCGCTACACAACATTTTGATGTGTCGCCAATCGACATGTAGGCAGTGGTGGAGAACAATAATCCTAAATTAACTCTTAGAGAAAAATAGATAAAAATTTGTACAATATACGTGTGATAACGCTTTATTAACATACTTTTGCGATTGATGCGTTCGTTAATAAAGCTCTGATCCCACTAATATCATAAATAACTAAAAAATAGCCAAGCAATTAATGTAGTGTATTAATAGTAACAAAAAATCACTCATTTGGAATGCAGGTTATCAAATTCATTCCTAAACTATACAACTATAAACAAAACATAAAACATTTTAGGAAACACGGCAATTTTTATGGGATATTGTGAATATATAACACGTCTATTTTCATTTATAGAATTATACATTTTTATAATCATTGAACCAATATTTGGCATTTTCCATTTTCGATTTTTAAGCGAGATAAACATATTAAAGAAAGGTAACAAAATAATTACAAATAAATATTTAATAAATTATTATGAGAGACAAATTTAAGAAATGTTAGTTTAGTTAATAATTAATTATTCAAATAAATTCATATTTTCATACAAGATAAGTAAATTTCAAATGTATGCTCTTATATTTATATTTTTGATAAAAATAAATTAAATATTTTTGTAATGAATATTTAATTTGTCTATGAGAGTTTTATTGTTAATTTATTAAGTTTTCATTTGTTTTTTAGCTAATAACTATAACTTTTGAGAAACTGTAATAAAATTAAGATAATTCTTTGAAAATTTCCAAATAGATTTTTCAAAATTACCCCTACAAAATATTTAAAACTATTTTTAAACCTTCTAAATAAATTTTGAAAAAATTATGTTCCGGGAAGGAGCCAAACCCTTCACATTCTCTTTCTAAGCGTTCTGCCTTACCAACCCGGCTATCAGGACATTAAACGTCCAGAGTCAGAGTTATGAATTGGAATATTAGATTCGAATCATAAATGATGACAGTTTAATTTATATTTTTTCAGAAACAGCATCATCAAAGGAAATATGCCTAATGAATGCAAACCCTCCCCTGTGTTATGTAATACAAACAGAAGACCTGGGGAGGATCGTCATGCGTCAAGCCTATTTCATTAGACGGTGCATTATTAATTAAAATACTTTGTTTTCGACGCATTAAGCATTAGTTTTTCGCTATTTCTATGGTAATATTTGCTAAATATAAAGTCTTGTACAAACGTTTTTTTACAACCTATTGAATTAAAATTGTCAAAATATGTTCATTCGAAAGATTAACAATTTTTTATCGAGTGCAATTGTCCACACCCGCGCTAAACGTTCTCTTACGTATTACTTGCAATTCGGAAGCGCGCTGGCACTATGGTTAAGTTAGGCACCACGTAGAACGGTCAAAGAACCGAAGGAAGCGATCCATGAGCGCGAGGCGCAAGGATGATGAACGGTCTTCTCTCGCAGCAAGGAATAAAAGGGAACCGAAAGACTCGTGGGACGTTATATAGTTTATAAATGTCAAATATCAAACGTACATAACACATAACTTTGAATTTGAATACGAGCAACAACTGCACCGGTAAAATCGATAAATGGAAACGAATAATTAATGTCGATGTCGAACAGTTAAATAACCATATTATTTTTTGAGTATGAGTTGATGCAATATGGAAATAAAATTGGAGATAAATATATGGGCACAAGAAAAATTTACGGATTCGTTAAAAAAACCTAAACCACAAGAATAAATAATAATCAGAAGGATATCCGGATATGTTTTTCATTATTTTTGTTTCTGTTATACTACGCCAAGTTTTGTAACACCCTATAAGATCATATGTATTTTAAGTTAATACTTATTATTTAGATATAATTTTAGTATTAGTTTTTCTTTTTCCATTTTTTTTTTCTTTAAGTGATCGAGGTTGAGTGGAAGAGAAGCTTCAATATTTGCTTATGCAAATCTGAAAGCTGAACTTTGCCTTTTGGCTAATTATTTTTAATAAATTATACTATTTTAATTTTGTAATTTTCACATGAAAATAAAATCATATTTATCTATTTATTTATCTCTCTTATAATTCCTTTGTAGTTGATGACGACGAGCTATGACCTCGTCTTTTAATTATTACTTGTATTCCATATCATTCTCGCAGTTTTGAGTTCTTGAATTGAGTAGCTTTACACAGAACAACTTTCTAAAAGTTTTTTGAAATTGAATGGCTGTTGGATTAGCACAATTACTATTTTGCTGTCTTATAAGACCAAACAAATTTTCTAACGGATCTTGGTTTAAACGTCCAGTAAAAAGAAACTTAACGTTTTTTGTTTTATGAAGAATTTAGTTGCATCCCCACCTAGGTTATTAAAAAGTTGTCCAACGGTTTTTCAATTTTTCGATTTTTCACTTTTTCAATTATTGGATTTTTGGATTTTTTAGATTTTTCGATTTTTCGATTTTTCAATTTTTCGATTTTTCGATTTTTCGATTTTTCGATTTTTCGATTTTTCGATTTTTCGATTTTTCGATTTTTCGATTTTTCGATTTTTCGATTTTTCGATTTTTCGATTTTTCGATTTTTCGATTTTTCGATTTTTCGATTTTTCGATTTTTCGATTTTTCGATTTTTCGATTTTTCGATTTTTCGATTTTTCGATTTTTCGATTTTTCGATTTTTCGATTTTTCGATTTTTCGATTTTTCGATTTTTCGATTTTTCGATTTTTCGATTTTTCGATTTTTCGATTTTTCGATTTTTCGATTTTTCGATTTTTCGATTTTTCGATTTTTCGATTTTTCGATTTTTCGACTTTTGGACACTCCGTGAAGGAAAACGTATTGAAGAACGCTGAGTCGATTCTGCCTTATCGGAAGATTTGCCAATGGTTGAAGCTGATGGTTACAAAAGCTGATATAAAATACTCGTACATGGCACTTGAGAGATTTCAGTGCTAGAAGTCGATGTACTTGGAACTGCCTCGTCAATGATGCCACTTGAAACGAATTTGAGTGAAACAGCATCTTTTCGCAGTATTTGTCTCTTTCCTTTCTGGAACATCCGTGGAGAAACATGAACATCACAAATTCTATAGCTCTTGTGAAGCTCTTGTCTACTTTGTATAATAAATCTGGTCTATAACACGCTAAGAGCCAAGATTTCGCTCTGAAAAAAGATTTACTTATTTTTCATTTTATTTAACCTGATAGCTTCAGACTGTTCAGACTTCCATTGTCTGGGATAAAGTATAAACTTTGGGATAACTAATAAAGCTCGGTAGATAAGCACTTAAAAAACAAAATATGGATGCAAATATGCACAAAAAACAGTCAAAATATACACTAAAAACATATATTTTTGAATTTAAATGTGAATTTAATAAGTAAAGTTAGACATTAAATTAACTAAAATTAACTACACTTTGAGATCGAAACTGGACATTTGGGCCAATAATTATAATTTTTCAATTTTTTCTTCAAGTTACTTTATTTTTTGATATTTTTTATAATAATAAGTGGAATTACATCGTCGGCAAATTGTATATAATTATAATTTTCAACCGTAGGACTTAAAAGAACTTTTTCATTTATTTTCTTACTTAATTTTCCAACTTATTTTATAACACTTCCTTCTGTTTCTTGATGATAAATGGTAATGATTTATTTTATACTATTCTAATTGGTATATTCATTAAAAATTTTGGTCTTAAGAGTTTTACTACAATAAAGTTTAATAAAAATATAGATTATTATTTTTATTGATTTAATTAAAAAAACATTAAGTATGTATGAATAATAAGGGTATAATTAGAGTAATTCGAGAAAGATATTGGAGATTAAATATAGAAATGCCGAAAATTATCTAATGTGTATCATAACAAGTTATTATTAGAGATAATTCAGTTTTGATAGGTCATTACTAGTTGGCATTGATTTTAAATTCTGAAAATTACCTGAAATGTATCAACAAGAAAATATTAGAGATTATTTTTTTCGTATAACTTTTAACCAATTAGAACGTTCAATTTAGTTAAGTTACCTCGTATAATTTCGATAATACCTGATTATACATAGAGTAGCTCCAGCAATCAAAAATATTTACAATAATTTCATTTCCGTAGTAACCACATCGGCAACAATACACTGACTAATAATTGTAATTTTCATTGTACCGATATGTATTTAAATTAATAAATTGTTGATATTTACTTAATTTACTCAAAAAATAATCGTATCAAATACAATACGTACTTCAAAATAAATACGGTTATACATCTCAAACTTCCTGCATAATTACAAATCGTGTCAGTTTGACAGAATAATCCTCCCGCTTCGCGGTCGGATTATTTAAACTGTCAAACTGACACTCTTTATAATTATGCAACAAGTTATCGATGTATAACCTGATTATTTTGAAGTACTTACAGTATTACTACTGATAATTTAAGTCAAAAAAGAAATATTTTGATTCTTAAAAAAAGATATTTTTGTATATTACTCGCGTCCAAACCATTTATAATGATATAGAAGTTCCTGACATCATCAAATTTATGATCTAAATTGAACGATACTGGGGTGGTCTTGAAATCAAAATTTAAATAAAAATTGTTGATTTTGGAGGAAATGTCAGATAGAAATTAGATTGTCAGAAATTGTGAGAGAAAAATTGAAAATGTCAGGGTAATTTTGTTGATAAAAACGAAAATAGATATAGGAAGAGGATGTATTAAAATAAGATTGTTAGAAGAATTATTATAGTTGGAGTTAATAAATTGGATAAAACTGGAGGTGGTAAATAAATTTTATTTATATTGGAAGGAAGAAAAATTGATAAAATAAAAGGTAATAGAAATAAGCAAACAGTTAAAGGCAGGACAGATACACACGGTAGATACAGGGAGACACGAACAGCACACACAGGTAGAGATTAACAGATAGGTTCAGACTAGCAGATAGAGACGAGCAGATAGGCAGAGACAAATGGACAGGTAGAGGCAATAGAGACAAGTGGAGACGAGGAGCTAACGGGAAGAGAAGATTGAAGAATTTAAAAATTTATTTTTCGTTTAGTACTAAATTTGATAAATAATTTTTTTTGTAAAATTTGTAGAGCCGAACCACCCCTTTTAAGAGTCTGGGCAAATTTATAAAAAAATTGATATACAGGGAGTTTCTATATCAATAAATAAATAAATACTGTTAAAGCGACTACTTTTAATGCGCTAGTTCAGTGTGATGTCATTTTGGTTCCACTGACATTTAATTCTAACCAAACTTTTAACAAAAACATCAATAAATTTGACATATACGTTTATACTGTTTTTATTTTATTTCAAAATATTGTTTACAGGCCATAAAAATAATTTAAAGGTATGTACATAATTGGTAACTAAACGATTGTATATTTGATATATGCTATTTACTTACTTTAGGAATATATTTATAAAAGTGAAAACAACGATATAATTTAGGTTAACAAAACGAACAAAACGCACTCAAAAAATCTACTGTCACTTTAATTGTCAGTGGAACCATAATTACATCATCACTGAACTAGCGCATTGCGTCGTTTTTCTTTCTAACCAGCACGTAAACATTTTGTCTACTCATGTCCTATCATTTGTTAATTAAATGTTAATGTTCAGTTTCATAATGATATTCATTCTAGCACTGGTTTTTCATTATGAAACTGAAAAATTGATCAATAGAAACCTATATTTTGTAATAATCATATAAGCATCCAGTTATTTTCCTCAAATAGTTTTTGACAGTTTCTGGAAGATTTATGTTCTGTGTCAGTTTAGATCTTCGATTTTGAAATATCTAGGTATTTTAAATTTGAAAAAAGATGTCCAGCAACAATAATGTTCCATATACACTACTCGAAATTAAAGGTATAAAATGTATCAACATTTAGACTGGAAGCTAACAAAGAAAGTATCATCCTTTCCTAAAAATGTGTTGCTTTGAACAACTCTCAACCAAATTGAAATACTCGTTACTCCATTTTAAAAACTCAACTAAATATTAAACATAAAACTGATATGTGAGAGAATACCCAACATTACTATCATATAAAAAGAGAATGTCCAAAGGCTATAGCGGAAAAAAATCCGAAACACTTTTGGGAAATGAAAAAAGATTGATTATTTAGTTGTCTTAACAAGTAGTCTTAACAAGTAGTCATAACAAATTAGATTATCTAAGGTTTTGAGGGATTAAAAGCATTATAATTTTTTAAATTAATCTATTTTCGATTGAAGAACTGGTTCTTGGTCGTAGAAAAAATAGGGTATGCAACTCTGTAACAGCTAATTTAAAACACCCTATATTTGACTTATATATTATACTTTATTTATATTATATTTCAACATCTTGAGGAAATCTGTAAAATGAATGTGCACCGATATAAGATTTATTTTTGCAGTCTTTATAACTACAAACAAATCCAGGAAAGGCGACAAAATTAGATAAATATAGACTGTAAAAGTAACATATGTACAACAGGGTGGATGGATGCACTAAAAAACTATTTGAGCTAAACAGTAAAAAAACAGCAAACGATCATAAAAAGTAAAAAAAAATATATAATTTAAGTCTGATAATAAGCTACTAGTCACTAAATTAACACGCAAATTATAAAAACAATGAAATGGCAATGTCAACATTCAAATTATTTATGATTCGTGTTATAAACATTCATTTGTCAATCAACTTTTTTTTCCGAATAGCACAATTAATTTGTGAATAATTGTATACATTATTTTTTAACGAATTTTTACTCATTTTTATCGCGCCTAGTGTACAACCATTAGTAGATTATGTCTCAACGGTTTAAAAACAAACACAATAGCGATTATTTAACAAGTCTTTGTCGTTTTACCTATAACTCTGTAATGTTATCCATTCGTCATACTTTCTCAAACTAGTTGACTGCGGCGAAATAGTTAACCTCACGGATTTTTAAGTAACACTTGTTTTGAAATACAAACCAGATCATTAAACAAAGATAAAGTGTTCAGACATTATTTCAAGCAAAGGAAATAGAAAAGAACCGATGACTTACTAAAAAAAACAACAACGTAAAAGTAGTTAATTTAAAAACTTATTTTTATTTCAAGGTTATTCCCCTCCTGGATGCCCTACGCCTTTCAGTATCTATTACTTTTTGAAAAACATATTTTTTATAAGATAGATACCTATAATTATTGTATATCACCAAACCAATCAAAATATTGTTGTTCTGTGTAAGTAAGCATTACATATTGCAACAAACAACTACACAAGTGTGTTGAAATACATCTAATTCGATAAAAACATAAATATTTTGATATAGAATGACAAGAATTGAACAATTTGAATATAATATCAAAAAGTACCCATTCACAACTTAGCATCAGGAGGTCAACATCTACATAATATAGCTCATGTTACTTTGGGACAAGTTTGAACGGCGCAGGCGCGAAACTAGCTCTGAAGTTAGCTAACTTAACCTGATGACAGATGTCAAAAGTTGATCTAACCTCATATCTAAACTGTCAAAAATGTCATCTAACCTGTCAGTCAAAATATGGCCTCTAACTTATCGTACAACCAACTTTCTCAAAAACAAAAAAATGTCATCTAAAATAATCACAAAAACAAAAAAATGTCTTTTAACCTAACAAATGCAGAAAAGAAGATGTCAGTAGGATAGACAGACATATACAAAAGGACCTAAACTATGTTATTATTTAGTGAACGAGATAAATAACATTCAAATAACCTGACAATGTACAACCAACAAGGTCTAACCTATCATACAATCACGTCAAACTAAGCAACTTCTGGAAACTCAAAGATTAAAATGAGGAAAGAGAAGAGAAGTTAAAGAAGTCCTTGGAGACTGAAATCTGCTATTGATAATTAACATTAACCTATATGATAGGTAATAAAAATAAACCTGACCTATGAACAACGTCGTCAAATACATTCATAGAAATTCATAGAAATTCATAGAAATTCATAGAAATTCATAGAAATTCATAGAAATTCATAGAAATTCATAGAAATTCATAGAAATTCATAGAAATTCATAGAAATTCATAGAAATTCATAGAAATTCATAGAAATTCATAGAAATTCATAGAAATTCATAGAAATTCATAGAAATTCATAGAAATTCATAGAAATTCATAGAAATTCATAGAAATTCATAGAAATTCATAGAAATTCATAGAAATTCATAGAAATTCATAGAAATTCATAGAAATTCATAGAAATTCATAGAAATTCATAGAAATTCATAGAAATTCATAGAAATTCATAGAAATTCATAGAAATTCATAGAAATTCATAGAAATTCATAGAAATTCATAGAAATTCATAGAAATTCATAGAAATTCATAGAAATTCATAGAAATTCATAGAAATTCATAGAAATTCATAGAAATTCATAGAAATTCATAGAAATTCATAGAAATTCATAGAAATTCATAGAAATTCATAGAAATTCATAGAAATTCATAGAAATTCATAGAAATTCATAGAAATTCATAGAAATTCATAGAAATTCATAGAAATTCATAGAAATTCATAGAAATTCATAGAAATTCATAGAAATTCATAGAAATTCATAGATTTTCATAGAAATTCATAGAAATTCATAGAAATTCATAGAAATTCATAGAAATTCATAGAAATTCATAGAAATTCATAGAATTCATAGAAATTCATAGAAATTCATAGAAATTCATAGAAATTCATAGAAATTCATAGAAATTCATAGAAATTCATAGAAATTCATAGAAATTCATAGAAATTCATAGAAATTCATAGAAATTCATAGAAATTCATAGAAATTCATAGAAATTCATAGAAATTCATAGAAATTCATAGAAATTCATAGAAATTCATAGAAATTCATAGAAATTCATAGAAATTCATAGAAATTCATAGAAATTCATAGAAATTCATAGAAATTCATAGAAATTCATAGAAATTCATAGAAATTTATAGAAATTCATAAAAATGAAGAATTCGTAGAAAATCATAGAGGCACAGACAGCCAAATAGAGAGTCAGATGGTGGGTTGTCTTCATTATTTCGTGATATGACATTTTTGATAGTTGACATATGTAAAATAGATTGATTTTTGACATCTGTCAACAGGATAGGTTAGGTAACTTCAGAGCTATTGTCGGGCATGCGCAGTTTAAAAAGTGTTCCAGAGTGACTCATATTCTACTCGTATGTGACTTTCATGAAACACTCACGAAACGCCATTTGTCATAACAGTGCAATGTCCTTTTTGTTAGCCTTCTCTAGCTTGTCCATCCAGTCTATTAACTCACACCCGTACTCAGTCCAGTTTTGAAGGACTAGAAACGGCACTCCTCCATATCTAGGGTGACTAGATATTGGAATTATCTTTCTGATCACCCCAAAACCGTAATACCTACAAGAGGTGCATTTGCAACCTGACTACTTTCTAAGACCAAATATAAGAAAAGGACAATCAAATTAAGGCGATGGGGAATTTAATTATTTACAATATTCAAACTATACAACCAGATCATCTAGCAATATCATTTCCGTGAATAATAAACAAGAGAGGCATCCAGAAGGAACAGTGTATTAGACAAACTTATGATTAAACAAAACAAACGGGGTTCAGTTGTGATTGTTAGCAAATTAGTAACCGTTTACCAACCCTTAACAAAACCATGCAGAATATAATACGAAAGATAGGGTCTGTTTTGAACAGGGGACATAATTATACGAGTTTATCATGAATGTTTAAATTGAGATAGAATTATCACCGATATAACATATATAACGATGATTTCTCCACATTCCTGGAAAGGTTAAAATTAATTAATACGGCGAACAAGTATGTACGAAATATGAACATAGCGCGAATGCCACCGTTCGTTATACGTTAATATCAAAGTATGTATGTCAAGATGATGTATAATCCAGATATCTGTTTGGGAAAGTTTAAAACTTTTAACATATTTACTCTTGAATGTGATTTAACATACCTCTAAACTATTATCCGAATTATGATATTTCACATATTTCTAAAACTATAAAGCTTAAAACTAAAAGGATGTTATTTTTTATATTAAAAGTTTGGGCAAGAAACTTTTCCATTTGTACTCTAGTTATTCTATCTTTCGTCACTTATAGCGTCTTCAAATTACGCACCATTAGAACCGTGACAGCACGCACTGTCACCGTACAATCCATAAACGCAGTCAACACGGCACTAAAGTAGCTAAAAGGTACAAGTTTGTATGGTAAGTATACCTTTTTAAATTTGCACGAAACCTGAATCGCGTCAGTTTTTCTAAATTATTCATAAGAATTTTCATTTTCGTTAAATATTATTGCACAACTCAGAAATCTAAACTTTCCAGTGTAAATATGTTAACCGTTATTTCTTTATAAATTTTATTCTCAAGAATCTCAAGTCATAGAGGTTATTCAACTGTTTAAATGTGGCATTATCACTAACGAAAATAAAAATCAAAAGTTTTAAAAAGTTTCGCCTCAACAGCCATCTTTAGACCTAAAAGAATATACACGGGCTACTTACGTTTCAATTTAAATTTTTAGATTTCTTCTCTATAATAAAACAAGACTTACTATAAGCTAAGCAGACTTTTTAAGACCCATGAAGGGCAGAGATTGGATTAAGTAAATTAACCTCTTCCAATCGGGGAGTTTCAGTAAATAATTTGTGTCACAAGTCTTTTATGTGTTATTATTTTTTTTATGTTTATTATAATTTCTTTTTATTTTGTTATATGATTTACATTTAATTATAAAATTTCTTGGTTTAATATTTTTTTTTTATAAATAATTTGTCTTAAGGACGGTGTATCCCTGTGTATTAAAAGTGTATGTGTAGACCAAAAGTTAAATCGACAGTTTTCCGAATATGTAGTGTTTAAAAATCTAATTTTTGGCCAAATTAAAAATGAAGGTCTAACTTAGGTCACCTTACTATTGAAAATTAATAAATTTATTATTTTCAATAAAAACCAATCATATAAAATAACCCCCTTTTTTTTCATCTCAAAGGTGCCGTGTAGAATTATTTTAACCTCGATGTCAAACAAATAATAAAAAAAAATGTAATACGACCTACCTAAGTTCAACCTTTACTTGGAATTTGGTACACTCAGAATATTTAAATATTGTATATTTTTCAAAACGTGTAGATTTGAAATTTATAAGTCACTTTCTTTGAAAAAACATGTCAAAACGGATTTGGACCAAAAATGGCGTCTAATTTAACTCTAAATAAACCCCGAAAAATCAATAATTACTTCATGTAATGTAATAACGATGGTGCTCCGATCGATAATATTTTGACTAGTATTTGATTATTTCCGTTTATATTATGTGTGTTTACGGGGGATATACGAGATGATAATACTGCTTCTGATACTGTTTATGTGATACAATTGGAAACGACCTTTTTTCATCGGCACTCTTTTTTCGCCGGTTCCCTTTTGACACGCGCCTATTTGTTATATGATGTATGATTATCGGTTATTTATCAACTAAAAGAATAGGAAATTAGTACATTGTGAATGATAATATCATTTTAATGCTATTTTTGAAACTAGTTCAAAAGTTGCATTTAACGATACTCAATGTTTCATTTTACCGTCAGTTTTAGTTTGACATATCCGTCATTTTATGTTTACAAAGCTCAGTTTCTATTCGAAAGTAAGAGAAACAGTCAAAATAAAATGCGAAAAACACTTTTTATCAATTTCGTTTATGTCAACTGAAAGCGACAATTGCTGAAGACGTAACAAATAAATTAGGTCGAGAAATAAAAAAATCTATACTATAAGTAACATACCATATATTATACCTGTTAAAATAAATCAAAAATAAGAGAACATATCGTTGACGTATATACTTTTCCATCTGTGATTAGTGATTACCAATTGCAAATTACGTATGAACATGCTTCTGCGCAAAAAACCATTATTTCAAGTACTTGTATCATTAAAGTCCATTAAATTATTATTTTTATAAATTTGCTAATATTTGCACTTTAAGTTTCATTATATGGGGTATCCCGACATTTTAATCCTCGTCCTCTTCTATTTAAAATTATCTCAGGTGCCATATATTCCGAGTAAACTTTTTCTAATTTTTCAACCATATTTTGAAAAAAAAATGGGTTGAAAATGAATTTTTTCAACAAATAGTGGATTTTCATCTCCAGTATATACTACAAAGTAGCACAATTTTCTATGAGCTATACCTAGCTGTCCTTGAATCTAAAAGTATATAAAATCATTATTAGAAAATCAAACATAAAAAGAATATTAATATTGTAGTATCATTTCTAGCACATTTCTTAAAAATAATGAATTATTTTAACATATTGAAATTTTTCACCTGGTAAAAGTAGTTATGGTTTTCTTTTAAATGAATGTCACCATCTTCTATTTTTAAGCATGGAAATGGGTTTGAATATTAGGTAATGTGCGCCAATAATGTCAAATTATGACAATTCGCAGAAAACGTCAACTTTTTATTTAGATTTTAATGTGCAAAAGCCTACCTACTTTGGATATTGATCGTAGAAAAAATATATTCAGAATAATGAAACATTATTATTAAATAACAAGTTTTTTTATTGTCAAGTTTAATACGTTATATTATTTTTTAATTGAAAATATTTGAATGTTAAAATTATAGCGTTTAATTTTTTTATTCAATGACGAACTCGAGAGTGATAGAAAAAAATACTACCTACCTTTAATGCAGGAAGTCGATGTCAATTTATCCAAAAATAAAACTGATTAAAATGTACAATGAAACTCACTAGGACACTTGGCACAAATAAATCAATTTTCTAGAAAATAACACTTATTAAAAACAAACAGCACAATAAAACACTTCAGAAACGTGTGATGTAATTTTGAAAACTAAACACCCGTATGCTTATTTGTAAATTTATAGACTCTTAACTCCTTCCCCCAGCCTTCATTAAGTATATTAAAAGTCGCGACGTCATATTGGCACAGATATACGGTAATGTGTTATTGACAATCAGGGAAATGTTTCTAGGAAATAACTACCTAAGATAAGATAAATGAATGTTAAATACCTACTCATAATATCTATTGTAGGGTTTTTGTACTTTAATAGGATAAATATTTATGCGGGCCTGGAAATTCCAGGAAATGACAGTCAAAATTACCCAAAAACATTAGGTTAGTACCAACATCAGATAACAGATAACTTCGGTATTTAACCAATTAATCACAATTAATATTCTTGAACATTCAAATGAGAATATAGTTTTCATTCGATACTTCAAAATCATAATTTATTAATTAGGTAGAATAGTTTTAAAATATATTGCGAATTGCGACACGTCAAGCGTCCAACTCCGACTCAATGTGACGCAATTATTGTGGCAATATATTTTGAAACGACTCTATATTCGTGACTTGAAATTATAAACATCCCTCGTATTACTACCCGTATATAAACCAAATTATTTGTTTTAGGAAATATTTATATTTAATGTGAGGCAAGATATCGTTTTTGTTGTTACCATCTGCATACATACCTACCTACATTATTTACTTTGGTCCAGGAAACAAAGTCAATTTTCGATAAAAATAAAATGTAATAGGTAGGTAATACTTTAGGAAACAGTACAATAAAAGTATTGAAATAAAGTATGCTCATACTCCAAAATGAGTCCTAGAGTTAACATTTTTATAATATTATAGATGGCATATAAAACGATTGGACCGTTTTCACAATCGCGAAATAATTTTTTTTTATTTGGTAAAATCCCGGCAATTATTGAAAAATAGATTTTATGTTCAGGACTATTATTATGATCCTTCGAACTCAGTCTACTAAAAACCGGTTTATAATACAATATCCCCTAATAGCAAGTCGGTTGATATTTATAGTTACTTAAAGATTTCTGTAATAATTTACACTAATTCAATCTCTAGTCGGTAGGTAACAGCACCTCCTTGATTGAATCTAAATTGACATAATTTTTGATTGAATCTGAATTGACATAATTTTGTTCAGAAATTCCTAGGAGACGCTGTCCTTAACTATGAGTTAAGCAGGTAACTTCTTCCAAGTGTTAAATGCTTAATGTGTTTTTGAACATTAAACGTTGATGTTTAGATATAGGTGCGGATATGCACATGCTTTTATTAAGATCTCAAAATTTTTGCATGCCATCTTGCGCAAGTGTCCTACGCCTGGTACCAAGCTAACGACCGACCATGCCACCTGTTGGTGAATTTATTTTCTCTTGGGGTTCATGCATATTACATATACATTTTTATTTTAATTTCTTACCGTATTTAGTGCATATGATATATACTTTGTATTGATTTCTTGCCATATTTAGTTATATTAGTTTATTTGATTATTAATTCATCTAAAGCCATTAGGTAATTAAATTTTAAGATTGTTGTATTTTTTAATTGGGAAAATTGGTTAATTTTTTATAAAGGAACATAAGTTGAGATTTGTCTTTTATTTCTTTCCTCATTTACTGGGTTTGTGGGGAAAATAGGAACATAGTTTGGCCATTATATAGACCCTGTTGGCGCCTATCATTTGTCTATTTCCGGAATTTTTTATAGCTATCCACCCCCTAGCTGCCGTCTGAGCGACGTCGAAGACCCAAAGGTTGACACCGGAACAACCGAAACTTGTGTAACCGAAGTAGACAAGATTTTATTGTTAGTTATTTATTTTTAAAGTTTAATTATAAGTAATTCCCCTCATGGAACTTTTGGTAGGTTACAATTCTGCTAAATCAACATAATAATTTCTGAGATACAGCAGCTAAGTGTCCTTAATTTGACTTACATTGATTTTATTATAATTTAAACAATAATACTCTATACACCATTTATATTGTTAAACTGTCATAAAGTGAAATTGACATTCCATCACCAGGAATCAACACTCGTTGGTTAAATTAAATTGTGGTATTTCCTTCGAATATAACTTCATGTATTGATCAATAAAAATGGATTATCAAATAAGACGGTGAAACATTATCATAAAACAAGCTTCGTTTCATAACTGTGTCGCAAGCTTTATGTCGGAAAACTTATTAATATTAACACATTTTTCATTAATCTTAATATATGATCTCGATAAGACGACATGCATCATATTTCTTGAAAACTGGAAAACTGATAAATATTGCAAAATATTTATGAGCCTTGTTTAGATAAATCTAGAGAACATTGCATAAAAATTGGCAATAAGCGAAATCCGCATATTTATCACCTGTTATATTTTATAATATAAATAAACAACGGTTGATGGATAAAAAAAATGCATTAGCACGCTATGAAGTACACGACAAATGTGACAAATCACTTCATGTTTCAAAACGAACGGTGGTTCATTGGAAACGACGTTTAAAAGAACTAACAGCATTTTTATCGGACTACTGTTAGAGTGTATATAGCCGATGTCGCTGACTCTTAAAATATGCATAACAACTTTATTTATGCCTAATATTGACAACGATCTATAAAACATTATCGCATAATATACGAGGATTATTTTAAAAGTTTCTGACAGGAGACTGTAGATGGCAGTTAGTAACGCCAATTAGCTATTTGTGAAAATATCCAGATATTCTGTCAAGCAATATTTATTATGTTTCAATGTATTGTTGTACCTTATGTCCCGAGGTATTTATGGTCAATACCCAAGCCGAGACAGTAAGTGCTTAAATAACAAAATTTTTAAATAGTGCTTAATTAATTAAATTATGAAATATGTTAGTAAAAGTTAGCTAAAGTATAAATAATGTTGAGAATACCTTAGGAACATTCGTTTAAAAGTGACTGTATAATTTAATAAATCGGCAGGCACAGTACACATTTGAAACCTTCATTATATATAAAAAACCTGATAGTATCACCGTCTTCCAATCCAGATAAAGAACCATCCATGTAAACCCAGCTATTGCCATCTATCAGATTTAATGTTAGCTTAGTTTATGTTTATACAGTTTTCCTTATTTTAATAATTAGGTTTCTTTTAAATATCACTTACATTCTGTAAATTTATAACTATTGAAATATTTGTACCATTTTCTTACAGATTGCACAATTTTTTTTGACGTCAACAAATTATTAATATTTTATTTATCTACTTAAATTTAAAATTAAAATGACCACAAAAAACATATATATATATATATATATATATATATATATATATATATATATATCATTAAAAAAATTTCTAACTTGGTCTACAATTATGTATACAGTATGGTTCAAATGAAAGGAATAAATTCATTATAATGGAAGTAGCTGGTTTTTCGAAAAAATGCTCGGACAGGTCAATTTTGATTACTCAAAGCGCAATTTTTTAAATAGAATTCAATTTTCCCCCACTTCCCATTTTTGGGCAGTGACGTCATTGACAATTTTTTTAAATGGTAACCTCAATTTTTTTTCTTGATTTTGATAGATCTTGCAATTTCCTACTCGGAAACATAATATTAGAAATATCTTACATAACATTTTTTTTGAATAGAAGACATTTAAAGATCAGATACATAAATTTTATTTTGAGAACACAATAAATGAATAAAAGATAATTATTTGTAATTAAATGCTTAATCTAACAAAATAATAATAAAAATAATAATAATAAAAAGAATTTGTGAAATTGTCATTAAATTCTTTTTATTATTATTAATATTATTATTATTATTTTTTTAGATTAAGCACTTAATAACAAATAATTATCTTTTATTAATTTATTGTGTTTCAAAATAACATAAAATTTATGTATCTGATCTTTAAATGACTTTTTTTCAAAAAAAATCGTTATGTCAGATATTTCAAATATTATGTTTCCGAGTAGGAAATTGCAAGATCTATCAAAATCAAGAAAAAAAAATTGGGGTTGCTATTTAAAAAAATTGTCAATGACGTCACTGCCCACAAATGGGAAGTGGGGGAAAATTGAATTTTATTTAAAAAATTGCGCTTTAAGTAAACAAAATTGACCTGTCCGAGCATTTTTTCGAAAAACCAACTACTTCCATTATAATGAATTTATTCCTTTCATTTGAACCATACTGTATAATAAACAGGTAATCCCTTTTTATCATATTTCAAACAAAAATGTTTAATAAGTTTTAAATATTTTAGAGCGCAAATCATAGTTAAATCTGTGAGATTCAATTAACCAGAGATTTGAGAATACAATGGTTTTCCATTTCATCGCCATTTTTGAAATACGCCATACACCACCATACCAGGAAGATGATACAAATTCCTGTGTAAATTGCCATCAAAAGTTTTGGATATATATTATACTATTCTTTCTACTGGCCTTAGAAACTTATAATAATTATAATTATCTTTTTCAGGTGTTATTACTGATATTGGACATTCAAAATTCCATACAATTTTTATCTTCCAAAAATTCTCCTCATCCCCTAGATACCGCTAAATAAAACTCTTAGTAACCTTATGGTGTTTTACCATGAAAAAAAAATATGCACTTGCTGGTAAGTTTTGATTTGTTATTTTTTTTTGTGTCATCGGCGTCGACTACTACAGCCATTAGCATCGTGTTCTGTGTAGGCTTTGTTACTGTTTCCGAGCGCCACTTTAGGAACAGCACTGTTAATTAAAACCCAACAGTGAAATTTTCTAAATTTTAATTACTATCATTTATATTGATGAAACTTTATTATTGATAACATTTTTGATCAAAATCACAGATTTAATCTTACATTCCCAATTGCTATTCATTTAATTAAAAAATATAAATTTCCTAAATATTTGACCGTTTATTTCCATTTTTATTCTTTCATTCCAAATATCGAATAAGTGTTCTGTGAACTCAGATTATACAGTTTCTCTCATAATTTACAATTTTATAGAAATTCATTTTATTGACAAATTTTATTATTGTTGGTAATTTTACTATTTTCTTCATAACACAACAGTACCTATTGTAAACTTTTTCATTTTTATACGGACTAGAGAATAAATTGATAGTTATTTAACTGACCATTTGTAAGAAAATTGACAAACATTTATAACGAATAATAGAAAATTTTTTCTCCTTTTCCTACTGATTAAATAAGTTGTGTTAAAAAGAGCGGAAAATAATGCTCGGTCGATTTGAAAGGACTTTGCGGCTAAGGCACTTTTTCGTTTCTAGGTGAAATTAAAAATGCGAAACCAAGTAGTTTTTCCAAATGCGTCGCTTGATTGACCAATCGAAAGCGAGATGAAATCACACAGAAAAAAAAACAGCAGTTTTGCAATTTATACTGACTGCTTTATCTCAAACACTGTTTAAATTTTCAATACTGGGCGTTACGAAATTATTAGCAAATATTTCGAGCGGTAATTATACGACAAAAAATTAAAACTCCTTAAATAATTAATCAAACATAGACCTACAAATGGATCTTAAGATATCTAAGCATGCATTAAGGAAAATATTTTTATTTTTTTAGTACTTAGTAACTTACATGTATGGACTATTTAAATAGGGTTATAAGAGCAATCTTTTGATCTTTAAGTAAAGTTGAAAGTAACTCCTTGCTGATAGTTCACTAATCTGCCAAATAACCCTTCGTGTAGCTTTACTTAGTGATGAAACGACAAGCCTTTACTCTAAAACTGTGCATTTGTTCAAAATCAAATAATAGTACTTTTTTTATACAAAAAAAATTAAAATTTTTAATCTCTGTGATGAAATTGCTAACAAAAAATACATCCGGTCCGTTTAATACAAATTTGAATAAAATTTTTAAATATCCTTGAAATTTTCCAATTCAGCATTAAAAGTTGAGCGAGTGTACAAAATTTTATTGCTTTATCTCTAACCGTTTCGATAATATTAAAAAAAAAACTTCAGGGACGATACTTCATGTCTTAAACTCAAACCCATTAAATTTTCTTTAATAAAAACCAAATTCGGTGGTTTAGTTTTTAATTCATAATTAAATTTAGCGATTTTAATGCTGTAACTTAAAATTTGAGCTGCAAAATATTTAATGGTTGACTAATCTAATTCGACAGATTTAACGCCTTCAGATTATTATTTATTTTCGGAATTGACAACATTTGAAACATTATTAAATGGATCCGTATTTAATGATATTAAAAAGATAAAATTATGGAATAAATTTTATTATTCATAATAATGTTGGTTTTTGAGTTAAATTTGAAAATAAAAATAAACCCGTCCCGAGAATTTTTCTAAATGGGCCAGCGGAATGTAAAGGTTTATTTTTGAAATTATCGCACTGTAAATAATTTATTCCAATTATTTTTAAATTGGTATATACTAGCAATCTAATCTCAAAAAAAATGCTTCCGATCGTTTAATCCAAGATAAAAAAATATCTTATCTTATGTGATATAAAATTCGTATAAAAAAATATAACCTATGACGATACGCCTTAAATCAATAATGCTGATATTCTGCTAATTTTTTCCCCAGGTATTAGATAAAAATCTATTTTTTTTTTGTTGGAGACTTCTAAAAAAAAAAAAACATATTTTTAATTTGTTATAGTTCAAAAATCTTTTAATTTTTATAATAATGATATTTTTGGAAAAGATCTCAAAATCAAGACATAAAGAGGTAACAATAAATCGATTTAAGCTAACTTCTAACTAGCTTACAAAAAAAAAATCGATAGTAAAAAGTTACAAGGTGTTAAAGTAGAAATTTTAAAACTAAAACTGCTTAAAATATTTTTTTTTTTTGAAAATGTACATGACAAAATAAAGTTAGTGGCGTTTAAAATTGTTTTAATTCTATAGGTTTTAACATGTACCCCTTTGACCCAGTTACTTTTTCAAGTGAAATGCCATAAACATAAAAGGCTCTTTTAGAGAAAAGGATACATTCTGTATTTATTTTAATGAGAAAAAAAAATAAAAAGGATGAGTAGCAGTTTTTGTCGATGATCGTTATTGGAAGTGTCAAATGAAAACGGAAAGTAGACGTTTGTTGCTGACTGAGCCTTTTTCACCCATTGACCGTTCGCCAAGGGGAAAGTCCATTTTTTTGTACACGAATCGAAAAATATGTACGATGATAACTTCAGAATGGAAGGATTCAAAGCAATGTGTGATTTGGACAATATAATAAGTTTTCTTTTTGTTAATTTTCTATTAAAAAAAAAATAATTACATAAATGAAGAAAAAAGTTAATTGTACTCTTGTATGAAAATTGTTTTGAGACGTTTTGTGAATTATCTATATAACAAATCTCCTTTACGTGTTGTCCATTTACTTATATTGTCTTTTTCTTTTTCATAATTTCACTTTTATCAGTTGAAAAAACAATTGAGTGAAAAAAGGCCTGTTTCATAAATTAGGCAACTGTTAAAATCTTATCTATCAGATTTAAGCAATAAGAGGCTTACATTCTGAATTAAAAGAAATAAGAGAATGTGTGTCAGAAACACAGTATCCTCAGCAAACGTAATTGCGGCAACTACATGCATAAGAGCTGGAAGAATATGTTCCCACAACGCTATCCTGCGGCATACTTGCAATAACTTCTTTTAAGATCGGAATATGCTACTTGTTTGATTTAAAACAGTCTCAATCTCAACATATAATTTAGACTCCTTTATATTCCCGAATTAGATATGAAAATAAAAGATTAAAACGAGGCTAACGGCCGTAGTAGTCGACGCCGATGACACCAAAATTAAAAAAAAAAAAAAAAAAAAAAAAGATTAAAACAAAAATATAAATTAATTAGCAATGAACAACTTGTAGTTGGTGCAAAATTTATTTAAAAATTGCTTTTGGATTTTAACAGCGTAGTCAACATCCTAAAATAGGAGTAAAAGTTCATATGAACATAGGATATGATGACCGTCTTATTTCGGGACAACCTGTATATGTTGAGATGGTTTTGACCTATTTTTTTTATTTATAATTTTTTTATATATTTATTTTAAGACATCGTATGTTATTTAATTTATTTTAATTATTTTTTTTCTTACCTTTATACTTCTTAGCCAGCTAATTAATACTTAAAACAAGCAGATTCTCTTATATCAAGGGCAGTTCAATCAAAATTGAGTTCTATATGTCAATTTACTCTATATTTTTTTATATACCTTAATAAATATGTACCTTTTTTTGACTTGATTTTAACTTTCTATAATTTTATTAAAATAATTTTTTTTTTTTTTAAACATTTATAACACCAATTTATTAGCATTTACCAAAAAAAAATTAAAACAAATTACAATAACCTTACAATTATAACAACTTATACCTATTATAAATTATTAGTGGTTGAAATTATTTTGTTTTTTTTTAACTATAAACCCCTTCCTTTATTAATTTCAAACTTACAAATAATTCCAACCATTTTAAAATTGGCCCAATTTTCTTATATCTAGTACACACCTATTCTAAAATTTTCAACAGACATATTATCGTGCCATCTATTAATGTTCATCCTACGTCCTTAAGCAAATAAACAGTTATCTACCTTTTAAATAAATAAATGGTCAAAACTTTACCAGATGTAGTAAAATGTTAACCCTTGCGACAGTAAATATTTAGCTTTCTTTAAAACTTCGTAATTATTAATCACGCAATATGAAACTGGACTTATCTTGTATTGTCTATATCAGTGGTCGCCAACCTGTCGATCGCGAGCTACCGGTAGCTCGCGGAGGCAATTCTGGTAGCTCTCACAACGATTTTAATTTAAAAAATACAAACTGCAAAAATCAGAGAAGCTTCCGAAAATTCCACAAAAAAATCTAATTGTCATAATATTAAACATAAACAATGGCAACGTTGCGGTGAGCGATCTACGGCTGACGCCATCAAACTAGAATCGGCTAGAACCGACCAGCCGGACCAGCGCGTTAGTGTTCGAGAACGATCAGGATTGCTTTGAACGGGATAAATACGCACGGCGCGGCGACATTGCGCTTAGTTTAAGGAGGTCCTTTCGCCACACCTCTCGCCTCCAATGTTAAAAAAAAAGTTATTAGATTATGACTAAAATTATTTTTTTTTTTTCTAATAGTTGAAGTCCTTATTTATCTAATACTGAACTTTTAATTATACCTTACCTTGCAAATTTTTGAGAATTTTTTTTTAAAAATGTGGGTATTTGTACAGTGCCTCACGAGAAAGTAAGTCCTCAACAACAATTCTCGAATTATACTATTATTTATTGATTAGATGGAGTAGAAAAAAACTAGAAATAAGGTTTTTGAAATATTTAGATTTTGTTTTATACGATAAAATATATATAGTAAACCGTGGAACTTATTGAGAAATTAAAATTAAAAAATTTTCAAGTAACCTAGTTGAAAATTTTTTGTGATTTTTTAATAATAATTTCTCAATAAATTCCACGGTAACCTATATATTTTATTGTAAAAAACAAAACCTAAATATTTCAAAAACCTTATTTTTAGTTTTGTTCTACTCCATCCAATCAATAAATAATAGTAAAATTAATTATAATTCGAAAATTGTTGTTGAAGTCTTACTTTCTCATAAGACACTGTACAAACACACACATTTTTAAAAAAAAAATTCTCAAAAATTTGCACGGTAAGGTATAGTTAAAAGTTCACTATTAGATAAATAAGGACATCTACTATTAAAAAAAATTAATTTTAGTCATAATCTAATATTTTTTATTTAACATTGGTGGCGAAAGGACCTCCTTAAAACTGAACGCGTAAGCAACGTCCAGCGGTTGGGTTAGTAGAGAACAACAAAAAATAATATTATGGCAAGCAGTTGTAAGAAGGTAAAGACATACCACTTTCATTCGGAATGGAAAGAACAATACTTTTTCACAGAAGTTAAAGATAAAAATGTGTGTTTGTTATGTAATACTTCGGTCTCCGTTGCTAAAAAAGGAAATATTGAGAGACATCATAAAACTGTACATTCTAATTTTGAAAAATCATTCCCACTACATTCTGCCGCCAGAAAGGAGAAACTGAAACAGTTAAAAAAGCAGTTAATTGGACAACAATCAATATTTTTAAGAACAGTCGACAAAAATAAGGCTACAACTGAAGCATCGTAGATCCCAGATAATTGCACAAAAAAAGAAACCTTATAAAGACTGGGAAATGATAAAACAGGCGTTTTTAAAAGCTGCTGATTCGTTATTTGCCAACTTT
This sequence comes from Psylliodes chrysocephalus, assembly GCA_927349885.1. Taxonomy (NCBI): domain Eukaryota; kingdom Metazoa; phylum Arthropoda; class Insecta; order Coleoptera; family Chrysomelidae; genus Psylliodes; species Psylliodes chrysocephalus. Next base: position 14,339,166 of record OV651829.1, read on the forward strand.
AGAAATAAAGACGAGTTTCAGCTATAAAATTTATGCAACTTTCTGCTAATACAGTGATGAGACGTGTAGAAGTAATGAGCAATGATATTTTTTTACAGTTAAGAACTGACTTAGATAACTGTGTTTATTTTTCACTTCAACTGGATGAATCAACAGATGTCGTTGACACTGCCCAGATGGCCGTGTTCGTCAGGATTTTTTTTTAGTGATTTTACGATTAAAGAAGATCTTTTGAAGTTTATTCCACTGAAAGGACACACTACTGGACAGGAGTCGTTTTCTCATTTAAAAAATATTATTTCTTCTGAGAAAATTCCAATATCGAAAATGGTAGGCTTGACAACCGATGGCGCTCCAGCTATGGTGGGTTGTAATAAGGATCTGGTGGCGTTATGCCGTAAAGATGAAACTTTTCCGCAATTTCTCTGTTACCACTGCATTATCCATCAGCAAGCATTATGTGGAAATTTCCTGAAACTAAACAACGTTATGAAACTGGTGGTAAAAATTGTGAACAAGATTAGAGCTCAAGCGTTACAAAGAAGATTATTCAAAACCTTGGCCGATGAAGTTGACTGTCAATACGGGGACCTACTCCTTCACTCTGAAGTCCGATGGTTAAGTAGAGGACGGGTGCTGAAACGTTTTAATGATGTCCTATCTGGCATAGTTCAATTTTTCAAACAACGCGATGAACCGACTCCGGAACTAGAAAATTCAATCTGGCTTAGAGATTTTGGTTTTCTCGTGGACATTACAGAGAAATTAAACGAACTTAATTTGCAGCTTCAGGGGAGAGACAAAGAACTAGCGGAAATGATTTCTGATATAAAAGCATTTATCAAAAAGCTGGAGTTTTGGGAACAAAACCTAATTAACAGCGATGCCAAGCATTTTCCTATTCTTTCAGAAAAAATATCTCAAAATCCATTAGAACCCTATGACAGCAAATATCATGTAGAAATAGTTTCTACTTTGAAAAATAAATTCAAAAATCGTTTTAAGGATTTCAACGAAATGGCTTTAGTAGCGCAGTTTGTTGTTTCACCCTTTATAGAAATTGATATCCAACAGTTTGCAACTTGTGTTATGCAGAACTTTGGCGAAGACATCGCTGCAACAGAAATGGAAGTAATTGAGTTTCAAAATGATTTAGCCTTAAAATCGTTAGTCTCAAGTACCAAATGTATCTGGCCTATTGTAAGTAAAGACAAATATTCATTTCTATGCCGTGTTGCCTTGAAAGTGAAAGCATTATTCAGTTCAACCTATTTGTGTGAATCTTATTTTTCCAATATAAAGTTTATTAAGAACAAATATCGCAATCGACTTACAGATGAACATTTGGATAATTGTATTCGAATAGCTGTATCAAATTATACTGCAAACATTAAAAAAATTATCGATGAGTCTGAATGTCAGTCTTCTCATTGAACGTGTTTTTTTATTTTTCAATGTTTATGTTCATGATAGTGCGTTACTTTTTTGTTGTTATTATTAACTATTTTTAAATCTTACGTGACATGCCGTTGTGGCTGGATAAAAGTTTGTGTTTATTTTTCAAACACCTTCGTTTGGTAGGTAGGAATGTAGCTATGAACAAGTACGTACTAGTAATATTAGTTATTTTGTTATTAGTTTATTTATTATTAGTACCTATGTATTATGTATTACCAGTTAAATAGTAAAATAAATACATATAATGATAAATTAACTATGGATTATTTCATTTACGTTCCGTTACGTGGCTTCCGTGTGGGTAGCTCGCTGTTTATTCCAAAATTAACAAAGTAGCTCAATACATTGAGAGGTTGGCGACCACTGGTCTATATGAAGTTACGTTATATTTGGTGAGTATTGTTTGCAATCGTTTATAAATATCTAATCGTAATTCATGCATAAAAATACTTTATTTTAGGATTTCGCTTATCTGTACTCCAGAACGTGTGCTTCCAATATGGGTTTAAAATGTTTCCACACCTAATTTACCATTGAATGTGGGTCATTTTGTCGAAAATTCCAGTCTGCATTCCCATCGGATACACAGGTACCAATTTTTTCTCTTTTTTACAGCCTTTGACAAGAAAGGCTGTAAAGAAGAGCACATATAAGTAAAATTCGAAAAGTTTTAAGGGTTTTCCAGTTTATTTGTTATGAATTCTTAACACCCACGTTGCTTGCCTTTTAGAGGTTTATTATAGTCAATAAATAGTGTCTCTTTGACTTTCTCGTTTAAATAACTAATCCTTACAAATTAAAAAAAATTCTAATTGTAGCGTTTTAAATGACAAAGAACTGATAAAAAAACTACTGTGAGAAAAAGCCACCGAAGTTAATTGTCAAGACCGAGCTATGATATATATTCTCACGAAAGTTCAACGCAAAACACATTGTGTAATTAACCGTCTTCCGCTGTTCTTCTCCTCTTTTATATTCGTGTATTTCGGACAAAGACCTTACATCTAATGAACATTTTTTTATTATTACATTATTAATCATTGTTTTTGCTATTAAAAATGTATAACAGTGGTTCATAATTAAATTGTATTCATATTGCAAAGTGCTTTCGGTCATCATCATCATCAGTGTTTTTCTATAATAAATATATTTTTAAACATAATCGAATTTTTTAAAATTAAAATGAAAAATAGTCGATTTATGACAATAAAAAGTATAGAAAAACGGTTACTAGCGTAGGGGAGAGCGGGTCACAGTAGCCATCGAGGCACAGTGGTCAGTATGAAATAATTTTAAAACACATTTAGTACATAGGTTGCCATCTAGTAGACAGTTGCAAAACTATTCAAAGAACTATGTCTATTATGCTCTGATTCTTAAATTTGCCGCAGATTAATTTAATTACTGTTTTGTGTTTACCGTGCAGCACGTGTAAAATTCAGGCGAGTTTTATTTTTGTTCTCTTATCATTTAAAATGATTCTTGACTATTTATATGTATATATATATATATATATATATATATATATATATATATATATATATATATATATATATATATATATATATATATATATATATATTAAATTATTAACATATTGTACTAATAAACTACGCAATTTGAGAGCTAGAAAATTACAAACAAAACTTTAGCCAGTAATTTCATTTTAAGGTTAGATTTGTACACAGTGGCCAGGTTTATTTGGGACACAGTGGCCACTGCTAAATACAAAATTGTGGGATGGCCACTGTACCCCGTATTCAAATAATTATTGTTTAGCAGCTTTTCTTTATAATTTCTTTTAAGATGGACGAATTTCAGATCGTAAGATTGTGAAGATGCCACGCAACAGGAAACGCAAAAGTACTATTGGTCTAACAGACGAAAACGATATGAAAGCAGCTGTTAGATCTGTATTAGATGAACGTTTATCTACAAAATCGGCTGCAACTCGTTACAATATATCACAAACCACATTACGTAGGTATATTAAGAAATGCCGTGATGCAAATATAAATTGGGACGAACCAGAATTTCCAAGAATGAGACCAAATTATAAATGCAGAAAGGTTTTTACTAGTGAAAAAGAGGTGGAATTATGCCAATACCTAATAAAATGTGGAAAACTACATCACGGTTTACCACCGAAAGCTGCCAAAAAACTGACGTACGATCTTGCAGCAGCTAACGATAAAATTATTCCGGAAAGCTGGCACCGAGATCAATCTGCTGGGAAGGAGTGGTTTACGGCATTTATGAAAAGGAATCCGATAATTTCTTTACGAACAGCAGAAGCAACGTCTATATCAAGATCTGTAGCCTTTAACAAGCCTGTTTATTTATACGAAAAATACCCAACTGTAAATGCAAGCAGAATCTATAATACAGATAAAACAGCTTTAACCACTCTACAGGGATCAGGTAAAATCATTGCACAAAAAGGACAGAGGCAAGTTGGACAAATAACATCCGCTGAACGAGGCGTTCTGGTCACCATGTGTGGTACAATTAATGCTCTTGGAAACTGTATACCACCTCTTCTGATATTTCCCAGGGTTAATTTTAAAGATAATATGATTAAGAACGCTCCAATAGGAACAGTAGGGACAGCTTCACCGACGGGTTGGATAACGTCTAAAATATTTGCAAACTGGATGCATCATTTCATTAAGTTCGCCAAACCTTCATTAGAAGATCCCGTACTACTGTTAATGGATAACCATGAAGCACACTTATCCTATGAGGTCATCAAGCTAGCAAAGAATTCCGGCGTTATTCTTTTTACACTACCTCCACATAAAAGTCATAAGCTGCAGCCACTTGACAAATGTGTATATGACCACCTGAAGCGTTACTATAATGAGGCATGTAGATCCTGGCTTGCATCTAATCCTGGTAAAAGAATAACGATATACGAAATTGCTGAATTGTTAGGCATCGCCTAACCCCTTGCTTTTACACAAAAAAAATTGTATATCTGCATTTGAAAGTACTGGTATTTTCCCATTAAATAAATATATGTACGGTGACGACGAGTATTTAGCAGCAGAAGTAACGGATAGACTGGACAATGAGAAATGCAGATTAACTGGTAAAGAAAGAGAAAACCCACGCCCAGTAACTCCTCTAGGTCAAGCCATACCGTCAACCAGTGCATCCAGTACATATTCTTCTACGGTACCGGGAAAAGTTTCGTTAATAAATAAAACTGTACCAGTCTCAAATTTTGTATCTCCAGAGGTATTGCGCCCATTTCCGAAAGCCAGCGTAGAACAGAATATAACTAAAAGGGAAGGGAGGGAGAAAAAGCGAGCTGAAATTCTGACAAGCACGCCAGTTATGAATAGAGTGGAAGAAGAAATCATGGAAAAAAAGAGACAGGAAAGTTTAAAGCGAAAGAGAAATATGGAAAAGAGTGCTGGAAAGCAAAAGAAAAAACTTATGGAACTTATAGAATCTACAAGTGAGAGTGACAATGAGATGTCAGACTTATCAAATGTTTCAAATGACGACAGTTCTAATAATTCTGAAGGATATTTTGACAGTGCAAATATTATTGTTAAATAATTTGTCTTAGTTAAGTTCGCAACAAAAAGAACCATAAAATATTTTATTGGCCAAGTCGATAATATCAATACAAAATTAAACGAGTATATTATTAATTTTTTTAAGGAAAGTTGGAAATAAGTTTGTATTTCCTAATGTTAAAGATGAGGCAATAGTACAAATCGGTGATATTGTTACCGTTCTTCCACCATTTTTAAATTCAAATTCCTCGAGATTGCAAAATACGTATAGATTTGGTATTGATCTTAGCGGCTATAACGTGGAGTAAAGCCTCTATTATTTAATGCCTCTTTTTATTAGTTCTGTTTGGGTGACCAATGTACCCCATATATGTGGCCACTATTCCCCATGTGTGGGGCACTGTGGCCAATTTTATTTTCACAATTTGAGCTCAATCTTACTATTCGAAATGACAAACACTATTAATAATAAAATTAATGAATGCAATAATTTAAAAAACATTTTAAAATTTTTTAATTGATGACAAAAACTTGAATATACATAATCAATCAAAATCAATTCATTCAGATTGGTCCACACGTACCGAATATTATCCCAATCACAAAGCATTATTTTCCTAACAGTTTTTTCCCATACACAAGCAAAGCCGCGAACATTTTTGCCTGGAAAACAAAATGATGGAAAAATGTAGTTTCATCTTTGTTAGTATTAAAGTCTAGGCGCGTGAAAGATTACGTTTAATGAGTTCTTCAGCTGAACAGCTCTAGAAATAACTTAAAACTAACTCACGACACGAAACTAATCGAAAATTATATTTTTCAGATATTTTCCTATTACTAAATGTAATTGCTTTCCCCGTCAAGAATTAAACGGAAAATAAGTCTGTGGAAATTGCATATTTATTTTTCAACGCATATTAATTTTACACTATTTCAGCTCTTAATAAAATATCAGAGATTTTCTGTAGGAATATATAAGTATTTATTACTAATAAAATATTCTTTTTTGCTGAAAATGACAATAAATTTAAAAGGTTTTTATGTTTTCCTTAAAAGAGAAAGCCTAATTTCTTGATAATAAATTGAAAGCTACGGATGAATTGGAATTGTATAAGCGAATCATAATAATATATAGGCGTTGTAATTTTATATTAAACAACCAATATAATTCCGATTAAGTTTTTTTCTTGAATTGGAAGGTAAATGGAATGTCGTTTATTAAAATTATTATGTCACTTTATTTATTATTTCTTTTTATAAAAGAAATGTATTAAATTTCATTGTTATGAAGATTATAAAAATTGTAAATATCATAGAAATACATATATTTTTTTAAAATTTATTATGTACTTACCGTTTACAGCTAATATAAAAACAGATACTTACCTGCAACAAACAAAAAATATAGATCAGTAATGAGAATTTAGGGTATATATTTTAGCATAATTCAGTACAATAAAAATCAAAACTAACTAAAAAAATACAGTGAATGTTAAATAATTTTATTAAACAAAATAAAATTAAGAAAAGTGTTATTAAACCCGTGCTAATTAAATTAGTTCAATTAACACAACGTATTTTTAGAGTGGCACACGTCATTTTAGTTACCTACTTGTTAAACAATTGATTATAGAATCAACCTAGGATGTGATTTTTCGATCACACTTTGAATCGTCACAGTATTGGTAAAAATTAAATAAATAAAGTTTATTAAAAAATTAAGAAAATATTTTTTAATATTTTTATGAATAAACATGTAAAGAATGTCAGTTTCTCAATTGGTTCATTTGTGCAGTGAACATCCAGTAACATTTCATAAAAACACATTATTTTAAAATTAATAACAAATATATAACTTCAATTTTAATATGTCTATTTTTGGGTACGCCACTGCGCTCTGATTAATCGCGTCTCTGTGGTGCACTATTCTAAGTAAGCGAGATGTTTTTGCGAAAGTCTTTAGCTAAAAAGAGAGGTTAACACGTCAATAGATCCGTGAAACAAACCACTTAAATTACGTTATTTTGGACATCGCACATAATCAGTGGGTTGAAATTAAAAAAATCCTGAATGAAAAAAGGCCATATGAAAACAATATGAAATTATTAGTAGAAGATAAAAACTATTGAATCTGAAAAAAATATGAATAAACTGGGGTGTTAAGGGGGATTAAAATATAAAAAAATAAATTTTTTAACTAAAAAACGAAAACTGATATCAAGTTGAAATGTTTAGCAAACAGCAAGCTTTATAAGAAGAAGCCCTTTGATGTTGAAAAAAAAACTGATTATAAATAGGGGATTTAAAGGGATGAAATTAAAAAAAAATCAAAAATTAAATAAAAAAATCATAAAAAAAATCGTTAATCAAAAATGAAAAACGATATCAATAAAAATTAAGCTCTATTAGGAGATGAGGCTCATTGAGTGTGAAATTTTTTTTTTATAAAAGTGGAGAGGTTAAAATATTTAAAAAACATCTAACTCAAAAACGAACAATAATATCAATTTGTAATTTTTGAAAAAAATCAAACTCTACAAAGGGATTGATTGATTATGAAAAAAAAAATCTGATTGAAAATGGGGGTTAAGGGGATCTGTTAAAATGTGAATAGTATAATTTAGAATGCCACGCATTATATATCTTCATTCTAGTTTATATCTGTGTAATATTATGTATTGAGATGAGACAGCGATATTGGTGCTTGTACTGGTTTCTGAACCGAACTTCCAAATGATAACATTATTTGAAAAAAATGAACACCCATTTTAAATTATTACAAGACGGTACTGGATCTGAAGTATCGCTTAATTCTATTAGATATGCATTATAACGTTTTTAATGATTTTAATATGCGTAATTTTAAAGACGCTACAAGATTCAAATAATTTTTTATATAATTTATGGTCTTTTCTCCTTCAGATAAAGTGTCGAGTAATTGTTATCTCCCAGATAACTTAAAAAGTAATCTTTTCACTTTTGGGTAAAACTAACTGGTAGATAAATTGGTCAAATCTGAAAGATAACTTAACGACAACAAGTGACAGTGAAAGTGACATATCGCATGCATAAATACATTGATATGAAAGTTTACATGACCACAGAACGTTAAAAAGTGCCAGATAACTAACTACCCTACACATTATTTATCTTAAAAAGACGGAAACTTAATTATCTATCTAGAACTTTATCTGAAGGTGAAAAGACCGACCCTTATTGAAAACAAAATATATAGGCAGGTAAACAATGACTAATTTAGAGTTCAGATGCGTTTATAGCTTTTATATTACAATTAATGACCGAAATACAGGGTAAATTTCAAGTTAATACTTTTTAAATATGTACACAAGTCATTAAAATAAACAATTTTTTAAAAAAATCAGAAACTAACATTTATTTATTCCAAAATGTATTTAATACCGTCCTGTCTAACCTAAATAATGTATCGAACTTTCGACGAAAAATGTTTATCACATTCTTACCGTTGTAAGAACCATTCACAAAACTGAACACCGCGAGGGAAATCTTCAAGTTAAGACACGTTAAATATGAAAGAAATATAAATGATTGTCCCGAAATTTTTTCCAAACCTTTTTTTTTAACCACCTGAATGAGTATTTTTGTTGTTGAATCTGCCTCAATTAATACTTGTAAAACCATACTGAACCAACAATAAGTTAAATTCGCTAGTACAGATTAACACAATTACAGATTGAGTATAGAATGAATGAGTACAGAATGAATGAGTACATAATGAATGAGTACAGAATGAATGAGTACAGAATGAATGAGTACAGAATGAATGAGTACAGAATGAATGAGTACAGAATGAATGAGTACAGAATGAATAAGTACAGAATGAATTATGATTCATTAAAAAAACAGAAACAAGATAAAATCATAAGCTGATTTATTAAGTAGCTTAATTTTGAATGCAAGTCCAGTCCTGGATTTAGATTTTTTAATTCTGTATCTTTATTTTTGAGTTTTTTGAAGAATATTATTTGAAAGATGTTTATTTTAACGACTTAGGATTCACCCTGTATATTATTTTGTTCATTTTGCCTGAAAATATAATTCGTTACTCGAATATTTTAATAGACATTTTGAAATTGGTATTTACATCAATTTTTGAACCCGGATACAATACAACATGCTTGTATACTGTTAATCATCGAGACTCTTTTTTTGCATTGGATAATGATTTATTATAGCTATTATTTAATATAATTAATGGTAAAAATTGAAATTTTTGTTAATTAAGAATTTTTTTCACAACGTTCTTATCAAAACATTTAAAATCCTAAAGTTTATTAAATATTTATAATGACCTAATCAATATAATATATATAATCAATATAATCAATATAATATATATAATAATAAATAAACATAACGACGACACTGCCTCTTTCTACTTTTTATCTTTAGCAGACACTTCGAATTCATTGCTGCCGATGTGATAGTCCATTTCGTCTATATCGGTTCATCTCAGCGAGGTAAATTAGAGTTAGGTCATACATTTACTTTTATATTATAGGAATCATGTTTTTGTTTCGACCTCGAATTCCCTAAATCCGTTTTAATCATTTTCGCGATAATGTATGTGTGCATGTAACTGAATCAAGGATAACTTAACGGATAAAAAGGTAACAGCAAATTTTAACAAATTGTAAAGCTTTAATTCATCCGTTGTTGAGCTAATTAGATTTGGGGCATACGAGACTCCTTTTTTAAACTGTATTGAGACATCATAACAGTAATTTTCATGGAAGACACAAAAAAAACATTGAATGTTTTAGAGCATTTTCAAAAGGAAGCCGTATTTTTTGAAGTTGTTGCCACTAAAAGCATCAAAACTGTAAATTGCATCACAAGTGCTGAGAAAGGGGAGACGATATCAGTAATAGTCTGTGTAAATGCAGAAGGTACCTAATTTCCTTCCTCCCGTTTGTATTTTTAAAGGCAAGAAGAAAAAACAAGAATTTGAAGATGGCTTGCCTCCTGGTGATAAAGTCATGATGAATGAAAAGTCGGCCTATGTAACAACATACATTTTTAAAACATGGCTTCGAGAGCACTTTATTGCAAGAAAGGAGCCAGGTAAAGTACTTCTCATTCTAGATGGACACTCCTCGCACTGTTCGGATGTAGAGTTGTTGGATTTAGCTGCAAGCAACGATGTTATAATTTTGTGTTTGCCAAGCCATACAACCCACTGGTTGCAGCCACTGGACAGATCATTTTTTAAGCCTCTAAAGACCTACTGGTCACAGGCATGTAACACCTGGATACATAATCATCCAGGTCGCAAATTAAGTAGGCTGCAGTTTCCGGCACTCTTGAACATCGCATGGGGAAAAGCAGCGACAGTACAAAATGGAATTTACCAAAAAATTATAGCCAATGTTGATAAAACATTCTTAGAAACGAGGGCGGATTTGATTTGACCGTTATTAAGGATTAAAATTTTAGGTAATTTTCTTAAAATTTTGTGATTCATCTGACCGTGATCGTTTTAAAAATCCTAGAAAATGTATAAGTAGTATACGCTACTGAGCTTTAATAGTAGCCATTAATATCTTTTGCGTAAACTTTACTACTGACAAATTAGGATGCGATTCCTGTACATGAAATAAAAATGTTTCTACCAACTTTTTAATTTCCTACCTAGTCATCTAAGTACAGAAGACACTTCTTCCCCCTCACTATTTGCCGACGAAAAACAGTAAATTACATCTGAACAAAGAATCATTTCAGGACTTCTTCGCCCTCAGGAAAATATATTTTATGTGATGTACTGAAATATAACTCTTAGATTCATATTAAGTATCATAAAGCGGTTACTTCATCACGCCATTTTACCTTCAATGCCAAACACAACACTCGTAAGTTTTTAGCGGTCAATTTTTCAGAAACGACAACATTGTATCATTGCATGGTCAACGATAAAACAGAACATAACCGTGTACATCTCGAAGTTTCAGCAATTTGATGCTCTTTTTTTATATAGAACTGCAAACAAGCGTTCTCCGGACAAGACGTCTTTTTATTAGTAATAAAACTTCCCTCGAGTTTAGATGGGTAATAAGTCTTCATCGTTATTTTTTAGGCTATTGGCATCGTCTGATTATTTATAGGGGTGTTTATTAACGGCAGAACAATTTCGTTCATTACTGGTTTTATTGTTTGCGACGGGCGACGTTTAGAAACAAAATAACTGGGAGATTTATTCGATAAGTGTATATTTTAAGCGTAATTAAATTGGTGATAACGGTTTTTTTATTTGATATACCATTTATAATAAATTGAGTATAACTATATAAAATACAAATATTTGATATGAATTACGTCAAAAGTAAACAGTCTTCTTCGGGAGAAAACTCAAATACTTACAAGAGAACCATACTTTTAAATTTTAAGACTCAACATAATCATTATGGCCTGCAATGTTTAGGAACAAGTGAGGACGATTGTGCTCAACATATGCAAATTTGGCCGAACCACTCAAAATATGAAAGTTGTGAATTATTGTCAAGACATGACAAAAGGGCAAACTATTTTTAAAAGTATAATATTTTTGGTTTTTTAAAATGTTTTATCATAGAGACAAAGTTATTTTAGATAATATTAAGTTTCTAATACATTTCCCAATGTAAGGGAAAGTTTCTTTAAAGAAGATAGTTTTGTTCACCGAGATAGGGCTCGTAATATAAACAGTACTATTGGCAGAAATTAAGGGCTAGTAGTACATAACAAAATTTCATATTCAATCAAATCTACTGATTTATATACAGTATCAACCGTTAAACGTTTTCAAATACGCTGTGCACAAGTCCATATGTAAACTACAGTTAGTATTAGAGCGAGTAGGAAACGAATAATATCAGCGATGTCAGTTTATACGACCCAACCGCCTTGTAAAGTTGGCTAGGCCGTGTAAAGGGTCTTTCTGGTATTTATCCACATCTGGGGTTATAATATAACAGTCGCTTTCTTTTTACAGGCATATTTGACTAACTAAAAGTTAAATTCTGATCTAAACTAAGTTATAAAACGAACAAGAATTTTAGTTGACAGACGACGTTATTTTTGATGTATCTACATTTTTATCAATTTCAATAATTTCTTCAACATTTAACACTAGGTTTTACCCTCTGTTACCCTCTAAAATAATGAATTCATAGGTTATATTTGTTCATATATAATGAACAGAGATCACTAACTTTTTGTTATGATTTATGGTTGACGTCAAAATCTGTGTAACTCAACATTGGGATGGGAAGAAAGAAAATCCTGAGTTACAATCACAAAAAGAAGGTACAACTAAGCTCAGTCGAAATAAGTTAGCTCAGATTGGTCGTAAAAAGCAAGAAACTATTGTCATGAAAAACTACAAGCTTTCTAAAATGAGTGTTGGGCAATATTATATGAATAATGCGCAACATGGTACATGTACAGCTCGGCAGAAAAAGAAAAAAGACACGATAAAAAGTGTATGGCGTATGACTTCATGACAAAACAGCTAAAGACAAAATGGCGTCGTACAAAATAACGCAAGACAAAATAAAACAGGACAAAATAGCGCAAGGACAAAATGGCGCAAGGACAAACTATCACAGTACAAAATAACGGGAGACAAAATTGCGCAAGACAAAATTGAACAAGAAAAAATAATCGCGGGAACATAATGGCACAAGAAGCAAATAACGCAGACGAAAATAGCACAGGATAAAATAGCGCAAGGACAAAATAATGCTAACGAACAAGATGTTTTTTTAATTTAATGTAATTCATTGAATTAATGCGTAAAAAATACTATTCTGACGATGCCTATGCACTGAATCTTTGGAGTGTAGCTTCGTTTTTTTTCACACTTTAATATTCGAACCATTTTAGTGCGAAACAATTCGGCCCGAGGCAAATATGCGCGGAGACAAATACATGAGAGACAAGTTAGCGCTGATATAAATAAAGTAAGACAAATTATAAACTGGTCAAATTATAGTGAGTCACGTTAGCGCTTAGTCAAAATTAGCGCGAGACAAGATATTCCAAAAGCGAGACCAATTAGCGCATGACAAATATTCTAAAATCGAGACAAAATAATAAATAGATTTAAAAAAAAACTGAATTTATCTAACCTGTGCAGCCTGGAGTCATCGCAAGTTGTTGTATATGGCTCCAGGTCGCACAGGTTAGGTAAATTGTTTTTTTTTGTATATTTTTTTTTAAGCCATCGCTATGGCTCCAGGCCGCCCAGGTTAGATAAATTAGTTTTCTTGTATATTTTTTTTCAAAGTAACCCGCAATGGCTCTAGGCTACTCAGGTTAGTTAATTGGTAAATTTTATTTTTAATTTTAATTAGAATTAGAATACTGAAATGTTTTGTCGCGTGCATTTTTGACCTGCGTTATTTTATCCTGCGCTATTTTGTTCTTGGGCTATTTTGTCCTAAAGTATTTTTTTCCTTGACAAGGGGGGTAGCCATGTGTGAGTTGAGGTAATTTTAAGGTGAAGGGGGAGTTTGTCTTTGCGTTATTTTGTCTTGAGCTATCTTGTCCTGCGCCATTTTATCCAACGCTGTTTTTTGTTTTTTCATAGTTGCGCATGTGACCTTGCGAACTTCTGCTATTTCTACCTACTGTAAGCACGTAAAGTACACCTTCGAGACCTTTATCGGGCATAGGGATGCAACCAAAAATTTTGATTGGTTTACTAACCCCTGTATCTAACAGATTGCTATCATTTGTTTTTCAAATCAGTGAAATAAAGTTTTTAATGTAAATGTTAAAAATATTTATATATTTATTTATTAATTTATATTCTAAATTTGTCTAATTTTGTTTTTGTTCATTTATGTCCAATTATGTCCAATCATGTCCAATCATGTCCAATCGTGTCCAATCATGTCCAAGTATGTACAATTATATCCAATTATGTCCAATTATGTCCCATTGTGTCCAATTATGCCCAATTACGTCTAATTACGTCTAATTATGTCTAATTATGTCTAATTATGTCTAATTATGTCTAATTATGTCTAATTATGTCTAATTATGTCTAATTATGTCTAATTATGTCTAATTATGTCTAATTGTCTAATTATGTCTAATTATGTCTAATTATGTCTAATTATGTCTAATTATGTCTAATTATGTCTAATTATGTCTAATTATGTCTAATTATGTCTAATTATGTTTAATTATGTCTAATTATGTCTAATTATGTCTAATTATGTCTAATTATGTCTAATTATGTCTAATTATGTCTAATTATGTCTAATTATGTCTAATTATGTCTAATTATGTCTAATTATGTCTAATTATGTCTAATTATGTCTAATTATGTCTAATTATGTCTAATTATGTCTAATTATGTCTAATTATGTCTAATTATGTCTAATTATGTCTAATTATGTCCAATTATGTCTAATTATATCTAATTATATCTAATTATATCTAATTATGTCTAATTATGTCTAATTATGTCTAATAATGTCTAATTATGTCCAATTATGTCAAATTATGTCCAATTATGTCTAATGTCCAATTATGTCCAATTATATCCAATTATGTCCAATTATATCCAATTATATTCAATTATGTCCAATTATGACTAATCTTGGCTAATATTCCCTAATTTGTCTAATTTTGTGTAAAATTTTGTAAAATTTTGTAAAATTTTGTAAAATTTAGTAAAATTTGGTAAAATTTTGTAAAATTTTGTCTAGTTTTATCTAATTTTGTCTAATTTTATCTAATTTTGTCTAATTTTGTCTAATTTTGTATAATTTTGTCTAATTTTGTCTAATTTTGTCTAATTTTGTATAATTTTTTATAATATTGTCTAATATATGTTTGATTTTTAATATAACAAAATCTTTACAAATTAATTTCATTTAGGTAGGTATAAGGAATCTAATTCGTATGAAAACTAAATATAACATACTTTTTTCTTTTACACTATTGTCGATATACTGAATGATTTGGAATTAAATAAAACAAAAGAACAATCTAATATTTCTTGTTAAAATGTTTTATTATTTATAACGCTTGTTCTAATAAGAAAAAGAATTAGTGCCATACGCTGGGAAAATTTTAACAAACAACTTGAAGGCAACAAAAAAATAATTTACAACATCCTAAACACAATATAAACTGTACATTTTCATATTTCGTACAACAAAATGAATAACAATGTACAAAAAGTTCACATTCAATCAGCGTATATCTACGTTATACGGGATTTAATTGAAAACAATTTTGCTATCAATCTGACGTTATTGTTCGGTTGATGTTTTTTATCAGCTTTTATTGATGCCCGGAATCAATATTTATTTTTATCTCGAATGGAACAGATGGTTCATTTAATTTCCATATAAAATAATTGCGTAAACATTGAGTAAACACCGTAATCAATTAGCTAATCCACCCCTGCAATGGTTATTATTTGCGTTATGAATGTTCTTAATGAAATATTAAACTTCCGTATTTCTCTAATATAATTGTCACAATGTATTTCCTTTTGCAAAATAATCTTTTTTAATTAAGAAAAATTAAACTAAAGAAACTAAAAAGAGCAAGAAATAAATAGGAAAGCTTTTATCACTATTCCGGTTTCTTATCTAGGCCAAGTTTACAAAGTCTGGAAAAGTCGAAACGTTCCGGAAGGTGGTGAAGAATCAGAACAGTTTCGTGATATCAGAAAATTCTCAGTTTTCGTGTAGAAGTTGAAAAACAGAAGTAATTGTGGGAAATTTAATGAGATACGAATAGTCTATTAGAGATTTTGGTGGAAACTGTTGTATATAAATTAGAAATTGTGGCGGAGTACAAGGATAGTTTCATAAATAATAACAAAGGCCAATAAAATAAAATAAAATGTTGGTGTTGAAAATCCAAGAACTGATTTTTGGATATATAATGTGCTAATTCTAACTTCCAGCTCTAATTTATGAAATACAGCCTTAATCCCGAAAACATTTGATCGAATTGGAAATTTGATCAAAAATACATTAAAAATAGTATAATATAAAAAAAACAAACGACACCATGCAACCATTCGTCTAATCCCTATTACCGATGACATGAACTCAGCGGCTATCGTCAAATTAGGTACTAATGGCAAATTTTTCGAAAATCTCAAACGATTGAGACTTCTTTGGGTTCATGCAGAAACAGTGCACAAACGATTGGTGATTTAAAAGCCGAAATAATTCAAGTTATTGGTGAGATAGAACTACAATTGTGTGAAAACGAGATACAATATTTTGATAGAAGGGTAGTTACTTGTAATGATATGACACCAAAGTCGTACCGCCCAATCAGTCTATCGTCATTCATGCTGAAAACGCTAGAAAGACTAATAGATATATACGAGACGAAATACTGAGAGAAAACCCTCTCAGCGACCGTCAATATACATATCAGCCAAGTTAACCGATTTGGCCCTGATTGATCTCAACAGGCTATTGTCAAAATCCCTGGAGGATAAAAAAATGGCAGTAACAACTTTCATAGATATTGAGGGAGCTTTTAGTAATGCCCAAACAAAATCTATAATTAAAGCCCTAACATCGAAAGGGGTAACAGTGGTCCTATGCCAGTAGTTAAAAGCCAGCCTAGAAGAAAGGGCAATAACATCATCTCTAGGCGAAGCTACATTGACAGTTAAAGCAGGCAGGGACTGTCCTCAGGGAGGAGTATTATCACCCCTCCTCTGGTCAGTCCTAGTGAACGAACTAATAAAAAGGCTAATATCTAATATCTGCAGATTTCTGCAATTTTACAAAACAAAATGTACCAAATTGGTACTGAAAGGAGTAAAGATTCCATTTGCTTAAGAGGCCAAATACTTGGGAGTCATCTTTGACCACAGGTTAACATGGAGTCAACACTTGCAAAAAGTCACCCAAAAGAGCACAACATCCTTCAACTTATGTCAAAGGTTGTGTGGAAAAAATTGGGGACTACAACCGAAAATGTCCCTATGGTTATATACCAGAGTCATAAGGCCGATGATAATCTACGGATCGGTGGTATGGTGGCCAAAGACTCAGTAAGCTGGAGCCATTCGACATCTCAATGGTATTCAAAGGCAAGCACGCCTAAGTACCACGGGAGCTATGAGAACGACTCCAACAGCAGCTATAGAAGTCATGCTAAACCTAACACCACTACATATATTCATTCAAGGCGAAGCCAGGTCTATCACATACAGACTGCACAAAGGTTCATCACCCATAAGCATTTTGCTTGGACGTGACTAAAGCGAGATATATAAAGAGTTGGAGAACGACCAAATAATGGGAATGCCTTCAGATGAAATGCTCCCAAAATATAGCTTTCAAAAGCGATATAAAGTAAGTACCTATACCAGACAGGGAAGCGTGGACGGGAGGACCTCCTATTCATGCAGATCTCACCTGGTATACAGACGGCTCCAAAACCCATGAAGGTTCAGTAGGTATATATAGTACCAAGCCAAAGACAAGAATCTCACTGAGCTTAGGTAAACATGCGATAGTATTCCAGGCAGAAATAGCAGCAATACATCACTGCGCAAAAGAGGTAAATGGAAAAACCATTGTCATATACTGACAGTCAAGCGACGTTAAAGGCACTCAGTTCCATGCAGGTACACTCAAAGCTTGTGTGGGACTGTTTGAAAGCCCTAACAAAGCTGGGTATTCAAAACAGACTAACCTTAGCCTAGGTACCAGGCCACAGAGGACATAAGGGCAATGAAGAAGCTGATTTACTAGCCCGAGAAGGAGCCTCAAATGCTCTTGTTGGCCCAGAACCCTTTTGTGGTGTAACGAAAACAATTATCAAAACATGCACAAAGCAGTGGATGTTTAAAAAATCTCAGGAGTAGTGGAAAAACTCTCCAGGATAGAGACAGGTCAAAGAGTTCTTAAAAGGACCATCGCCTAAACTTACCGAGCATCTACTAAGCCTTAAAGGGAAAATACTGGAGTACTAGTAGGTTTATTAACAGGGCATTGTAGGCTTAACAAATATATGTATAATGTCGGTCTAACAGAAGAGACCTTGTGCCGATTCTGTCAGAAAGAGGAGGAAACGGCAGAACACGTATTGTGCTACTGCGAAGGTCTAGCAAGACTGAGATTCCTTGCACTTGGAGAAGAAAAACCAAGAGCAACTAGATATACCGGAGAATTACTTCCCAGTCTATGGAGTCTACTACAAAAGACCGAATTATACACATGGTCCAGAGTCCTAATTAAATCTAATATAATCTAATACTTGTAAGGCCTTATCAGATATTCTTTTTAAACATTAATTGTCAAATCTTTAACTTTTATTTTCAATAAATATTTGAATAATTACAGGCGACATTCTGTGTTTTATTAACAAAAAAAAAATTACATCCCTAATGAAAAACCCTACATTTAGATATTCCATCTAATTGCCAAAATAGTAATCTAATAAGTTTGTTTTTTTAAGAAAAATAATAATTATGAATACGCGAAAATTAATTTTAATTATATTTTACACGCATCATCCTGTATATCCAAATATTATCTCAAAAAGTGCTTAATTTAAAAATAATACTAATCTGTTTTTAGAGTTTTTCCAAAAATCAAACTTTTTCTTTTAGTCCTTACTTTTAGCACTTATTTAAAAAAATAGTTTTAACGAAAAAAAAGTTGGTAAAATGGGAAAAAAGGTACGTATTTTAATGACAAATCTTTTAGTGATTTCAAAATTTAAATACCAGGTCCTGTTTCCGAGATATTTAAGAATAACCGAAAATAGCTATTTTCGTTTTATTTAATTAAAACTTTTGGAATATAAAGAAACTTTTTTGTTAAAAATCAAATAACATGACGATGCTAAATTTTCAAAACCAAGTTTCGATTAAAAATGCCTTCCTCAGCTATTTTTTATTTTTAAATACATACCTGTACTTTTTATTTTTGTAACCACCATTTTTATAATGATCACAAATTTTAATAAAAGTGCCACTAAATAAAGTTTTTTTTTAATAAAAATAAATAAAAATTATAGTAGTTTGTAGTAGTTGTACAGTATATATTTTCTACGACCCCATTTTAATTATTTCTTACACGAGTCACCCTGTATAACCGAATGTTATCTTAAAAAATGCTGAATTTAAAGATAAAATTGACTTATTTACCGAATTTTTCCAAAAATCAATTGGTTCATTTTTGTCAAATTTAGTCCTCACTTTCGACTTGTACTGTATGTTTAACATAAATGATAAATAAAAATTGTACATATTTACTTATTAAGGTGTATCTCAAACACATTTTATCCTTACATGACTGTTAATATTAATATTTTCAGAGCTAAACGATTATTTTATCGTCATTTAAGATTAAAGTTGCAACGGTTGGAACCGTTATTCGTTATGCCTTTTACTCAAATGTCATTTGTCGTCTTGTGAGATTTATTTGATTTGGTCGTTAGCGACAATCAACTAGATTTCATTTTAATTCATCTTGGTCATCCGATGTACTGGATAATTTTTGTTTATCGTAGAATCCGTCTGATTTTATAAGTTAAGTTTTAATAATGATATTTTTGTTGAAAATATGTATTTTGTACAAGGATTTCTTAAATAAATTGCCAAGTTTTGAACATAACCTCAATATCAACAATGGATAACACATGGTTAATTTATATATTATTTTTTTGGAATAAGATATTATGCTTTACTATGTTTAAATGTATTAAATAAGATTTTTCCTTTTCACATTAATTTTAGTCTCTGTGAAATTATTCATTTTATAGTTTTAAATTGTTAATTTAATAGTTAAAGCATTTTATCTAAATCCTGTTCAAATTTCCTATTTCCTGTCTTAACATTTTAACCCTTTTTTAGCATGGCTATATCTAGACGGTTTTGGTTTTGGTTCAATCTATTTGAAGACCGTTGTTTGATTTATCTCTAGAAGATTTAGACAGTTTCGAGTTTAAGTTAGAATACCAAATATCACGAGATCATTCACGTTGCAGAATTACGAATAAGGATAGCGAATCCCTTTGTGGAAGTTGCCTGAGAATATACCATGCGATAACCCAGTTTTACATTCCCTATATTACCTTCATTTACCAAAAGATAAGTGCTTATTTAATAAATCATCTTAAATTTGAATTTAGTAAAACTATGTGAATTAGAATTTGCTACTACCTTATCTAAAGCATGGTTTAAATATTATTTGTTAGTGGTTAGTGATTTTCTATATTTTTATCACTAATCTAGAGTCAAGTATAGTAAGCTTTAAATATAGTGGTGCCCAACTTCTTTTTCAAAGTTATTTAATAACCTAACCCACGCCCTATCAATTGAGCTCAAACAAATTAAACAAGAAGATAGAATAACTAGTAATCACATTACAAAAATGGCGCCCTACGTGGGTCATTTATTAAGCATTTGTAATTTTTTGGAAAAGTTAATAAAGAATAAAAAATAGAAAAGTTAAAATATATTTTATAACATTGAACGAGAGTAGACCACTAGAAGCAGTATCATATGCAAGCAGAATAAATTGGTGTAGAAGGAAGAAAAGAAAGTAAGAGACAGCAAACAAGGATGACGAAGTGCAACAGAAAAGAAATTTTTTTTAGTATCAAAATTGGGTTGTGCGAGCCCACCATAGATTATAGAAAATTTAGAGGTATGGTTTTCTTTTGTTGTCCTAATTTATATTTTGTGGATGAATATGAAATGAACCTAAGGATCCTGGATCGAGTTTAAATTGTGTTGGGCAACAGGGTTTACAGCGTGAATTAAAAAAAATATTTTTAAAGACAATTACAACTTTGTTTATCATGTAATTTATAATTTACTTTTGTAAAAAGATTTTAGTGCATAAAGAACCGTTCATTCTTTTTAGCATGCATAATAAATTTTTAGAATATGATACGAACTGTCTAAAAAGGAATTATAAAAATGGAACCAAGCAGGGAAAGGAAATTCACGTAATGCGATCTGTATATACTGTTCTGAATACATGTCAAAAATACTGACATTATTCGAGAAGAATGATCGTTAGTTATTCATTTGAATTCCAAATTTATGCAAATTTATTACCACTCTGATTGTATTTCTGCAAAATTCATATAAATTTACAAATAATGCTGAAAGCAGCCGCAAATTTTTACAATTATTGAAAATTAGATATTCAATAAACTACAATGTTTGAACTATTCTTTAGATTATTAAATAGCTTCTTCCCAGGCACTGGTCTGTAAAATTAAATATTAAAAAACCATAATTATACATTTCTATGCCAATTTATATTATCAGTTTTAAATTATTAAAGAGTAATAATTATATATTAGATTTTACATTTAATACTTCTTTTCAGTGGTAAATATTATAGATATTATAGACAGTAAAGAAGTTAATCTTTGCTTTTTAACTTTTCGTTTGCCCCTTCTATAGTTTTCTTCATTCTAGCGGCTGTAGAAGTTCTACCATTAAATGTCCATCGAAACTATAGCTTCAGGATGAAGCGTTATTGGAAAGTTTGCATTTTCCATTTGGTCACCATGTCTTGCAGAAAACTTTACCCTCCCTCTGTGTTCCAACCGTATTGAGTTTGTGTCCGCAAACATTTTAAGGGAAGCAGACCGTTCGAACAGAACTTGTTTCAAATAACTCCCAATGTATTGGTTTTAGATACGAGGTACGTAAAAAATACTGTATATATTTCTATTTTCAGTTATCGTTTTTTGGTAATTGTTGGAGTTGAAGTCATTTTAAGAGTGTTAGAAACTAAATGACAAATTGAATAATAAAAAAAACTAAATGGTCTAAATAGCCTAAATGGCCATGGCCATTTTGGAGGTTTGAAAATAATTTTGGGCTATAATTAAAAAAAAAACAAAATATAACAATATTAGAAAGAAAGACAATTACCAGAAGCCATCAAGAGAAAGATAATAAAACTTTTAAAATAAACGTATAAATCGAACTGATATTATAAGTCAAAACTTTTATATAAAAAAATAAGCAAGATAAAAATATTCCTCGATTATTTTCAATTAAATGAACTCATTATGTAAAAGGGTAGATAGTCTAAGATCCGAAGTAAGGTCGACCTTCACCCATATGTTTAATGGATGAAAGTTTCTTTTTATTAAATAAAATGTGTTTATAAATATACCGCAAATGGGTTGCCTAAGAAAATACGGTCCAGACTATTTATTTTCTTAAAGTAAAAAAAACGACACCCTGTAAAGTATTCTCCAGATGCTTTGACTATACCTAAACTTTAATCAGCTCACCTAAGGATGGATTGAAGCTTAAGTTTAAAATTTGGTGTCTTTATCTTTATCCGTTTTTGAGTTATCTTCAAAATTCGAAATTTACAATTTTCCTCAAATATCTCGAATTAGGTCCATTTTAGAGAAATAATGTATAGGAACAAAATAATAGAGAATGACATCATAAGCAACTTTTATCATGATTCCTATACTTTCCTTATCTGTACACAGAAAGGAAAGTAAAAAATGGCCGTGACCGTATTTTCCTAGGCAACCTATTTGCGGTATATTTAAATAAATATTTTATTTAATAAAAAAAAACTTTTATCCATTAAACAGATGGATGAAGGTCGACACTACTTACGAATCCCGGACTAAGAAGTCCTGGGCCAAAATCGTGCATTTCTTATGGAAATTAACACGGGAATTTCTAAGGTCCGAAAAGGCATTTTTGTCACTAGATTTAGTAACTTTTCAAAATCTAGTAACTTTTTACGTAGATTGGTAACACTGCTTTTCTCCCTAGATTTTATGTTTGTAACACTGTTTGTCACTAGATTTTCAAAATCTAGTAACTTTTCCTAGCCATATTTCACCTGTCATGTCACGTGTGGTGTCACCTGCCATGCTGTCATCCATGATATCTTCTGCTATATCATGGAGGTATAATACTAATGGAGATGCCATGAGGCAATTGTTTTGCATATGATACGTTTTATTAAAAATGACCCCACTGGGCGTGTCTTAAATGGTTGACTAAGCAGGGTCGTATTCAAATATAATTAAAGTCCGTATGCAGAATTACAACTTTTAAATGACTTACTTACCTAAGATTTGTTTCAACATGATCGATTCAAAATTAATTTGATGACATTGCGCAATTATGACTTCTACACTATTTTCTATTATTTATTAACCGTTTTCCGACCAAGCCAATGCCAAGACCATAAAAGAGATTAATATTATTATATTGTTCTGTCTTCGCCGAAACCGTCCGATATATGACCTGTGTGATCGAAAATCAACGTTCGAATAATACTGTGCATCAGATTTGTTAATCTCTTTGTGCTTTAAAACTAAAACCCGAACTACGATTTTTCGTTCAAGGGCTCTCTTGTCTTGATCAAAGCTGCCAATGTCAAAATCTGACAATGAGGAAAAATATGACATCAAATTACCAAACCAAACCAGTAAAAATACAGCTGAGTTTGTAGAAAGGACAATTAATTACTTTTAAATGTAAAACATGTAGGTTTTTCTGCTGCAGATGACATACATTAAAAATATGACCCGCTACAGTCAAAAGTTTAAAAAGACCAAAAATTCAGCTAGGTATGACTTTATGGTTAAAAGTAGATGGAAGAAAACCATGATCAAAACTACTCTGTCAAAACCAATCGGAACTAAAAAGATTCAGATAACAGTTGTTGGTTTTATTTATGTTTGAAATAATTAATTATATAAGGTAGGTACATATATTACTAAAATTGCAAGCAAGTACTTACTAAAGATTTCTATAATTGGTACCTATGTATAATAAACAACAATCTCACAGATACAACTATACAAATGGAATTATAGAGATAATTTATTTTAAAAATAGGCATTCAGTTGCGATTTGTGAATACAAAAAGAAAACTTTAACTACTTTTTTTAATGTTTGTTCATTTAATATTAATAATAATTGTAATGTGGTACATGAGCGGGCATATTATTTTATATCATGAGGATGAGGAGGTACATAGCAGTGAGTGATGGCCACAAATCTAATTAAATAATAAAAATACATCACCAGTATTTATTATTATACAGTATATTCATTATCAAAACGCTATAATAATAGGAAATTAGGATCTAATAAAAACTGCTTTTAAATACTTGAAATTTTATTCCAAATTATGTGTTACTTAAAAAGTTAGTCATTTAAGTGTAATTATAAGTTGGTTTTTAAGTTTAATTATAAGTTTGTTTTAAAGTTTAATTATAGTTGGTTTTTAAGATTAATTATAAAGTTAGTTATTTAAGTTTTATTATACTTATCTAAGTTTTAATATAGTTATTTGTCTTTATTATAAAGTTAGTCAAGCCAATGTTCTTTATTAAGCATTCTTCTTCAATCTGACGATAAACTCACTCTTATCAAAAAATTCTTCCTTGAAGTGAATAGAGCACAACATGCTATTCGGTTTAGGCTCAAATTGGTCTTTTCCCACAAATTTAGACCAAATTTTGAGATATTGTGGGTCTTTTGGAAACCTATAATAAAAAAAAGTTAAGCATTCTAAAAAAAATTCTAAGTACACTCCTTATACTTACTTATGAAAACTTAAATTAGATATTTTCTTACGCTCTTTCACTGAAGAGTTTTTACAATTAATTTTGGAATACTTAGTCATGATTTTTATACAAATTAATCAAAAAAAAAAAAAAAACACTTATTAAGATAGAAATAACGTCGAAATATTTAAATTTGAACAAAGTTCTGACAGCTCTTTGACAACTATGACATGACCACTAAGAGAGGGGGAAGGGGTGTCGTTTTTGGCATGTCATCTCCATAGTATTCAACCTTATTGTGCTATATGGATGTTGTCATTAAGTAATCTCTCATTCTGCAACTCACCATACACGATCATTATTTGATATCACAGCAACCGACCATACGTCATTTTAATATTTATTATTTTTATAGTTTCATAGGATCTTGGACACCATTGCTTTTTAAATGGAAAACGTGTAGTTCACTCTGGACAGTAGAGTGCTAGTGTGGATATTTAAGTAAAGATAGGACAAATATTGCTAATAATTTAAATGGGGGAAAGTTATTTGTAATAGGGTAAAGTCAACATTGGATAATAAAATTAAATATAATTGAAGTGGATGAAGGGTCTATGTAACAGACACATACTTTAGAGATATTTGAGTTTGAAGTTTCTTATTTGAATAGTTCACCACAGGACATTGGTTCTTTATCCCCTGATAACATCTTTATTTGAGATATCATAACATGTCATAGAAGTAATTTTAGGTAGGTATATAGGATCTTCATTTATACAAAAAATAGATTTAAAAAAATGTACATAGACCCTTTATCCACTTATGTCTTCAATTTTAAAACAAAATATTTTATTTTCATTGTCCAATGTTGACTTTACCCTATTACAAATATTATATTATTAGCAATATTTGACCTCCGTTTGAATAGTAACAAACTTTGTCATTGTGATTTATAACGTTACTTTTTCAGCTCCTTCAGAGGTCATTTCATTAGCTGCTCCAGAGGTTTCTTCTACAACTAAAGCTTTAGACCTTCTCCTTCATCTGCGCTTTACTATTAAATATTTCTGCAGCAGTGCCGGCTGGACGTAACAGGAATAACGCGGATCAAAAATGATATATGATAGTTATGACAAGGATTAAAAATGACAACTACGTGACTGGATAAAAAAAGGCGCAGATCAGCAATGGCATATGCATTGACAGGTTTATATTTTAATATTTATCAACAGAATTAGGCATTCCAAACTGAATGGCTACCAGTGGGTAGGTGGCAAAATTATAGCAACCCTGTAGGCCTGATGATTTGACAAGGACAATGAAATAGAAAGTTACCTAGATTGAACATCCATATTTTTCAAAATAAACCTAAGCTTATGCCTTGAAGTAAAAATGTAAGCAATTATTTTTTTTAAATATCTAAAGGCTGAAAATTCACATTTTTGCTAAACCGATTTAAATTAATAAATATTTGCTAGGCAATATGGCCGCTCGCAAACGACCAGCTTTGAGCAATCTATATAACTATATAGGTATCATTGACCCTGTTAATGACATCATGACAACAAGGTTGCCATATCTAAACTGTCAGTCCCCACTGGTAGCCATTTGGACGGGTCGTTGGAATGCCTAATAGGTTAGCTAATTTCAGGTCACTGGATAGAAAATGGCGTTAGGTTTATATTTTGGTAATTCGCCACACTTCCACTTCTCCGCTTTTCCCGTTTACATTTGACCAATAGCAGCTGAGATATAGATTTAGGTCCTCTTGGTATTGCGCATGTTTTTCTCTTCAACGGTCATCGTTTACGTAAACGCCATCTTCTTCGTCTCCAAAGGAATGCGTTAGGTTAGATTACTTTTCAAAAATGACAGGTTGTTAGGTTGGCAGCATTGTTTACATGTTAGTTTAGATCGCTTTTACAACATATGTTAGTTTGGCAACGGTGTTGACATATGTTAGGTTAAATGACAGTTGAAATACGGTGGGTTAGCCAACTTCGTAGTTAACAATTCTCAGGTTAGGTTAGATCGCTTACAGTTGACACATGTCTTTATTTTGACATCTGCATCAGGTTAGATTAGCCAACTTCAGAGCTATTGCCGCAAATGTGCAGTTTTTAAAGAAGGCGTAGCTTAAAAAAAGTGTAGGGGGTCCTCCAAAGTAAGGCAATGACTGCTAAGGGTGGAATGACAATAGTATGGATATATGATTTTAAAAAAAAGATTATCACAAAAGAAGTCACAACTTTGGTTATCAACGTTTTATTTACCCTTTGCCAGATCTTTACAAAATTGTAAAATTACTATCAAGTAAGGTTGAAGGTTTGTTCAGAATACTGTAGATCAGTGGTCGCCAACCTCTAAATGTGTTGAGCTACTTTGTTAATTTTGGAATAAACAGCGAGCTACCCACACAGAAGCCACGTAACGCAACGTAAATGAAATAATCAACAGTTAACTTATCATTATATGTATTTATTTTACTATTTAACTGGTAATACATAATACATAGGTACTAATAATAAACTAATAACAAAATAACTAATATTACTAGTACGTACTTGTTCATAGCTACATTCCTACCTACCAAACGAAGGTGTTTGAAAAATAAACACAAACTTTTATCCAGCCACAACGGCATATCACGTAAGATTTAAAAATAGTTAATAATAACAACAAAAAAGTAACGCACTATCATGAACATAAACATTGAAAAATAAAAAAGCACGTTCAATGAGAAGGCTGACACAGACTCATCGATAATTTTTTTAATGTTTGCAGAATAATTTGATACAGCCATTCGAATACAATTATCCAAATGTTCATCTGTAAGTCGATTGCGATATTTGTTCTTAATAAACTTCATATTGGAAAAAGAAGATTTACACAAATAGGTTGAACTGAATAATGCTTTCACTTTTAAGGCAACACGGCATAGAACTGCATATTTGTCTTTACTTACAATAGGCCAGATACATTTGGTACTTGAGACTAACGATTTTAAGGCTAAATCATTTTGAAACTCAATTACTTCCATTTCTGTTGCAGCGATGTCTTCGCCAAAGTTCTGCATAACACAAGTTGCAAACTGTTGGATATCAATTTCCATAAAGGGTGAAACAACAAACTGCGCTACTAAAGCCATTTCGTTGAAATCCTTAAAACGATTTTTGAAGTTATTCTTCATGGTAGAAACTATTTCTACATGATATTTGCTGTCATAGGGTTCTAATGGATTTTTAGATATTTTTTCTGAAAGAATAGGAAAATGCTTGGCATCGCTGTTAATTAGGTTTTGTTCCCAAAACTCCAGCTTTTTGATAAATGCTTTTATATCAGAAATTATTTCCGCTAGTTCTTTGTCTCTCCCCTGAAGCTGCAAATTAAGTTCGTTTAATTTCTCTGTAATGTCCACGAGAAAACCAAAATCTCTAAGCCAGATTGAATTTTCTAGTTCCGGAGTCGGTTCATCGCGTTGTTTGAAAAATTGAACTATGCCAGATAGGAGATCATTAAAACGTTTTAGCACCCGTCCTCTACTTAACCATCGGAATTCAGAGTGAAGGAGTACGTCCCCGTATTGACAGTCAACTTCATCGGCCAAGGTTTTGAATAATCTTCTTTGTAACACTTGAGCTCTAATCTTGTTCACAATTTTTACCACCAGTTTCATAACGTTGTTTAGTTTCAGGAAATTTCCACATAATGCTTGCTGATGGATAATGCAGTGGTAACAGAGAAATTGCGGAAAAGTTTCATCTTTACGACAGAACGCCACCAGACCCTTATCACAACCCACCATAGCTGGAGCGCCATCGGTTGTCAAGCCTACCATTTTCGATATTGGAATTTTCTCGGAAGAAATAATACTTTTTAAATGAGAAAACAACTCCAGATTTTCTTTAATCGTAAAATCACTAAAAACCATCCTGACGAACACGGCCATCTGGGCAGTGTCAACGACATCTGTTGATTCATCCAGTTGAAGTGAAAAATAAACACAGTTATCTAAGTCAGTTCTTAACTGTAAAAAAATATCATTGCTCATTACTTTTTTTTGCAATTATCTGGGACACACGGTATTACATAACAAACACACATTTTTATCTTTAACTTCTGTAAAAAAGTATTGTTCTTCCCATTCCGAATGAAAGTGGTATGTCTTTACCTTCTTACAACTGCTTGCCATAATATTATTTTTTGTTGTTCTCTACTAACCCAACCGCTGGACGTTGGTTACGCGTTCAGTTTTAAACTAAGCGCAATGTCGCCGCGCCGTGCGTATTTATCCCGATCAAAGCAATCCTGATCGTTCTCGAACACTAACGCGCTGGTCCGGCTGGTCGGTTCTAGCCGATTCTAGTTTGATGGCGTCAGCGGTAGATCGCTCACCGCAACGTTGCCACTGTTTATGTTTAATATTATGACAATTAGATTTTTTTGTGGAATTTTCGGAAGCTTCTCTGATTTTTGCAGTTTGTATTTTTTTAAATTAAAATCGTTGTGAGAGCTACCAGAATTGCCTCCGCGAGCTACCGGTAGCTCGCGATCGACAGGTTAGCGACCACTGCTGTAGATCATGATTATAGGCTTGAGGAAGCCTGGGATGTATATCTAACTATGGCAGGTGAAACAAATGGTCTTCTTGTCATGAATCTCGACATAATCTTGACAGAATCTCGAATAATTATGTTTATTATTTATTACAAAACGAATTTAAAATTTACGACATATTTTTTAACGAAAAGAAGAAAAATCTGTAAATATTCAACGTGTATTTTGTAAACTTCACCGTAAATATTACGTAAAAAAATTACACACACATCTGATAATTGAAATACTACTTACATGGTAAACTTACAAAACATATTGTGGCAAAATTACAGTTACATTGGAACTTCACATAGAAATAAATATCTCACATAATATATTTTGTCATGCAGCATAAGTTTTTGTATTAATTATGTAATCGGTTAAATTGCCTAATTCGACATGTATTATGGATAATCTATTCTCGAGTTGTACAATATATTTTTTCTACGACCCGCTAACGAAAATCCACAAATTTAAAAACTTATTTTAGGTTATTAAGACAAAATAAATAATTTTAAAATAATTCATGAATTTTACTAATTTATATTATACTCGTTAAATAAACATGAAAAAAAAGTTAGTCACCAGATTCGAACTCGGGATTTTCGCGTGGAAAGCAGACACCTCCATCGCAAGTTTTAGGATTTTAGTTTTAATACACGTAATTAAATTAGTTTCACATAGTTTGATTAAAATTGATTTTTTTTGTTTAAAATGTAGATTAAATTATTATTAATCTATTTTAAACAAAAATTACTCTTTTAATGTATATTTAGGCTCAATAACTGAAAAATATAATGACAATTAGTTTGACAGAATTGTCACTTATTTAAAATTTTAAAAATAGTAGTAGTTGGGTATCCAAAATATGAACTATGATTGGCGGATTTTTGCAGTGTTCTCACTACCTAGAATGGATATGAAATATATTCGTTCAATTGAACGCAATAGCATACTTTTTCGTTTTGTAGATTAGCTGATATCCATGTCGGTGTAGAAAAACGAATATTCTATCTCTGCTTTTTCAATTTATTTGTTTCCATCCCTCTAAGATGTGTCCAATCGACCCCAACAACCTTGTAAACCAAATATTATAGTGTCTGAATATTTAAAGTCGCCATTACGTATCCCCAGCGGCATTCGACTTCGAAGAAAAATTATTAATAGAATTTTGTTTTACAAAAAAATTCATCCTATCGAATGATGCAAGCAATCGTCTGGTATCAAAAATTGATTTGATACACAAACGAATAAGATATTTTTGGATTCAGGTTTTTGATAGAACTGCGTTTCTAATTACTTTTGATGCGAGTAAATAAACCGAGGGCGATAAAGTATTCTAAACAATTGCCGTCTGCAAAAACACGATAAAAATTCTGCTGCTTTATAGCGTCCTTGAACAAAGGATGTTTAATAACTTATTAAGTTTACAAGAGTTTCAGTTTTTTGAAGCAAAACTTTAATACTCTATAGAACTTTTAAAAGGTGATCTAAAAAGCATTTTAATATTGTGTTTATTTGGTAATAAACAATAATTCTAAACGCATATAAAATTAAATTTGTTATAATTGGCTTTGTTATTATAATAATCTGGCATACTTTATTTACTATTTTGATTTATTTTAAAACAGTTCAACAATGTCACTAATTTTATATTTCGATCATCACTGATATCATAACTAATGTTTAAATTTCCTGGTAATTTTATGTTAGAAAAAGGAGGAATGTTTTACACTAACTTATCCAAATTTTCTAAAAATTCCGGAATACTAGATACTAGAAACTGTAAATGCAAACAATATAAATATTTAATTTTGATATAAAAACCAAAGAAAACTAACATTTCTTTTCTTGGCTTAATTCAGTAAATTCAATGGAATCTAGAGATACATCATCTAATATCGTAAATATAATGACAATATTTTTTTAATAACCCTACTTTTCATTGGAAAATTTAAAGATAGTAACGCTATCTATCTATCTTATTATTAGTAAAGTGCATCTCGTTAAAATATCATCTTCTTTCATTTAGAAGGTAAGAGAAAGAAGGGACACAATTTACGTCCTTTTTTTTTTCGATTTATGGCCTAGGTGTATGTACCTAATATGTCACTCTCACTTTGAATTCTTATTTATGTGTGTTCTGTTTAGGCGTTGTTACTGTTTTCCAGCGCCACTTTAGGAACTGTTAATTAGAAACCAACAGTAAATGGTATGTTGTTATTATTGTTTTTGTTGATGCTGTTGTTGATGTCGTTGTTTAAAGAACATCTTACTAACAGAAATAATAATAATTTTGAATACAATACTAATAACTTTTAAAGTTGGTTCAATACTTTTTTATTTTAATATACCGGGTGTCCCATTATATTTTCCAACATTTAGCAAGCTTATAACTTTTAAACGAAAGTACTTAAAAACATGCGGTTTTCACCGAAATGTATCAAATTATTCCAAGTTTAATTTCAGTGAATCTAAAATTACTTAACACTTCCGGTTTACTGAAAAACAAAATGGCTGTTTTTAAAGACGTATTTGTTAATTTTTTTTAATGGAACACCCGGTGTATTTTTTGATGCTCCGAAAGCCAGTCCTTTTAGCTATCTAGCGATATAAAGTTTTTTGAAATCGATGAAAAAATGTCTGAACAATTAAATTTTCTGAAAAAGCCTGCAGAATCAATAATTAACAATAGTTCTCGTCTTTAAAAAACCGCCATTTTGTTTTTCGGTAAACCGGAATTGCTAAACAATTTTGGATTGACCGAAATAACACTTTGAATAGTTTGATACATTTCGGTGAAAACCGGTAGTTTGTTTTCCTTCTAAAGATAAATTGCCTAAATCAAATTTTTTAGGTGTATTAGATTTTGGATACGAAAAATTTGAAGATTTGGTGCTTGGTCTAACGCTTGCTTTATCCACTTTAATGAAAAAAAAAAACAAAGAAAAAACAAAAAAAAAACAAAGAAAAACAAAACAAAAATCAAAAAACAAAACCAAAAAAACAAAACAAAATAAAAACAAAATAAAAACAAAATAAAAACAAAAAAAAAACAATAAATAAACAAAAAAAAACAAAAAAAAACAAAAAAACAAACAAAAACAAAAAAAAATACAAAATCATAAATAATGAAATGTTATTAATACATATTTGGTCTATGGAAACTTGTCTGTCAAATAAAGAGTTTAGGCGCAGAAAATTTAAATCGCTCCTTCTAGTTTAAAAATAAAGTATTCGCTCCGTGCGTGACGACAGCGCCAATTAAAATATGTACTCAAGGGATATTTTTCGTGTATTGACAGTATCATTTTTAATAGAATTTCTAATTCAAAAATGTTTTTATGCTTTTAATAAAAGTATATTGATTCATAAAACAAGGTGAAAATATTCATTTATTATTATATATTTTTATTACTTCAGCTAAAGAAAATTAAGTATATTTAATAAAAAAATTATTAAAACATGTGCACAGAACAGGTAATTAGGCAACAGTATTTACGAGAAAGTGTACGAAAAGTTGCCTAATGAAGTTGAAAGTTAATGTCAAATATTGGTACTTTACAAAAGGAAGTCTCTGCTTTATTTTCTAAAATTCTTACACCTTAACTTATAATTTTTTTCTTGTAGTTTTTCTTGGGTTTTCAGGTGTTTGTAGAAAATGAAACTTATGTGTGTGTGGTTAAAGTTTTCGGCACTGATCAGTGCCTTATTCAGTAGTTTTTTCTCTTTCGGGCCATCATAGAGGTCCGGATAGAAATGAATTTACTTGATTTTTGAAAATTTCCTTTTTTATTGTTAACTGACCATGCGGTTGATTCGAAAATACACTTAAACGAACTTAAAGAACACCACTTTAACGAACATGACAAGGATTAAAGGAAATAAAACAATATAATAAAAAAAAAGTGTTTAACTTAGTTTAACAATTTTAATGACACACCCCAAACTCTGTACCAAAGAACTGTCGGATGTAAACTCATTATTTAAAGAAAAAACATGGTTCTAATGACAATAAAAATATTTTTCCAATAAAAAACTACTGAAGAAGGCACTGATCAGTGCCGAAAGCTTTAACCACACACACGAGTTTCATTTTCTAATAAAACCTAAACACTCAAGAACTACAAGAAAAAAAGTTTATGTTAAACGTGTATTCAAAATACAATCCAAAAAAAAATAGTTGTAATATTCATGGTGGGTAATATTTTCGAATGTAATTTATACTTCATTTTTAGTTCGAAAGAAAACAGAATTAATTAATAAATATCTGTTTTCCAATCAGTCAGTCACAAAATTGCATTCCAGATACAGAGAATAATCAGAATCAAAGGCAGAAATATTTCGATTTTGAACATGTACTTAAGGAATTTTGAAGAACATTGTAAAATAATAATAATAATAATTAATTTAAGTATATAAGACCTTTTAGTTTTCTGATGCCTACTATTTTGAATAGGTATTAGATACTCTTGTTACAAAAATAAAGGTTTGTAATTACTTTTTTCCCTTCTTACTGCAATTATAGGTACGTTAATTTTTTTGATTTAATTTCAATTTTGCTACTGAACATTATAAAATACACTTTTTTTGCTAGTATTGTAAAAATACTAGTTACAATTTGAAACACAGCAACTCCGGTTGCTCATTGTATTGCTTTTAACTATTTTTTTTTAAATAAGTAAAATATATACGTATATTTGATTCGTAAAAATTACAAAATATCGCCCTAAAATGCACGAATATCCGCAGCTAGCGCTAGTATTCCTATTCGCAGTGAGCGAATAGAAAAAGGAGCTGGAAACAACAGCATAAAAAGGAGGCTAAAACCCTACAAGGGTCGTTCGGACACAGAAAAAGTAACTAAGGAAGAAAAACTCAACCTGTCAGTGTCTTTTTTTTGTAAATTGTAGCTTGTTTATTAGTTGGAGAAAAATTCCAACGATATATCACGCGTCTAACTAATAAACAACCTCATTTTTATCTCTCGCCCATCCTATTAGCTTCAACTTCCGATGCTTCGTTAGTCTTATTCGGATTTCGAAAATAGCTATCGTGTCGACTTCCATGCCGACCCATAATTGCCAATATTCGATCGAAACATAGGAATATAATTTTCCTTCGTTTCGTTAAAACGTCACGGTCGCGTGTAAAAACTTCATTTTTCCGGCGCCTTTCTCTGCTACGTTTCAGATCGAGAGTTGCACTTCGGCATGTATGAGAGCGATTTTTCCGTCGCAATTTTTTTTCGGAAGTTCAAATAACTATTTTAACTAAGCGGATTCAACTTTTACTGTTATGCAGGTGAACATGTTCGGTATTTCAGCAACGAAATACCTAGTTCATTTTGTCAAGGTTTCATTTAAATTTATCCGCGCTGTGGACAAGGATCGTTTCCGAAAATTTTATCCTGTTTTCTGTATTAATCCTTGATGCCATTCATGAAAGTGGATTTAATTAAAATAAAGCCCATTTGCTGATCTAGCTTTAAAATAATCCAACCAATTTTAAACATATTCGGCTAAATAATTTATCATCTCATATTTTAAGGATAGTTCCTATAGCATCCGACATAGTTGTATAGTTCCTGATAGTTATTTTCAATAGTTATGTCGAATTTACTATCGAAAACTGCAATTTATAAAATGAGATGTTGTCGGCCTTAAGTTAGCATCCCAATATAGTAAAAAAACAGACGGTAAATCGACTGGGTGTATAAAAAGTTTTAGTTCTTGTTCGTTTGTATTGCTAAATAATTTTAATTAAAACTCTGGCCTCCCTAACATTATTATACATATAAACTTTAGATCATAGTGAGATGATGTCATATTATGATGAGTTCCAGAACATTTAATGTTTCTAAATAATATCTAGACTCCCCTCTGCATAGAATAATCAAGAGTTACACCTAACTCTTTCTGAATAATTTCAAGTAATAATTATAAAGAAAAATTGTAAACGCTAGAACTCTTCGGAAGTTTTTGCAAATGGGCTCTATTTTTCTTGTAGAAGCATAACGAGTCTGTACTCGTCATAATATGACAGCATCTCATTGCGCCTACACGTTTTTTTTTTTTTGTAATGATTACTTGAAATTATTCAGAAATTGCTGCAGGCTAGAACTCTTCTGGAAACCATTGCAGGGGCAGTCTGGTTATCATTTAGAATCATTAAATCCATTCAGATGCAAAAAACGCAACGCAAAAAAATTGAGTTTAATTGAAAATGTTATAATTTTTTGTCTGAAACGTTCGACTACCCTTTTGACGGCAAAGCGACTAGTATGCAGTACTCTAGCCACATATTTGAAATTTATCCCATCTTCAACGAGAGAAACGGCTTTTGCACAATCTTCAGTACTGAGAACCATGGTCAACCGTAGGTATACAAAATTTTACTATCAATGACATTAGAACGACCATCACCAAAGCCACTTCGTGCAATTTGAAAATTACCACTAAAACCCAAATCCATCGAAAGAAGTAAAAAAACCGCAAATTTTTTAAAGCAAGTTTATTTTGGTCTTAAAAATGAACAAAGGCGCGTATTGACATAAAAATCATTAA
Organism: Psylliodes chrysocephalus; assembly: GCA_927349885.1. Taxonomy (NCBI): domain Eukaryota; kingdom Metazoa; phylum Arthropoda; class Insecta; order Coleoptera; family Chrysomelidae; genus Psylliodes; species Psylliodes chrysocephalus. Next base: position 14,374,855 of record OV651829.1, read on the forward strand.
AAATCATTAAAAATCAATCAATCATTAAAAATCAATCATTAAAAATCAATCATTAAAAATCAATCATTAAAAATCAATCATTAAAAATCAATCATTAAAAATCAATCATTAAAAATCAATCATTAAAAATCAATCATTAAAAATCAATCATTAAAAATCAATCATTAAAAATCAATCATTAAAAATCAATCAGTCATTAAAAATCAATCATTAAAAATCAATCATTCAAAATAAATCATTAAAAATCAATTAAAAATCATTAAAAATCATTAAAAATCATTAAAAATCATTAAAAATCATTAAAAATCATTAAAAATCATTAAAAATCATTAAAAATCATTAAAAATCATTAAAAATCATTTAAAATCATTAAAAATCATTAAAAATCATTAAAAATCATTAAAAATCATTAAAAATAATTAAAAATCAATCATTAAAAATCAATCATTAAAAATCAATCATTAAAAATCAATCATTAAAAATCAATCATTAAAAATCAATCATTAAAAATCAATCATTAAAAATCAATCATTAAAAATCAATCATTAAAAATCAATCATTAAACATCAATCATTAAAAATCAATCATTAAAAATAAATCAATCATTAAAAATCAATCATTAAAAATCAATCATTCAAAATAAATCATTAAAAATCAATTAAAAATCATTAAAATTCATTAAAAATCAATAAAAATCATTAAAAATCATTAAAAATCATTAAAAATCATTAAAAATCATTAAAAATCATTAAAAATCATTAAAAATCATTAAAAATCATTAAAAATCATTAAAAATCATTAAAAATCATTAAAAATCATTAAAAATCATTAAAAATCATTAAAAATCATTAAAAATCATTAAAAATCATTAAAAATCATTAAAAATCATTAAAAATCATTAAAAATCATTAAAAATCATTAAAAATCATTAAAAATCATTAAAAATCATTAAAAATCATTAAAAATCATTAAAAATCATTAAAAATCATTAAAAATCATTAAAAATCATTAAAAATCATTAAAAATCATTAAAAATCATTAAAAATCATTAAAAATCATTAAAAATCAATCATTAAAAATCATTAAAAATCATTAAAAATCATTGAAAATCATTGAAAATCATTAAAAATCATTAAAAATCATTAAAAATCAATCATTAAAAATCATTAAAAATCATTAAAAATCATTAAAAATCATTAAAAATCATTAAAAATCATTAAAAATCATTAAAAATCATTAAAAATCATTAAAAATCATTAAAAATCATTAAAAATCATTAAAAATCATTAAAAATCATCAAAAATCATCGAAAATCATCAAAAATAATTAATGTTGCTCTATCGACACACCTAGTTACTGACTTGTCATGCGAAAATCTGGGGTTCAAATCTGATTAAAGACTATTTAAATATATTTTTAAAGTTTATTTTATTTTATAAATTAGTAAAAGTCATACATTAAATTTTAAAATTTAGTGGATCGTAGAAAAAATATACTGTACAACCAAAATTGTACAAGTAATATATTTTTAATTTTGACCGTTTCTAACCACATAAGAGTCATAAGTTACTTTTTTAAGTCATTATATTTTGAAGTTAATTTAACACGTTAACTGCCATGTGTACCATTTTAACTATGCGCCATATATACCTTACGACGACACATGCATTATAAGTTTCCATGCCGTGTGTACATGCTATGACCATATTAAGGTACTCCTGCCTTAATTTCTCTTAGGTCGGAATAGGCTTCTTCCTATTTAATTCTGAAATACCTTTCTGATAAATATAAAATTTTAATGGTTCAGAGTATTGACATGGCAGTTTTTGAATCAGTACTTCGTCGAAAGCCCGAGCCACATCTAAAAAGACGGTTGAGCAAATTTTTTTTTCTTCCAGGGACTTTTTAATGATATCTGTGACTCTATGAACTTGGTCGATGGTCTTAAGAAGCAATTTTTTAACATGTTTAGACAATATGGTAACGTATTGATAGTGATATCTTCAAGCAAGTAATATACGCACAAAGGAAGTCCAAGACCACAGATATAAGAAAACAATGAAGAGTGTTAAAAAACTTATGCAATTAAATTGGGGTCTAATTAACAATCAATGTATAGCTAGATTATGGTGACCATACATACAGCATTTTCAATGTATGTTCAACATTGGATGTTGTAAAGCAAAATGCCGTATTTATCCAGCAATGTAATACATAAATTTTAGAAACTTAACAAACAAGACATATGTAGCTAAAAAGTTAAATTTTTATCTTTGGAGAGCGAAAAAAAAAGTGAAATAAAATGAATTTAGCTCAAAGCCAATATCACATAAAATACAACGACCGTTTCCCTTTCAAAAAACAACTACTCCTTTGGCCAATACCGCAACAGGCATTGAATTACATCCGAAGGAAAGACAGCAGAGATAGAAATTAATTTTCAACACTCTCTACTTTGATTTTGCTCACCAAGGAGAACATCATTCTTGGACCAGTTTGGTCCTTATTAGGACTCCTCAGCAAGAAATAGATAGGTTCTCAATTCCAGTCTCTAATGGAATTAACAAATGCTACACATTTCACCAGTATACTGTTTTTTGAAAGGGAAACGGTCGTTGTATTTTATGTGATATTGGCTTTGAGCTAAATTCATTTTATTTCATTTTACGTCTATCAAATTTGAGTTTTGATTTATTTTCGTTTTGAAAAAAAAAGTCCTCAACCTCTCCAAAGTTCATCAATGTTGTATTTCATGTTCAGCGTTCAGCTTTGGATCAGATATTAGATATAGTCACTCTGGGCTAGACAAACACTAACTGCAGTTTGAAGACAAAGTCAACGTCTTGAAGAATTGGACGTTATGCGTCCATCTTCCATACTCCCCTGATCTCGGTCCATGTGATTCCAACTTATTACCAGAGTCCGCAGATTTGAGACTTAGAGCTCAGTAATGGGTAAATTCGAGAGACTCTCAAAAAATTGATGTGTAATTTTTTCTGATATTCTACAGAGCCAGTCTTTATTATGAACAATGAAAATGCCGGTGGTTTCAAAAGAATAAACGATAATAATCTATAAAGTTGGTACTGAATATTTTGAGCAAATCTATAGTCAACATTTATACAACACTGGTAAAATTCACAAAAAAATAACACGAAAAGTAATCAGTAATATAATAAAACATAACAATAACTCTACAATGTATGCGAGTCTGACTATTAGTGGTTTGACTATCCAGGTGCATCAATTCCCGCAGGATCTCAGTTTGGCAGTTATGGAGATTCGTTCCTGATGAGCGTGCTAAGCTTATTCCGCACGTATTATGAGAATGCAGGGTCGCGCGAATCTTCTCCATAGGAGTCATTTGAAAGTTACTTAATTTAATTTCAAAAATACCTCTTTCTACGGTTCCTCAAATCGTGAAACTTATGTTAAGTGATTTAAATGAGATTTGAAAATTATTTAAATTTCTTGCAAGTAGATTAAATAATCTCGCACTTTTTATATTAATTTTTGTTGCTGTTAGAATTGCCCCGTTAATGGACCTTTTAATATTTGTTATGAAATCAGCATTAAGTGGCCAGAAGAATAACTACAATGAAACATAAAAATGCACCTTATTTCAATTACTGAACACTCTGTATAATTTACATTGCAAAGTGCAAGTAAGCGTGAACTAACTGTATAAATATAACACATGATATAAGTGTCATGGAAAAAACATGAATTACTTAAAGTGGTAAAGATATACAGGGTGTCTGTAAAAGGTCTTTACAAAAACATACCACATATTCCTAAGACCAAAATAAGTCGATTTAAGTAAAATTACCTTAGTACAAAGTTGCTTCGTTTGGGCTCCAGAGAGCCTTGAAGTTACAATTTTTAAATCGTTTTTCCCATATAAATTTAAAACTGCATATGCGATTTTGCTGAAATTTGGTATATTGGTAGAGTTTTATGTGGCAAAAAAATGGTATTAAAATTTTGTCCGATAATAATACATAGGCGTAGAACTTGATTTTTTAAATAATTGCACCTTTAAAAATTCTACGCCAATGGAAGAAAAGGAGTTTGAGTATGAAATTTAGATTGTGCAACTCATTTACTTTAAAAAAGGTACTCCTGATAAGACTCGATTACTCTCATGGTTTTCGCTAAATTTCTGTTTTAATAATTTAGAGTGTATAGGTTTCACAAAAATATTTATTTACAACATAATCAAAATAGAGATTTTACAAAAATTGTTCAAAATGTTCACCATTTTCACGCATACAAAGATTTATACGTCGAAGAAAATTAAAATGTATCCTTTTCATAACTTCTTCATCACCTCTAAGATTGTTTATTGCATCTTGAATACGTTGCCAAAGTTGTTCCTCATTTTCTACAGGTGCCCTGTTAACTGTGGATTTCAGATGTCCCCATAAAAAGTAATCCATCGGTGTTAGGTCTGAGGAACGTGGTGGCCAGTTTACAGGTGCGTCATTACCTCTGCCTATCCATTTGTGTGGATATTGTTCATTCAAGTGGTTTCTAACGTTTAAAGAAAAATGTGGTGGAGCTCCATTTTGCATAAACCACATATCTCTCCGAAGTTGGAGAGGTAAATCTTCCAACAATTCTGGCAACGTATTTTGTAGAAAACCCAAATAATTTTCTCCAGTTAATCTTCGTGGAAGTATGACAGGACCAACAATGAAATTACCAATTATTCCAGCCCACACATTAATTTTGAATTCGTGATGAAAATGATTTACCTTTATTGCATGCGGATTTTCAACGGCATAAACATGTTCATTATGGGTATTAGTTATACCTCTTCTTGTAAAACCCGCTTCATCGGTAAAGAGAACCTTCTTGACAAAGTTTGGATCTCTTTCTCTTTGCATATTAACAAATCGACAAAAACCCAAACGAATTTGAGGATCATGGACTAATAATTCTTGTACTGGCTTCTTATGGTATGGATATAGCAATTGTTCTCTAAGCACTTTATGAACGACATCTTTACTTACTCCTAGTTCCCTTCCAATTCGTCTGGTGCTTAATTCTGGATCTTCTTCAACACGTTCTAAAAGTCTTCTTCAACTTCAGGAATCCTTACAAAACGTTCGCTTCCATTATCAACAGTATTGGGAGGGAACAAAGGAACCGGTCTCCCGAAGACGTCTCTCAATAGCAGCAAAACATGGGTGGCTAGGTACACGACGATTTGGAAACCTTTCAGAGTACACCCTGGCACTCTCTCGAACATTTTCTTCACAAAATCCTAATGTCAGTAACATATTGGTATATTCTGCATTGGTATATTGTACAGCCATATTAATAAACCACGCATTTGTTTTTTTAATTATTGAGTCAGATAGAACACTTTCAATCGTTAACAAGAGATTAGGTGTTAAAACTTGACAATATTTTTATTTAGATGAAACTATGGAAACCAACAATAAATGTTTTTGTATACGTATTGCAGGCAAATAATTAATATTCCTCAAAAAATTGTACATGGCAAGAATCGAGTATTTTTGTTAAAAGTCTCGATTAGAGGTGTTGAAGAAGATATGAAATACATTTTTATATTTTTCATCGTATAAAATTTTATCCGATAATAATACATAGGCGTAGAACTTGATTTTTAAATAATTTACACTTTAAAAATTCTACGCCAATGGCAAAAAAGGGGTTTGAGTATGAAATTTGGATTGGGTACTCATTTACTACAAAAAAGTACCCTTGATAACACTCGATTTACTCTCATGGTTTTGACAAAGTTTGTATTTTAATAATTATTGTTTATGTTCTAAAATTACTAAAATGCAAATTTCGTCAAAACCATGAGAGTAATCGAGTCTTATCAAGAGTACCTTTTTTAAAGTAAATGAGTTACGCAATCTAAATTTCATACTCAAACTCCTTTTCTTCCATTAACGTAGAATTTTTAAAGGTGCAATTATTTAAAAAAATCAAGTTCTACGCCTATGTATTATTATCGGACCAAATTTTGATATCATTTTTTTGCCACAAACCTCTACCAATATACCAAATTTCAGCAAAATCGCATATGCCGTTTTAAATTTATATGGGAAAAACGATTTAAAAATTGTAACTTCAAGGCCCTCTGGAGCCCAAACGAAACAACTTTGTACTAAGGTAATTTTACTTAAATCGACTTATTTTGGTCTAAGGAATATGTGGTATGTTTTTGTAAAGACCTTTCATATAATATATGAAAATATTAATACTGCACTCCTTACTTCTGACTCCTTCTACCCTGTAGAATCGCAAACTGTGGATCCATCAGAAAGTTAAACATCAATGGCCTAAATAATAACGTATTTAAATTTGAACAATTTCTGATAGCACCCAACAACAACATAAAAATTACGGGATCTTTTAAAAGAAAATAAAAATTACGATTTACAAAATTAAAAGTTGGCAATATAAATTCAATTAAACATCCCTTTGATAAAAACATTATTCGCTAGCGCTTTGCGAAGTTATGAACTTCAGGAGACTCTTTTAATGAATTAAAATTCACTTTCTGCACTATACTGAGAAAATATCTTTTTGAAAGGATTATTGTACATAAAGTTATTTAAAAATATGTTAGATACAACTTTTTCACAAAAGAGTTTTCATGTGAACTTTGTAGAAGTCGAGAATTGAACAAACTGCTTGTAATTTTATTAAATCAAGGATGTTATTTTATATCCCATTTAATTCAGCTTTTAACTTTTGCTTCAAACTAAAAGCCTTAGATTAGTGCAAAGCAAATTCATTTCAGAATATATTTATAGCGCCTGACTCCCAATTTCTGCAGGCCATAAGTCAAAAGAAAAATGCTGTAATGTTATCTATTAAGAAAATTCTATTTGATCTTAAACAGTATAGCGTTAAAGTCTCCTTGGTTTGGGTTAAAGGATATTGTGGTATTGCGGAAAATGAATCTGTGAACAGGGCTGCTAAAGAAATAAGTAATTTGGAACAAATCACATCATTTTGTATATTTATAATAAAAATATCAGAAACAAATTGAAAATTAAATGCACTGAGCATTAAAAGTATCAAAAAATCACTATTACAAACAATTAAACAACCAGACTGCACACGCCATAGCCGTTAGGCTTGGTTTGGGGGAGAGGAAATGAAATGTAGTTAAACTTAATGCTTCCAGTGCAGGTGACACGTTATTCTGTCCTTCTATCTAGTTTAGTTTGTTTTTGATCCTTCTTTGAGTTAGATGTTGTTGTGTCAAAGTGCCGAGTACCTGGTGTACAAAACGCTCTCTGTGCTCGAGCATCCACCGTACTCACCAGATCTCGCATTATGTGAACACATTTTCAGTTTGTAGAATACATATAATGTAAATAAAGTGGGACCTAATATAGTTCCTTGAGGAACACCGCTTTTTATTGGCCTCTGGTCACTGATTTCATTTTTGATTTTAACTCTTTGAAATCTATTGTTCAGATAACTATTAAAAAGGTCAAAAGTTTTCCCACGTCCCTATATCTTTCAATGTCTCTAACAACTGTCTATGATCTACAGAATCAAAGGCCTTGGAAAAATCCAGGAAAACTGCTAGACATGGTTTTTTGCAGTCAACAGAAATATAAATTTTTTTAACAACTCACAGATCGCATCTGTTGTTGAGAGCCCGTCTCGAAACCCGAATTGTTATTTTTGTAAAAGTTGTTATTTTAAACTAATGGGTCTGTAGTTTGTAAACATACTCTTTTTTCCTATTTTTAAAGACTGGTACTACTAAAGATTTTTTTAATTCGGCTGGGAACTCACCTTTATCAAACATTTTATTAATTAGATCCATCAATATATCAGATTTTTTTTACTAATTTTGAGGAAATATCTATTCCAGGTGATTTTTTGTTCAAAAGTGAATTAATGATATTATTTATTTCTGTTACTGGTAGTAGCAATACCTCCTAAAATATAATATATAATATATATATAATAATATATTTTAGGAGGTATTGGTAGTAGCGCAAAAGAGTTCTTGTGAATATTTCTGACCGGAGGTGATGAGTTTGAGTCATCTATTTTATTTGATGTGCCCATTTCTAAAAAAAATGATTAAATCTTTCTGCTATATCTTTTGCGTCTGTAATATTTTTTCCTTCATCTGTAGTTATTTCACGTATTACTTCTATTACTTCTACTATCTCCTTGTATTTGTTTTAAAGTGTTCCATAACCTTTTCGAACTATTTTTATTTTCATTTATTTGTTTGGTGTAAAGATCTTTTTTAACTTGTTTAATTATTTTATCTATGTGTTCTATAATTTAAATAACGCGTTTTTTTTTTCAACATTCTCAAAATCCTTTTTGTGAATACTGTATAAACGGTTTCTTTCTTTTATTGACTTTATAATTCCTTCTGTTATCCATTGTTTTCTTTTTTTTAGGGTGGTCTTTTTGTTTTATTAATTTTTTATTGTTTTCTAAAAGTGAATTTAGAGTTTCTGTTAAGTACTTAACTTTTTCATTTACATTTTCTATAGAGTAATAAGTTACCTAATTTTAGTTTTAATTTATCGTAATTAATTTTTTTAACAAATGACGTTTTTTGACACACATCAACTTTTAGAGGAAAATTGCAATAGTAGCTTTATGGTCTGTTATTTGTGTATCAAAAATTGCCGCCGTATAATTGTCTAAGGTAGGTGCATTGTAACTATAAAAAATGTGATCTAAACAACTTTTTGAGGGTCCCTTTACTCGTGTATATTTATTTATCAGAGGTACAAAATTAAATTCTCCTAGCGTGTCTAAATAATGACCTGCGATATTGCTTTGAATGGTGGAAAACTCGAATGCAGCGGTGTATAGATATGGAAGAGGAGTATGTTGAAGGGGATTAAAAGTTATTTGTAATAAGATTTTAATAAAGCTAATTTTTAAGACTGGTCCAGTTATTTAATTGTCGCACCTCGTACATCAAAATCCCCCTAACAATATTCCACACATCAATTCATGGAACTATAATAAATATCAGTCATCCATAATACTACTCGTTTAAAACTTAGCCACGGCCAATTTCCTACATATTTATATAAAATTGGAATTTTGGATTCTTCCTTTTGTCCATAATGCAATGTAAACGCTGGCGCTGTAGTAAATATCGACCATTTTTTGAATGTAATAAAAATGCTGAACATACCACCGTATTATATCAAGATTTAAATAAACTTTCTCTCTCATTTCAACTTAATATTTCTTCAATTTTTGATGTAATCACTAAATTTTCTCAAAATCCTAAAATAGATATTTAGAAGATTATCAAGTTTAGACTTTCTGTGGAATGAATTATTATGAACAGTGGTATCGTCAAATGGTTGCACAATAAGCCTCACAGGTTGCAGTCCTGCTACGCTTGAGCTCTACGAGATGTGGAGACGGACTAGGGTGACAGCAGGAGGCTCGAAGAGTAAAAAAAACATACATGAAGAAGCTATTTAGCAATATAATCAGATGATAAGGTTTATTAGAGATTTTTGATATTTACAGTCAAGGAGTGCCGACTATAGTTAGTATTATGGGGAGATTAAATAGTTCCCTATAACCGCAGTGTAACAGAATATTATCTAGAAGCACGAGATGTTGTAAGGAGTTCTACAAGCCTAAAAGCTCATGCTTAAAGTTTCTTCATTATATTCCTCCACTTTTCTCTTCTAACTGTTAGAACTGTTGAGTCTTGAACACCCACTTTTTTTAAGTTTTCCTTAACTGCATTTAGCCACTTTTTCTTAGATCGACCTCCTTTTCATTCCTTTTTTCCCACCCATCACGAATTTTCTTACTATCCTGTTCTACACGGCTTCCTTTATACATGACCAAGCTTTTTATAACATGTGTAATACTTATATTAGTTAATAAAATTGGTATATTGTGTATTAAATATCATTAAGTACGTTACTACAAGAATCTCGAGTATTTAACGTAATCTGTTCGCTATACTTACGCGGGTTTCGGATTAACAAAATTATGCAAATTAATAATAATAATAATAATAATATTTATTGGCAAAAGTAAATATATAAATAACAAATAACAATCGGTTATATGAGGTAATATGACAATAAATATTTGCAGATTCTACGAGGCTGGAATGCCTGTGTGTAGATTAAATATTTTATACAATTTTTGCACTAAACTAAACTAAACTAAGAACTAACAAAATTAAACGATTTAAAAATAATACAAAGGTTTTATTACTCAAGTAATTTTTTTTTTGCCGAATGAAATAAATTCTTTTTAATTTTCAACTAACGTGCGCAATTCTAGTCGATCTATTTCTTTAACAAATATTTTTAGAGCCTTTTTAAATTTAGAAATTGGTACTATATTTTTCAGTGTTTCAGGCAAATAATTAAACATTTTTGGTGCCATAAATTGGTAACTTTTTTGACCTATAGATTTGCACATATGCGGAATTAGAAATTTTTCCTTTTGGCGAGTAGCATACTGATGAGAGGAGTTATGCAGCTGTTTTTTGTTTAGGTACTGGTTTATGTTTATTCGAATAAAATAAAGTTGTCTTAAATCGTTTATTTCAGCTTCTTCGTACAAGTCATTGGAAGGGTACAGAAAGGGTTTATTCAAAATTATTCTTAAAAACCGTTTCTGCATTATTTCAAGCGGTTTAAGGTAAGTTTTGGCCATTCCCCCCCAGCTCACTATGCCATAACTTAGGTGAGATTCTACAAGGCTATAATATAGTATTTTCATTTGGGCATATGATAAAGCAAATTTAACTTGTTTAAATCTTCCTAGAATACATCGTAGTTTTTTAATTAAAAATGAAACATGTTTATCCCATTTAAGATGGCTATCTAGCATTATTCCTAAATATTTGATTTCTTTTCCGCCACTAATCGTAGTATTTTCATCTATATCTAGGGAATTGAAGTTAGGAAGATATGATGCATAGCTGGTAAACGGTAAGTATAAGGTTTTTGAATAATTGATAGAGAGTAAGCGGTTATCGAACCATTTCTTAACTTCCGTAAGACCGTGTTCTGTTAATGATTTTAATTCGGTCCAGGATGTATGGCTATATATAATGACTGTATCATCTGCAAACGACAAAATTTTTCCCCCTCCTTGCTTTACTTCGAATAAATTATTAAGATATATATTAAACAGTAATGGACCTAGTACAGTCCCTTGAGGTACTCCGCACGTAATATATTGATCTTCACTTAAATAATTTTTTATTTTAACTTTTTGTTTTCTTCCCAGTAAGTAGCTTTCTAGGAATTTGTATGGAATGCCTCGGACTCCCACATCTTCTAGACTTTCTAAAAGAAGTTGATGATCGACTGTATCAAATGCTTTTGATAAATCCAAGAATACCCCAATTGTAGGGATTTTTTTATCTATTTTGTCATAGACGTAAGATGTTAATTCTAAAATAGCATCGTTTGTAGATTTTCCTTCTCTAAACCCAAATTGCATTTTATTGAGTGTTTTATGTTTTGTTAGGAACATATTTAATCTTTTCTTTATAACTTTTTCAATTATCTTTGAAAATACTGATGTTAGAGATATGGGCCGATAATTGCTTACCTCCATTTTATCCTTGTTTTTATAAATCGGAATTATTATTGAATTTTTAAATATAGCTGGAAAACACCCGTCTTTAAAAGATTTATTTATTAGATATACTAGAGGTTGGAGTATGGTTTCCAATATACATTGAATATTTTTGGTTGTTATGTTATCTGGTCCTGGAGCACTATTTGTTTTTAGATCTGAAATAATTGATTTAATTTCGTTGGAGTTGGTTGGTAAAAGAAACAGTGAGTGGGGACAGGTTTTTTTTACTTCTTTATAGTTTAGGTTATTTTTTATTTTACTAGCTAGTTGTGTACCCACATTTGAAAAATAGTTGTTAAAGGCAGATGCAATAGCTTCGGGTTGTGTAATTATTTCATTTTTATTTTTTATTTCTTTTATTTCATTTGTGTTACTTGTTTTTGAGAGTATTTCATTGACTGTTTTCCAAAGTATTTTTGAATCTGTTTTGTTTTTAGTTATTAGATTTTTATAGTAATCTGTTTTTGATTTACTTATTAGTTTGCTTAAAGTTTGTTTATATTTATTGTATTCAAGTTTTAAGCTCTGATTGGTTGGGTCATTTTTGGTTTTTTTGTATAGTTTATTTTTTTTATTTACCAACGTAACTAGAGAACCTGTTATCCAGTTTTTCCTTTTAACTTCATTAGTTTTAATTTTTTTATTTATTACAGATTTGTTTATTGCGGTTTGGATTATTTCTAAGAATGCTTCAGTTGCATCGTCTAAATCTTGTGTTTGAAAAACGGTATCCCAGATTGTTTTTGTAATATTTCTTTTCAGCATTTTCTCATCTACGTACTTTATATAGCGACTAGTGTTATCTATTATTTTCGTTTTATGCGGGAATACTATTTGAGTCATTGTTGTGGAATGATCAGTAATATTTGAATCAATTACTAATGGGATAATTGTGTCATAGTTATTTTTCCCCTTTCCATTAATAAATATGTGGTCTAAACATGTACCAGAGGATGGCCTCGTCGGCAAGTTTATTGCTGACAAGTAAGCATATTCACTTAATATGTTCTTGTATTTTGTAGTATTCTCGTTGGAGTCGTCTAGGATATCAATATTGATGTCCCCCAAAAATAAATTATAAGCAAAATTATCTGGTTGGTTTGTAAGTATTAGTTCCAGTTCATCAAGAAAGGGCTCTATCATAGTACTAGGTGAACGATAAAAAGCATTTACTATAATTGTATTATGTTCTATAATTAGTTTAAGTTGTATCATGTAAGTTCCATTTAAATTAATTAGTTTGTGGGAATGATATAGCTCTTTTTTGATGAATATAACGATTCCGTCATTTTGATTTAGTGAACCATTGTTATATACTGTGTGGTATTCAGGTAAATTAATTGAGGAAATATCATCTATAATTCTAGTTTCTGTAAGTATAATGCATTCTATGGGCACTCTTAGGTCAAAAAGGAAAACTTTAAATTCATCAAAATTTTTAAAAATACTTCGGATATTGTTGTGCATAATTTTAATGTTTGTATTTGCCTGATTCACTTCTAATATTTGTTTTGCTTCTTGCGAGTTATCTAGGTAGTAGCTTTCTAATTTGTCTATATTAAAATCACGAATATAGGGATTCATTTCATTGATTATTATTAATAAAATACCTAAACTAGCAAATACAATATTATACTAGTAATTAAAAAATTTTTTTTTTTTTTTTAAATATAAAACTTACCCACTAGATACTAAATAATAGATAAAAGTTTAAAATTTTCTAAAATTATAAAATGTGTATTATAGTCTAGGAAACTATGTTTAAATTATATCCGCCTACCTAATTATGAAAAACAGATAACTAATAGCATATAATTAATTATATCACGATTCTCTACTTTTTACTGGTTCTTTGCCTAAGCAATCTATCCGTGGAATCCTTTATATCTCCATCTACTGGTTTTGTTCCTGATTTTGGCGTTTTAGGAGGATTACTACTAGTGCTTGCAGTCCTTTTTGCTGGTACGGTTGCTATCTTTAGAGGTGCTGTATTTTTATTTGTTTCCTGGATTTGAGTTTTCTGAGTTTCCGAGTGATCGGGGCTTAGATTTGAGAATGGGTGTGAATCTTCCCTAGTGTTGACAACCAGTTCCCAAGAAATAAGGTAAAATTGCCCTAATGGTCAGATTTAAATTGAAATAACATTAGGGTAGGTACTAAATTTGTTACAAATATTGCAGTTAAATTGATTCTTTGCAAGTGTTGACATTGTATGTATATTGTAAATTTAGTGGAAATTTTAAAAATGCCTAGACGTGTGTTAGATGTAGATAGTCTAATTTGTAATAAGTATTTTACGGATGAAAAAGAAAATAGCGGTCCTTTAAAATCGGTAATGTCTGTACAACAACGCGTATGCGATGCTCTAGGAATTAGTGAAACCAAATTAAGAGGAGTATTATAAAATCACAATAGTGAACTTTCGAAAGATCACCGCAAAACTCGCCAATCATTGAAAACGAAAGATATTCCAGATGGAAAGAAATTTGAAATTCGTGATACCATTTATCGAATGAGGGCCAACAAGGAACATGTGACCTTAAATAAAATTCTCTCGAAATTAATAGATAGAAAATTTGACGACATTGGTAGAACAAGTCTATGTCAAGTGATACATAACTTGGGTTTCAAATTTCAAAAGGAGGATAACAGAAAGGCCCTTTGCGAAAGAAGTTCTGTCGTGCACAAGAGAATTAACTTTCTAAGAAAATATTATAAATTTAAAAAAGAAGAGGCGAATTTTATATATTTAGACGAAACATGGATATTTTCTAGGGGTGCAACCAAGAGAATATGGCAAGATGATAACGTAAAGTCCATCAAACATACCGATGGAGAAGGGAAGCGACACATAATTTTACATGCAGGAGGGAAATCGGGTTATATAGAAGGTGTTGATTTAATATTTTCATCTAAAACAAAATCACGATAATATGAACACAGAAATGTTTGGAAAATGGTTGCATGAAAAACTTCTCCCAGGTTTAAGAGAGCCCAGCGTAATTATTTTAGACAATGCACCTTACCATTTTGAAGTATTAAACAAAAGTCCAACGAATTCTTGGACTGTTGATGACTGATTTTCATTTTTGTTGGCAAGTTCAATTTTTTTATTTTTCATTTGAAATTCTCTACATGAAACAAATGTTTATGTTAAAAAATATTTTATTTGAGCTAAATAACTCTCTTATTATACATAGACCATATTTTCTGTGTGAAGTGTAATATAAAATTATTATTAGGTTTATAATAGCTACATTATACTCCATCAATGAAGAAGTTTAATTCTGCTCTCAATTATACAAAAGATTCTCCATTATTATTTAATTAAAAAGTTGTACATTATTTTTCATTTCATTTAACCTGTTGATATTTCCTCAAAGGACAGGTCAAACTTTCGGGTACTTACCTGGAAATACTCATAAAATTTTTAATCCGACACCCGCGTAAGTATAGCCAACAGACTGTATCCAGTTTGTACATCACCAAAATAATTCTTCCGATTTATATTTAAAAATTTACGGATACGCCTTTGGAATCCTTGAAATAGGACATTCAAATGGATTGCCAGTAGAAACTTATGTCTGTCTACGGAATGAACCGTGGAGAGTGGAAGTTATCCGGCAAAAATGAAAATCCACCCCCGAGCAGCTTTCTGCGTATCTTAGGTTTCTTTATCGACGCCATTTTGGAGACGTAATGAGCAGATTCGGTTACCAGTTAGTCGACAATGCTGGCGTCTAGCTGCTAGCTATAGCTTGGAAAGAGGCGTATTACGAGG
The DNA here is from genome assembly GCA_927349885.1 of Psylliodes chrysocephalus. Lineage (NCBI taxonomy): Eukaryota > Metazoa > Arthropoda > Insecta > Coleoptera > Chrysomelidae > Psylliodes > Psylliodes chrysocephalus. Next base: position 14,390,252 of record OV651829.1, read on the forward strand.
ATCAACATCAACATGGCGAGAACGTTATAGCGTTAAGAAACACTTTCTAGGTTTTTTCTTCTTTTAAGTTGTAATCAAGAAAAAGCGTGGGTAAACTTATATGTATTCTGGCTTTTTCAAGTTTAACAATTTCGTTTTTCTTGATAGACTTTTTGCGACAAAAAGTACATATTTTTTCTACATTGACCATTTTCCACAAAATTAAGAATACTTCAATGTTTATTTAATCAACTGCTATTTTTATTATTTTGGATAGCATTTCTTTTCTATTTCGTAAAACTGTGATGTTAGGAGACCCATTATAATTCCAAAAAGAGGATATCTCCACCATACATAAGAAGTCAGTAATAAAATAGAATAGAATAATTTTACAAAAGTCATGTTTATAGCTAGTCATAGATAGGTGGTAACAGAATTTGAACAATATAAATAAAACATATAAAACAATAATTATTAGAGTACCAGAATTTGAACAATGTAAATAAAAACAATAATTATTAGGTACTTATCAAAGTTAAAATTATGATGAGGCAGAGTGACAGTGAGATGTCTCATAATCATAATCATTGACAGAGTAAAAACAATGTCTCAATAGATATTTTTTTGTTTTTTTAAAAGCATTATTACTTAAATTTTTAAAGTTCTGCGGTTCTGTTAAATAAGTTATAATTTATGGAATTTATTTCAGATAGACATAACCTAAAACGAGTATTTCTAATACAATGTGAATTACGTGTCTTGCAATTATGAATATCGGACTGTTTCAGCAAAACAGACTGTTTCCTATGAATTTCAATAAGTGTATGATGTAGATATAAAGTAGGTAGTGGCATAATTTTAAATTTAATAAAATGTTGTTGACAATGTTCTCTGAATCCAATGTTAGCCATAATTCTGATAGCTTTTTTTTGCATCCGGAAGATTTGAATAGATTGAGAAGCGTTTCCCCAAAGTGATACACCATAGCTGACATGCAAGTGAAAGAGAGAGAAATACGTAGTTTTGCGGGTATTTAAGTTGGTAAGTTTTTTCAACTGCCGAAGAATAAACAAAGAACTAGAAAGTTTTTTCTTTAACTGATTAATGTGGGCCGACCAATTGAGTTTGTTATCCAATGTAATACCAAGTAATTTTACGTTTTTTGTTTCATAATTTGAGATAATTTGATTATTGGCAGATATCTGCATATTTTGAGTTTTTTTCACTGTTAAGTTTTAATTTGTTGGTTGAGAACCCTGTTTTTGCTTTGTCCGCAATTTCATCAAACGAAGAAATTAAATTTTTATTATTTTTGTCTGTTAAGATGAGTGTTGTATCATCAGCAAATAAAACTGATTTATTAGGTAGCATAAAATGGCTTAGATCGTTAACATAAACAATGAATAAAAGGGGGCCCAGGACAGAACCTTGTGGAACCCCTTGCCTTACGGCCTGAAAGTCAGACAGAACACCATTACTCATCACAGCTTGTTGTCTGTTACTGATATATGAATTTATTAGTGCAAGCGGAATTCCCCTAACTCCATAAAAGCTTAGCTTTTCCAGAAGAATATCATGAGAGACGCAGTCGAAAGCCTTTGACAGATCGCACAACATTACTGCTGTGTGATTTCCCTGCTCAAGTTCCTCAACTCTATCATTCACAACATTGAGAACAGCCAGTGTAGTAGAGCGGGAGCGTCTAAAACCATATTGGGAGTTGCTGAATAAGTTGTTTAATTCAAAATACTCACATAATTGTTTTTTAATAATTTTTTCAATAACTTTACCAAATATTGAAACAATACTTATGGGACGATAGTTATCAATTTTTGAGACATCACCTTTTTTGAAAATTGGTAATACTTTAGAGTATTTAAGTACTTCAGGAAATATACCAGTGGATAAAATTAAATTAATCAGTTCAGTAAACGGTTTTATTATAATACTGCAAGTCTCTTTTAAAATTTTACTATTGAGTTCGTGAGTGTCAACACATTTAGAATTTTTTAGAGAAGTAATTGCGTCAAAAACTTCAGACTCAAGAACAGGGCGGAAGAAAAATGAGCTACAGGGCATAGAAAAATGTTTAAAATTCAGAAGTTCGGCATTCGAAACATTAGGAAGAGATCTTATGATATTTGCAGCAGTTGTATTAAAAAATGATTATTATTGTATCTGAGTACCTCTGACATAAAATAAACCATATCAAAAAATGGAATGGTTCTATTAATTGAATATCCAAAAGCAAAATAACTAACCAAATGAAGCAGATATAAAAAGCATTATGCAACATATTTATACGGACACTAATATTATAGTGGCACCCGTAAACGTAGAAGCAAAAAGTGACAGGATTAGTTATACTGCTTTAAAAACAAATGCAATTTGTTTTTTCAAAGTGAAAAGTGGGTTATAATCATAAAGAGTTGAAAAACGCAAATGTCGCGGCGCACAGATAAGAAAATGGTAATTTTTACGAGGGCATCGCCCGAGCGACGTATTAATCTTCTGCCCGAATCGTGATAAAGCTCTGTTAGCGGATGGATCGTTAAAAAGTACGTACATAGAAACTTTTTTATGTACACCCATAATCCGGTGCATGCATTCGATATAAACTGTGTGCCGGCCTAGGTCAAAACAAGGGTTTACTGGGGTTTCTAATCCTATATATTAACAGCATTTGAATTATAGTAGTTTGTTCAACAAGAGTGGATATGATGGCCATATCCACTCGACTGAGTGCGATGTGGACAATCCACTCGAGTAGTACAATATATTTTTTCTACGACCCACTAATGAAAATTTACAAATAAAAAAATATGTTAGGTTATTAAGACAAAATAACTAATTTTAAAATAATTTATGACTTTTAATAATGATTAAAATAAAATAAACGAAAAAAAAGAAAAAAATTTTCCCCATCCGAGAATCGAACTCGAGTCTTCAGTGTGGAAGGCAAGACCGCTAAGTACATAACCACCTATTCTTTTATTTTTGTTGCTTTAATACTCGTAATTAAATTGACTTCATATAGTTTTATTTAAATTAACAAATTATTTATAATTATAGACGAAATAAAAACAGAAATGCTATTATTTATCAATTATCGGGCACGGTGGTGTAGCGGTCTATCGCGCTTATATTCATTTATAGGCAAGTTTATGAGTCTGAGACTGCTGGGTTTCGAATCCCAGACCAGACCATGTGGATTTTTAATTAAATTGCATGGTTCGGTTTAGGATTTGATGTGTGGCGTATTAATAGAAATTCAATTTCTGTTGATATGACATGCAGATTAAAAAAATTCGCCATACATTACCGTCTCGATGATGGTGGGTGAGGTTTTCCGGGTTTTCCTCACCTGTAAGTCAAATGGCACCATCAATCATCTTTAAGTCGCCCCGGAGCGCCACGGCAAATAATAATAATAGCCGTCCCTTTCCCCGGACAAGCTCAGCTTTTGGGGTTAAAATTCACTCGTAAGGGGGTGAATTAGGGAGAATATTATTATTATTATTATTATTAATTCTACATAAGAATAACCCATTTTAATGTATGTTTAATCTCAATAACTAAAAAATATACTAACAATTAGTTTGACAGAATTGTCACTTATTTAAAATTTTAAAAATAACAGTAGTCGGTTGATGAAAATACGAACAGTGATTGGTGGAGTTAATTATTTTGCAGAATGGATATGAAATATATTCTTGAAGGCATATGTGCGTAAATAAGCTAATATCCATGTGGATGTAGAAAATATATTTTTTGTCTTTGGTTAATTAAAACTGAAAAAAAATACGTTGTTAAGAAGAAAAGTTTTCGAATTTCCCTCGTATCAAAATATCTACTTTTAATCTGTTGATATCGTTTTTGTTGCTAATTAATAGATACATTGCTTTTAACATTTTCTATTTTAAATTTTTTATAGTTTATTGGTTGGTTTGTAATAATAATTTATTTACCAATGGTAGTGTACAATAGAGGTTTACAATATACAATTATAAAAAAAATAATAACATGGTTCTATATGAAGAATTTGTCTATGAGATGAAACATTCAGTTTATTATTCCATTTATTTAATTCTTAAATTATTTTTTAAATAACGTATTAAAATTAAAAACATTAAAATTCTAATATAAATTAAAACACACATATTTAACATTATAAACTAACAAAAACAATCATATTACTTAACTAACTTGTAATTCGGTTTGTTATTCCATTTATGTAATATAATTATTTTTTTTTATACAGGGTGTTTATAAATTCATGCAACCAAATTCAGGTGGTGATTGCTCGTATGAAATTAAGATGGGTCTTTCCTATAACAAAATTTCCTCAGCCAAGCCCTTTCCGAGATATCACCCTTAAAAGATGGTAACTAAAATTGAGTTATTTTTTTTTTATTTCAGTAAAGCTAGAAACTTGAAATTTTGTATTTTTCGTGCACTCGCAAAGGACTAACCACGGGTATTTTTTCAATATTATGAATCGTATTACATTTTACATCTTTACTGTTTTCCACTCAATTTATTAAAAAAATTATAATGGTGTTTATTTTTTTCTCTGAAGCTATTGGTTTTGGAAAAAAAATTTAAGAACAAAAAAAAATTTAAATAAAACAAGGATTTTAAGTTATAATTTTATTACATAAAACTTGAAAAAAGTTTTGATATGAAATAAAGTAAGGGTTGCTAATTTCACCCCCCTATAATGTAACAGGAATATTAAAAAAATACTCGTGGTTAGTCCTTTGCGAGTGCACGAAAATTAGAGAATTTCAAGTTTCAGCTTTACTGAAAATTTAGAAAAAAAATAAAAACTCAATTTTAGTCACCACCTTTTAAGGATATTTCGGAAAGGGGTGGGCTAAGGAAATTTTGTTATAGGAAAGACCCATCTTAATTTCATACGTGCAATCACTTCCTCAATTTTGTCGCATGAATTTAGAAACACCCTGTATAACGCATTAAAATTAAAAACATTAAAATTCTAATAAAAACTATAACACAAATATTTAACATACACTAACAAAAAGAATCATAATATTATTTAACTAATTTTTAGTTTAGAGACATTGTGGAATGTAAACATTATTTCTTGGATTCATTTTTTTTAACTGGTTTATGTTTTTTTTTATTATTCTTTTTTGTATATTTTTTGTTACCCATTTTTGGGAGGTTTTTATACTAGAATCAGTAATTGGGTCATTCTCAGTTAAGCCGTAAATTCGACGTCCATAACAAAAAATCACCTTTTTTAAAAAAAATTATTAAAAAGAATGTTATTTTCTCTTAAAACTCGTGCTCATATAATTGGTCATTCAAATTAATTTCTTAATTTTATTTAATTTAGTCACAATTTCACCTCAAAGTCGGAAAACATCTCTCCCCTGGCTTGTCCCCGGGCCGATTCTATTTATTTATTTGTAATTTTAAGTACTTGAAAATCAAATAACTTATTTAAATTATACATTTCAACAAAATAATTTAAATAAATTATCGTAATCAATATTTTTTTTTCTTAAAAAAAAATTACGTTTACGTTTGTCCCCCGGTATTTTGCGTCTCGTCCCCTGGCACGCTTATTTTTGTGTAAAATCGGCATTTGTTTACTGACTTGCGGGAATTGAAGATCTTGAGCGAACGTTGTTGAGTGTATAGTTTGTAATCAGAGCCACTCGAACTAGGTGCGCAGTCATTTAGTCATTTATTTCGTTACTGGCACTCTGTGCATACAGTTGACAACGAGTGAACGGAGTCTCTCCCCTGGTAAGTTTTATTTTTAAAATATTCATCTAAAAATTTTAATTCATTCGTATATTTACTTCTCGTTGTGTATAGATTCTAACTTTTCTTGGTTAATTTCATACAATAAATACATTTGTCATTATTTCTATTTTTGTTACTAAAAAGTATCTCCCCTGTTTATATCTCCCCTGTCTTGTAAGGGCCAGGGGAAAGACACGATATCCAGGGGAGATATGAAAACTTTAAACTATAATTTTTTTTATTGTTTAAAGGTTAACTATTGTTATTTAATGCGCTGGTTCAGTGATTATGTAATTATGGTTCCACTGACAATTAAAGTGACAGTAGATTTTTTGAGTGCGTTTTGTTCGTTGTGTTTACCTAAATTATATCGTTTTTTCACTTGTATAAATATATTCCTAAAGTAAGTAGATAACATGCACCAAATATACAATCGTTTAGTTACGAATTTACATACATTTCAACTATTTTTATGACTTGTAAATAATATTTTGAAATAAAATAAAAACATTAAAAACGTATATATGTCAAATTTATTGATGTTTTTGTTAAAAGTTTGGTTAGAATTAAATGTCAGTGGAACCAAAATGACATCACACTGAACTAGCGCATTTAACTTATAAATATATTCACAATTTAGTTAGTTTAAAAAACTCAATTATTATGTTTTTTTTACAGAATATGGCACCCGTAAACGAATTAGCACGTAAAGAACTCCTTGAAAAAAAACGTATCGCAGAAAGATTGCGATACCAGCGAATTAAAAATGATCCAGATTTATATGCGCAACAAAAAGTCAAAGAACAATTAAAATATAAAAAAAAAAGAAAAAGGAACAATTAAGACTGTAGATAAAATGACTCCACAGGAAAAGGTGCAAGCTCGAAAGCTGTGGCAGGAAAAAGCAAAGAGAAGACGTCGTTTATTGCAGGAAAAATATTTAAAAATATTTAAAAGAGTTATTAGTGGAAAACTAGTCAACAAATACAATGTTTTAGACAAAGAAAAAACGGTGAAACCTCTAAAAAATCTGACTCGGAATTGCAAGTTGATTGAGTCAAGACAAAAAAGTCGAAAATATTATGGTATAATGAAAAAGAAAATTATTACTTTTATGGAAGAAGACTCAAATAGCAGAGTGTGTGCTGGGAAGAAGGATTGTATAACGAAGCAAGGTGAGCGTAAACAAAAAAGAATTAGGCTAGATACTTTATTTAATTTACATAAACTTTTTTTGGAAAAGTCACAAGTACAAATTTCATATTCAGCTTTTTGTAAGCTTCAACCGTTTTGGATAGTCGAGCCACATTGCAGTAATCGTAACACTTGTATGTGTGTAACACATAGCAACATGGATTTATGTTTGTCTTCCCTGTATAATGCGAAGATAATATCAGTTCCAAACCATGTGAGCTTTCTAAATTCTATCTGTTGTAACAGACATGATGAAAAATGTTTAGCAAGAAAATGTGAAAATTGTAAGCATAAAGGAATTGATTACAAAGAATTTGATAATTCAAACCCCTTGAATTACCAAAAGTGGCAATCAGTACGCCAAGATTATTTCGATCCAAAAACTGTAACAAAGTGTGTTAAGAGTACGCTGAAGATTAATCCACGAGATTTGATTCTGGATTTAGAAAATAATATTGAAAAATTTCTTGGTCATGAATTGAATATAGTGCATCAGTACCAAGCTTTAAAAGCAAAAAAAGAAAATCTCACTGATAGTGATGCTATAATACATGTCGACTTCAGTGAAAACTTTCAAACAAAGTACGCAGAAGAAGTGCAATCCTTTCATTTCGGAGGTTCGAGACAGCAAATAAGTATGCACACCGTGGTAGTCTATACAAAAAGAGCTGGGGAAGATATTAAGAGTAAATGCTTTTGTACTTTGTCTGAAAATTTATCGCACTCACCTCCTGCGATTTGGGCCCATTTGCAACCAATACTTGACAGTTTACCGGCTACTGTTACTAATTTACACTTCTTGAGCGATGGGCCAGTGACACAGTACCGAAATAAAATTATGTTTAAAGTATTAGCGACAAAGTTAGAAGAATTTTATCCTAATCTTATGAATTTTTCTTGGAATTATCACGAATCCGGCCACGGAAAGGGAGCTCCAGACGGAGTGGGTGCAACTTGCAAAAGGACTGCAGATAAACTGGTTGCAAGTGGCACCGATATTTCCTCATTAGAAGACTTTACCCAAGTACTTCAAAAAAATTGTCCAAACATTACAGTTTTAATCATTACTGATGCAGATATTGCAGACAAAGAGGCAAAATTTGAACCAGCAAAAAATATAAAAACGTTTACTGGGACATTAAAGGTTCACCAAATTTGCGGAAGTGTGTTTCTTCCTAATCGTTTAATTATGAAGAGCTTAAGCTGTTTTTGTAATCCAGATAATTGCGATCATTTTAAACTAGGTATCTTAGATTTTTCTCAAACAAAGTCTAAATCTCGTTGGTGTATTGATAATGTATACTCATCAGCATGTGATACTGATGATGAGCCATTATCAATTCGATTAACTAAGAAATCTACAAAGAATAAACATCACTCAAAGCCCTCATCGTCACGAACACTACGTAGCCAAAAGCATACACGTTAAAAAAAATGAAAAAGTAGCAGTTATAATCGGTAAAAGCTAAAAATAAAGGTACTTTTAATTTTTTCTTTCTTAATAGTAAAATATATCTGTGTTATGTTTCACTCAATGTTATATTATTATTAATATTATTTAGTTAAGAATTTCTATGATAAATTTATGAACAATATTACTAGTACATTACATAGGCTGTTTATGAAAATGAAAAGTTTAATAATTATTAATTAATGATTAATGATTGATAATTAAAAATTTTAAAACAAATATAATTTATGGTATTGCTGAGATTATTATTCAAATAATAACTTCTTTTTTAAAGTTAAACTGTATACTAGTATATTATGAAGGCTGTTTGAAAATTTAAATACTAATTATTATCAATTAATTATTGATAAATAAAATTATAAAATGACTGAATAAAGTTAATACTTCAATAAAATGTTGTTTTCTTTCATAAAATAATGTTAAAATCCTTTCTCTAATCACAAAGTATTCTACTCTGTACATTAAGTCTCTCCCCTGGATGAGTATCTCCCCTGGCATCTTATAAAAAGAGATAAAATCTGACCGTCTTGCAGGCACGTTTGAAATGATTGTTTTGATCGAACCATTGTAAAATTTGATTTCAATTTCAACATTTTTGTCGTGCCGCGTTTTATCAATAAGCGATTTACGTCTCAACTGAGAATGACCCAATTATTTTAAAATTTAACATTATTTATATTAATCAAGATGGAACAATAAAGTCATAAAAAAATATTTAAATCCTTCATACCACTTTCATAATACGCTTTTATGCCTAGAGTCTGTAAAACGATCGGCCAAAAACACTTTACTTACTTAGCGCCTAGATTCCCGAGGGTTGGGAGCCTACCGGGCGCGTCTCTGGGTGGTGGATAGGAGGACGGTCAGAATCTCTGGCCAGTGGCAGATATAAGTAGGGTGAGGGGATATAAAAACCCCCAAAATCCTTTGCGAAACCTGCCGCCGCGAACCAACTCACCTCCGCCGGAGGTTGAGGCGGGATAATCTATCCTGTCGCAACTTTACGGGTCCTCGCTTTGCCGTAGCGGAGGGGCTTACAGTTTAAGGATATGACCCTACGGCCAAACGCACAGGTATGCCATGCCTTTGGAAGTAGGAGCCATTGAAAACTAACCAAGAAGGAAGAACGAACGCCAGGTTTAATCTAAGGTGTCAGTAAACCGTGCCGAGGGACGAATAGCAGCTGTGCCTGCATCGAAACAACTGTGTCAAACGGTACCTCGGGATATCGGTCGCCCCCCCCCGAGTAAGTAGGCTGGCCTGTCTAAGACGAGGCTCTGGACGGGTTGACGTATCTTTCCCCAGCTACTCGTGGGAACAATATGGACCTAGAAAATACAAAAACTAACTCAGAAACTTCTACTGCTGAACAGGCAAATGTGCCACCAGAGCAATCTCAGGCAGAAGTGCCAGAGATAACGAAACAGGCCACGGAAGTTGACCAGGCTAATGTGCCATCAACATCTAAAAGGCCCAAATCCAGAAGGATCGCCTCTGAAGAAAGATTGAACAAAAGTCAGATACAAAAGTTAGACACAGAAGTCAGATTCTTTGTCATATCCAGTCGAACGAGAGCAAGGCTAAACAACCTGGTGAAATCTAGCCAAGATTTCATTGCTGCCAAACGAGGCATAATCAAGGAAAAATTTGTCAGATCCCAAGTTAAGTCACCTCAAAGTTCAACCACCGAGGCCAGCCAGGTCGAAAAAAAGACCACAAAAAGGCCAAGATCGGAAGGACATACTCCCCCTGCAGATCGTAAAGTGGAAAAGAAGGCCAAAATTGAAGGGGTAAACTTCAAAGAGGCCCTTACCACCACAAAGATCGCAGTGGTGAGAACCGGCTTTCCAGAGGCACTTATGGAAACGGAGCAGCAAACAGCTGTCGAAAATTCTATAATAAGTGCCTACGAAGGTATCACCATGGGAGGGCCACAGGTGCGTTTTGCCAAATATACATACAGGCCGGGATACATTGTAGTACGTTGTGCAGACAGCCTTAGTGCACAATGGTTAAAGGATGTGGTGTCCACGCTTAGGCCCTTGGAGGGTGCAACCCTCGAGGCTCGGCGGGACATCGACATCCCAAAACCAAGGATATGAACCTATAGTAGACGAGGTTGAAAAAAGGCTAGATGTCCAAAGAGTCCTTAACGGACTGAGGGTCAGCAACAACACCCTTAAAATCAACCTCGGGAAGGTTCTGACCCCAACTCCAATGGAGAAAGGCCAAACTTGGGCCATCTCCGTGGACGAAGGGTCATACACCGAACTCTAGAAGCTGGTTATGTCACCGTACTTTGGGATGGGACGTATAAAGTTCCGTCTCAAAGATACGGAACATGAAGAAAAGGAGAGGAACAGGGCAAAACCGGTCCAAAAAGGCTCTAAAATAAAGCCGATGGGGCAAAAGGTCAAGGCCAAAATGGGCCAAAAAACACCAGACTCCAGAAAACCAGCCGCCCAAATGACGAACGTCGCCAAGGGCAAAGAAGGCAAGAAGTCCGCCAAAGACCCCTCTACCAAAAGTGGCGGAAGCCCTCTCAAAAGGCCACAAAGCCCCGAGTCGGTTTTCCCAATGGAATAATTAATGCATTTTTAAATTGTGAAGGAACTTAACCAGTAAAAAATATTTTGATTATTAAATAAGATAGTGTGGACGATATGTAGTCTTCAATAATTGTCTTTAGCGTTTCATTTTTAATGTAATCCCTATCTGGAAATTTGTTATGTTTTAGATTTAAAAGTTCTTTTTTACTTCTTTGGGAGATGTGTCTTTTAAAAACGTGGATCTTTGCATAATTCGGCAGTTTTTTGCTTGTAATTTCCATGTTCAATTTTGGATGCTAACTTTCCCCCTACAGTTGCAAAAAAGTTATTGAATGATTCAGCGATTTCATCGTCCTTATTTAAAATTTTACTACTGTATTTTTTTACCACTTACCATAATTGAATTTCCAGAGCAAGAATTTATTTTGTTTTTGTAATAGTTATATTTACTTTTTTTTATTAATAAATTTAGCTTATTCCTGTAGATATTAAAACTAAGTTTTAAGGCTCAATTATTTGGATTTTTTAGAATTTGTTGATACATTTTGTTCATTATTTTGATTGAAGCTATAAGACCGGCAGTTATCCAATCTTTCTTTTTAGATACTTGTTTTTTGACATACATTATACTTGAATACTTTTTACAAATAATTTAACTGAGTTTTCTATATCATTTTCCCAAGAATGTTCTTTTGCGAGCATATTTAATGTTTTTCATTGCTGTATTTTATTATTTTGTTTTTTCTGATACTTCGAGAGAGTATATTACTGTCGTCTGTGATTGCATAGTGATCTGATGATTTAGTTTTAACAATTGAAGGTAAAATGTCATTAAATTAATTATCTGATTTTATTTTAGCAAAAATATGGTCAATGCAAGTAGCTGAATTGGGGGTAACTTTTGTTGGTATATTAATTAAATATTTAAAACCTTTTTCATGTAATATATTACGATTTATTAATAGTCCTATCAGATTTGGACATTTATTATTTTTTTAACATTATCAATTATTATAAATTTTTATACATGGTTTTTTAACTTGTCCACGTTATTTTTCTTCAGCTCTTCACTACACCTCTTTCTGCTATTATCCTCTATTTGTAATGTCCTTGTCTCTTTGTTTTTATCTTTTATCAAATTGTTGTATTTATTTAATATCTGAAGTTTAATATTTAAAATACTTTAAACGATTGGATTATTTAATTTCGAAATGTTTTTGGTCTACTGGCGCAGAGCAAACCTATTTCTAGGTGGATTTATCCTCTGGCTGCATATTTTCCCGTTTTATCTTTTTGAGTTGTGATCGCAGCACACGCTCGAAGCTAGTTTTCCGATTGTGTATTTTCCGAACAGAAATTTTCCTCAATCAGCAAACGATTATTTTCCATTTTTCTAACGGATCAGAATTTAATCGAGATGAAAAGCGATTTATTAATTTATTATTTTTGAAAGCGTTAAAACTAAAATTTATTTTTCATTCTATTTAATGGAAATCAAATCACCATAAACTTTTAACGTCGATATTGAAATTTTTGTTTTTCCAATTACTATTTATTGTTTTGTTTAAATTGCGACAACAATGTTAATGCAAAAATTTGTACAATTATTGATAATAACATTTAATTCGATTATTTATTTAGGTATTAATTATTTGAAATACAAACACGACTGTCAAAATAAAGTACATAAAAAATTTAATTAAAAAGCATTCACTTAAAATACAAAATCGATAATATACAAGGTGACTAACAAAGAATGGATATTTAACCTTGTTTATAAACTAGCATAGAGACTAAATACAAATTTTTAAATAAAAATTCCAATATTTTAAAATAGAATATTAATAATTATTACTTTCATTTGCATTTTACAAAAAAAATCAAGATAGCCGATTTTGTATACGTTAATGTTATGTCAGCATTTTATTTACATCTGTCAGTATTTTTGACAACTTTGTTTTATAAAATTTTTGTTAAAAATAATAAATAATGGTACTTCCCTCTTGAAGCATTTTCATATTTTCCTAATTTATTAACACCCTGTACATTTAATCTAAAATATTTATAAGGCAACTCCATTTTCTCAACAAGCAGAACTTTTTATTTGGGGACCCCATCCATGGACACTGGACACACTGTATATGGGGAATAGAAAAACAATATTATGACAACCATATTGGGCCTAATGGTTATAGTGACGACGCAGTTTGGGAAATTTGGCGAAAAGTACTTTCAATTGCAACTCCAGAAGTGTGGCGGAACTGTATATCCAAGTACGAGAAACTAATAGAAGATTGGTGGACTCGTGAAAATAAAATAAACGAAATAAGTCCAATCATAATAATAATTAATGGTGATGACAGTGATGATGATGACGATTATGATATTTTGGATGATAATGACTGATTTTCATTTTTGTTGGCAAGTTCAATTTTTTTATTTTTCATTTGAAATTCTCTAGATGGAACAAATTTTTATGTTAGAAAATATTTTATTTGAGCTAAATAACCCTCTTATTATACATATACCATATTTTCTGTGTGAAGTGTAATATAAAATTATTATTAGGTTTATAATAATCACATTAGACTCCATTAATGAAGAAGTTTAATTCTGCTCTCAATTATACAAAAGATTCTCCATTATTATTTAATTAAAAAGTTGTACATTATTTTTCATTTCATTTAACCAGTTAATATTTCCCCAAAGAACAGGTCAAACTTTCGGGTACTTACCTGAAAATACTCATAAAATTTTTAATTCGAAACCCGCGTAAATATAGCGAACAGACTGTATGCCATAATTCTTTATTAGTACACTTACTAAATTGATGTAAGAAGTAAGCTCTTTTTTCTATTTTTATAGCTTGATTTGTGTAATTTTTAAGGTTTTTTAAAATTGTAAGTGGCCTTCCAATTTTGTACGTTTATATTTGCATGGATTTAAGATTCATTAACTGCCACTGATCTATCTGCATTTACTGCTACAAAAAACACTTTGTATGTAAGCAGTAAAGTAGTTAATTATAATGAAAAATAAAATATGTTGTTTTACTAGTTTAATTATTCTCTAGTACCTATAGTTGTTCATTTTTATTCAATTCTCGAACTCTCATTCAATGGATATCAGAATCCCGCCCCGCACAAGATTAACTACCTTAAACAACTCGTTAATCCACTTAGTAACCTGTCAATATCGAAGGAATTATTAATAGCTATATTACGCGCTGCAAAAAAATATCGTACCGAATATTGACATCATCTGGTATATGGCGTCCATTAAAATAATTACGGCAGAGAATAATGTCTCGAGGCGCACGTCCTTGGGTGAAAAATATATGAATCGCAACGCAAGACGAAGACAATGTTACGTTTCACGTTTGAAAATTTCCGAGTTCGTTCACCTGATGCGATTCGGTTCACGGATCGCAAAGTTCTTGTTTGAAGTGAAGAAATTTTCGGTAAGTTGATTACCCCAGCGTAATGTACTACAAAAATATATACAGGGATTTTCAGGATTTCAGGGTTTATCACATCTCATCTATTTCGCCTGAATTTTTATTTGGTCCAAACTCGATAACCACTTGGTATAAAAATTTCAAATTTGGCAGGTACACTGAGAAAAAATCGCAACATACGAGAAATTCAAGAGCCGGTTGCAAAAATTGCAAGTATTAAAAAATTAACTAAAAAAAAGGATTTGGTTTTTTACAAATATCTCAAAAACTATTTGACATTTTCCAAATTTGAAGAAATATTCATAACGAGGAAGAAATTTCCCACCGGAACGGAAGGACCAATATTTATAATTTTCCCACAGGGTTGAAAATACGGCCGAAAACGGAGACTCCGCTCACTGTGGACCTTTAATGATTAAATATTATTTAAACTTATTAGATATGAACATTACGAATTGTAAAAAAAATTCAGGCGTCTAGTGGATAGATGAATGAACAATAATCCGCGGGCAAAAAATTTTTATCGCGATTTTTCTATTAATTGGAGCAATTTTTGAACGGTTTCAGAAGAGATTCCTGTTGGAAAAATTAAAAAATTTTCCTATACTACCCTTTTAATCTTTTGTTTCTCCTTGGTACGTTTAATAAGATTATTAATCCCTTTATTCTCAGTTAATCAAGGTTTATTATTAAATTTTAGTTTATTTTCCTTTGTCACTTGACATTTATCAACAATATTCACGGAAAAAAAATTGTAGAACAAATTTCTACAATTATAGATTTTCTCTACAATAAATAGTACATATAGGGACAGGGACAATTTGTAGTAAAAATTTCCAAATATTTGTGGAGAATGTATTGTAGAGTTATTATCTACAATATTTAGTACAAATATCCAAATGCATCATGAGAATTGTTCTACAAATTGTTATAATTTATGCTATTCATTGTATGAATTTATATTAAAAATGTATTGCGTTTTATGAAAATAAATACGAAAATTTTAAACAATAAATAATCAAAAATTCATACAAATTGTAGTAATTTTTGATAAAATTTGTAGTAGTATTCCATAATTATTATAATTATAACCTAGAAAAAAATGTTCCTTAATAAAATATTCAATTTATTGTTTTAATATAAAAGATATAGTCTTAATTACATTATGTAATAAATAACAGTAATAATAGCGCCCTCAGTCTCAGTTGGCTTCTCTGCACCTGAACAATATGAAATAAAAATTAATACCAATTGAACTGTTCATACCCTTAAAACGGGGATATTTTTCACCTTTACATTGATTTGGATATTAAATGACCAAGTCAGATAACTAACAAAAATGAGAAAGTAGGTATGTCACAATTAAGACAAAAGAACATCATTGAACTTGGCACAAAATTCGATCGTTGGCCACAACTATTTTTTTAAAATAATCTACTAAGGTTATTTAAATTAGTTATCTTAAGGTAAATTATTCAGAAACAATAATAAATGTACTTACCACCAATAGAATTTATTATTAAAATTTTCTCAAACGCATCGGTGCTTATAATATAATAATGTGTTATAGGTACTCGTATATGTACCATGCTTTGTTATGTGAACATGGCGAACGGCTACTGCTGTCTGGCCATTTATGATCGACGTCAGAAAACGTTGGCCAATAGCAGAATTCTGTTTTGTTCACATGACTTAGAATTTCTACAATATTATAGAATATTTTTGAACAAAATTGAATTTTTTTCATAAGAAGGGATGTAAAGTATTACTATTTTTTGTAGAGAAAATTACTCTTATCTTGTAACACTAAACTTGGAATTAGATTTTCGAAATTTAAAACTACATTTAAGCCCTCGTCAAGAGCTCAATAGTCGGCTTAGCCGGATGTCCCCTTTTTAGTCTATTTGTTCCGTCCTTTTACTATGTAAGTACCACACTATTTAATTATTTTCCTCATATTCACTTGCTTAGTCACTCTCAAACTATTAAGATTCACTTTCATATTGGTTGATATATTATTAATTAATATTGTTTTTATTGTCAAATTGCTTTTTAAAATTTAATACCATAAGTATATATGGCCTCACCATTTAACTTAAAACTTTTCACATATAGATTTTATTGCTACATATATAAATTAATAACATTAGATTGTAATTTGGCACACATTTTTGTTCAAACTACTCAACATTTGTCAAATTTTCCTTTTTAACATTTTTCTAAATTGTCATTTATTGTTAAAATACCTTAACATTGTTAAACGGGGTTATGATGGACAAGTAATGTTATTTTTAACAGACACGTTATTTGTGAACAGGTTGTAATTTCGGTGTGTTTATAAAATAACAGACCTGTTAAAAATAACACAGGTTGTCAATCATAACCCCCATAGTCTCTTCAGCTCTTCAAGCACTAAGTTAGCAATAACCTGATAGTTTTACCACATGTAAAAATTTTTTTTAAATTTTAAATTCCAATTCACATTTATCACTTAACCCAGTGATTGTTATATAATTTTGTTTCACTTTAGCCTTATCGCATACCTTCTTACAGGCCTGATGATGGTCATTGACCGAAACTAGTCGCTTTCCCTGTTTTCAAAACAATAAATAATTTTTGTGGCTAAGACTTAGAGTTTTTCCTTTCCTTTAAAAAATTGTTATTTTTCACTTTGTTATTAACAATTTACTTAGGTTAAAAATTAAAAAGCTTGATATAATAACGTAGAATTAAAACGTATTAATAAAAATAATTGGTATATTTATGATTGTAATTTATATTTTCTTCATTTTTAGTTCGAAAGAACCCATAGAAATTAATAATTAAAAGTGGTTTCCTATCAATAAGTCGCAAGATTACATTTCAGCCATTATAAACAAATACGTTGTTTATAAGATAATTTAATTTTTCTTTTTTTGGAAACATAATCTTTGATGCAAATTATGATATT
Organism: Psylliodes chrysocephalus; assembly: GCA_927349885.1. Lineage (NCBI taxonomy): Eukaryota > Metazoa > Arthropoda > Insecta > Coleoptera > Chrysomelidae > Psylliodes > Psylliodes chrysocephalus. Next base: position 14,407,630 of record OV651829.1, read on the forward strand.
TAAAAAAAGATCGTTCTTTAAAAAAAAATTTTCATTTCTTAAAAACGGATTTATTAATTAACAATTTTTTTATTTTTTATTAAGAACCATGTTTTTTAAATCATAATTTATCTTGTTTTTTGATAACTAAAAAAAAATTTGCTTTTATTTAAATTTTTATTGTTTATTTAATAAACAATTGGTTATAAACAATTATTTTTTTTTATGTATTTTTTTATTTTTCTACATGATGAAACAAAACAACCATTTATTATTTTTTGAGAAAAAAAAATTATTTATATTTTTTATCCAATTTCATAATTACCTTTAGCTGTAACTCTCCCATTATCACCTGGTTTTTCGTCTTTTAATATAACTTTAATATAACACAAATGAAGCCCAAAATTCAAGCTCTTACCCTATTATTTATTTAATTTACAGAATTTATTTTTAAAAAAAAATCAAAATTATTTTTTTCAACTTTTATGTTTAAATATCATATAACTATAATAAATATGACTATACTACTTATGTAACTTTTTGTCCGACTTATATTTATCAATTTAATTGTTTATAACAAATTGTTTATTAAATAAACAACAAAAATTTAAATAAAAACAATTTTTTTTTACTTATCAAAGAGCTAGATAAATTGAGATTAAATAAAAATGGTTCCTTAATAATAATTACAAGTGGTAAAAAAAATTGTTAATTAACAAATCGGTTTTTAAGCCATATAGCCATATAATATAGGAAGGAGAAGATTTGAGTGCAAATTAGATGATGTTCTACAACATAGTGGAAATTAATTAGGATGAAAAACTGGCGAGAATTCTCAAACTTTAGGAACAACAAAAGCAAAAAGATTCACTATTTATTTTGATCTGTTGTTAAATGGAATAAAATATATATATATTATTCCGGCGTAACGACATCCGAACCAATCTAGCTAGTCTGTCTAGCAGAATATACGATCAATTGCTGTAGCGGTAAACTGCTAGCGGTCAATTGCTGGCGGTCAATTTTCCTACACCCGTTTTAAAGTTGGTGTTTAAACATGAATAGAAAATTTCTGAATTCATTAGGAATACCAGAGACTGTTATTGAAAATATTAATGGTTTGTTTTAAATGCATGTTTTATAAGCAAATATCTTAATATGATTGTTTTAACTTTAACGAGCTAGGAGGTGCCTATCTACCTAGGAGGATGCACAATGGGCCTAGTAAGGCCTAAGTGCCATGGATTAACCCACTTTCTACACGTTATAGATACAGATCTTTCAGGCTATAACAATAACAACACAGGAGGTAGATAAATAGTGCAGGCGACCGCGTCGAAATTTCAAAAACGGTACTTACTTTAAAAACATGTCTCGTATCTAAGTATTATAAACTTCTAACGAACATTTTGTAAAATAGGAAAGCAACAAGTACCCAGTGAATGCATAAAAAGCAAATCCAAAAGTAGCACTATAAAACATTTGTATCGGTTTATGTCGAGTCACGGTTTCGATAGATGACAATCACTATATTATCTAAATGATCTTGTTATTATAAGAAATTCAATCGAGAGAGGCATCATTAACGAACTCTGTGGGAAACGGCAAATAATTGTGTTTTCTGACGTTTGTCCATTTTTAGTTTTGCAATCAGATTTATACTCTTCTTTATTAATGAGCTTGCTCTATAGACCAGGGTGAAGCCTTTGAAAATGGTAAAAAGTGAAAAAAAAAATAATGGTAGGATGAAACCCATTGGAAAAGGAAGAGAATATAATAAAAATGAATGGAAAAATAATTAATGGGCGATCTGAGGTCGGGAAGTGGAAAGGGACGAGTTTTTAATGGCAAAAAACGGTTTATCTCGATTTCCAGAAAAACTACAAGTCCTATGCAAAAAGGTTAAATGGCAAAGTTGTAGGTAATAAAAATATCTACAACTTTTGTATTTACACTTTTTTTACATAACCTCACAATTTATGTGAAAAATTCAAATAATCAAGTTTTTGGTTTATTTTTCTTTTACAAAAAAAAATTTGTTTTTACATGTCAATATTTTCATTACCTAGAACAAGACTATACTGGAGTTCAGCATGTCGTGTTGAGTGTGTAAGTCAGACGAAGTCGTTACACCGTTGGAAAACAATAAAGAAGTTGCTGCACTTCAACAATAATGAAAATCAGATTTCACCAGAACAACTTGGTTACGACAAGCCGTTCAAAATTCATCCTTTTATTACAGGGTTGCTCGCAAATCTGAATAAAATTCCCATAGACGAAAAATTGTGCGTCGACGAACAAATTATTCCATTCAAAGGGAAAAGTAGCATAAAACAGTATATTCCGAAAAAACCTAAACGTTGGGGATACAAAGTATTTGTTCTTTGTGATTACAAAGGAATAGTATATAATTTTGAAGTATATACCGGAAATATATCTCCAGCCCAAGTCCTACCTGATATTGGTGCGAGTGGGAATATAGTATTGAAACTTGCTGCAATTATTCCAAAAAATATGGACTTCAAACTGTATTACGACAATTGGTTCTACAGTATAAACCTCCAGGTAGAACATGAAAAATTAGGAATACACAATGTTGCCACAGCAAGAGAAAAAAGGATACATGACTGCAATTTTTCAAGTGACAGCGCCCTAAAGAAGAAAGGAAGGGGCAGCTTTGAAGAGAAAAGATAGATGGGGTGAAGTTGCGAGCCGTCAAGTGGTATGCCAATAAAGGAGTAACACTTTTGAGTACCTTTGCATCAGCTCATCCTGTGACAAATGTTGAATAATGGGATAACAAAAGAAAGAAAAAATTGTTCGGTGGTAACTATTTACAACAAACATATGGGAGGTGTTGATCTTGTAGATTCTTTGCTAGCTTTGACCGCATCAAGATTCGCTCCCGAAAATGGTACCACCGACTTGTATTTCATATGTTTGACTTATCACTCGTTGTTTCCTGGCTACTATATCGCCGTGACGCTGACCAATGTTTACTCCCAAAAAAGGAACAGTTGAGCTTGCTCGAGTTCAAGGCAAATCTGGCGGCATGTCTCTTTAAAGAGAACAAGGTAGCAAAGAAGCGTCCAGGGAGACCAAGCAATAATAGCGTCGAGAGGGAACACCAAGTTAAAAAATCTCCTATTCCACCCGCAACAGTCAGATGGTTAGACAGTACAGGACACAGGTCATCATTTAGCGAAAAAAGTTATATGTACAAAATGTTCGGACACCGGAAACTTGTTTTTGTGTTTTACTCCCAAAATGGCCAAAATAACTGTTTTGTAAACTTTCACACACAATAATAATTTACCTAATATAAAAATGTAATATGTCACTTGTTCCTAAAAAATAAATCTGAATTATCAAAATATTAGTGAGTAGACTAGAGAACGTTGTAGTTTACGAGTGCACATTGTTACTTGGAAGTCGCAAACATCTTGCGCAGCGTTATAATGCGCAAATTTTATTTTTAACATGTGTAAAGGCTGTTTTAAATTATTTTCAAAGTAAATTAAACACAAAATAATGTTAGGAATTGAATGAATCACCCCATATAAGACTTCATGTGAGAAACGTCAGTACGAAGTACAGAATGTCAAGTGTGTAATTCTTGATATTGTAATCATTATAGTTGTATGTTCATTTCATATTAATATATAGTTATATCCTATACGTAGTCCATCTTTACTCAGTCCCAGACTCCTAGCAACTCCAGCTGTTCTAACAAATAATTTTTCGTAGCACGTAGCATAATTCGTACCATAGAGAGTTAAGTCAAAATAAGGTGAAAAAATAAATATTTTAAATCAAAAAAATTACAGTGAGTTTGCGACGTAAAAAGATAAGTTTTCACCAAATTTCACGAAAAAAATATTTTTATAAAAGATAAAAATTGAAAACCCAAAAACTTGGTTATTTGAATTTTTCACATAAATTTTGAGGTTATGTGAAAAAGTGTAAATACAAAAGTTGTAGATCTTTTTATTACCTACAATTTTGCTATTTAACTTTTTTCCATAGGACTTGTAGTTTTGCCGGAAATCGCGATAAACCGTTTTTTTACCCTCAAAAACTCACCCCATTCCACTTCCCGACCTCAGATCGCCCGTAAATTATTTTTCCTTTCATTTTTGTTATATTCTCTTCCTTTTCCAATGGGTTTCATCATCCTACTATTATTATTTTTTTTTGTCTCAAAAATTATCGACCCCGGTCTACTAGCAGTATCATTTTTTTTTTTTTTTAAGAAAAATGTACCTACTTTCTTAATTATTACTATTACAATGGAAAAACCTGAGTACTATTTAAAATAAATATCCACCAACAGGTAACATTTTAGTATGTTTTATACCAATATAATCAGGGTTGAAGTTCCTTATCTTAGAAATCACTTTCGCTATCATATAATACAAAGTTTTTACTTCATTATTTACATTATTTCCATACAAATCGCCTTGCGTATTCTTGCACTTCCGTTTAGGCTCCCTTTATAGCGTTAATATTATAACAAGCACGAAAGTACATCAGTCAAGCTGTCTTAACAAAAAAAAAAACGGTTAGCCCTTACACAGGAAACAATCCCCGACCAACACTCCCTTTTCTCTTACCCCCTTTCATTCAAGGTGTTGAACAACCCCATCCATTAAGTGGAGAACGTGCCGCTTGACAATTCATCACACCACCGCAAGTTGTCGCTGCCCCACCTTTAGGCCAGTCCTTTGGAATTTGCAAATAGAAACAGTGTAATATAAATATATTAAAATAATTTGGAAATTAATTTCTTTATACCATGGAATTGTCCAATAATAGTATATTCTGTAAACAAGGTTGGAATCAAAATTGGATAAGAGTGGATGATTCTAAACGCCAGCGAAAAGAACCGCGAGTATTGGATTTTCATTCCAACAGAGTAACAGACTGTACATTTGCCACGGCCATAAATACAGTAGGAAATAGTAAAATGAAACTTTGAACAAAATGAAATATTTAATCTAACTTATGTTAGGATTTATTTAAATTATTTGCATAATTTATCAGTTCAGGAGGAATATTATCAAATTCCATATAACAATCAATACATTCACCAATTTTTGCTTATCTTTATTCAAGCAATTCAAACAAAATACGTCGCGTAGAACTGTCAATCATGAAATTCATGACTATCTACGATGCGGGCGTGGTATTCACAGCCATTGGCCAGTAGCTATTACGTAATGAACATTATGTCTCTACATTTACAATGAAATAGGTGCAAAATACACAAGAGGCAAGGATTTCAGAATTTTCTTTTAATCTTAAGAGCGAGAGTGTTTTCTTCATGTTATTATAAATGGTTTAGGAGTAAATACATTCACTAGTGACCGTGGAGAAAATTTATTTCGACTTAAAAATCACTCCTAGAACAAAATTGTTAAAATAGTTAAAATCGATAATAAAATGGCAAAAATGGAAAAGGATATAAATTCATAAAAAGGTGTATTCAAAGCACTAAAGAAGCTATCATTTTTGTGCATTTTGAATAATTGCAGTAATTAGTAAGCTGGCACCATAAAATTCAATTGTTTAAACCGAAATTATTTGCCATCATCTTTTATTGCACCTCGATACCTGACAGTGGCTTCAGTTTCTATTTTTAGATTAAACATTTTCACGAAGGTGCAAAATTTCTATTAATTTTTATGATTATAACTTTTATACCTGAAATGGTTCGGCATTCGTTAGATTAGTGATTTTCAACCACTGTGCCGCGGCACTTTTGTGTGCCACGCGTTCTTTCTTAGTAAGGCGTTTTACATAGCGGTGAAGAAAGCGTTGCTGCAGCGGTATAGCTCGAATCAAACATGTTTGTTTCGGAAGCGGTGACCAGCGCGGTTTAATACGCAGCCGAGCTATTTATTCACTGCACAAACAGCTTTGCTCACCACTCTGCTCGCCGCCTCACTATAATCCTGGCCTTAGAACCATAAACTGATTTTTATGTCACAAGTCGACTCACACTTGTCACTAGTACGTACAAAAACAGTACTATTAATGACAGTGCGGATTCCCAACGCGTTGAACAGCAGTTACTGCATATTTCTTTCGTTAAAATTGGCAAAAAATGTATGTGATTCAGTTTAACCCATTAGTGCGTCGAGTCCCTCTAAAGCAGTGGTCGCCAACCTCTCAATGTGTTGAGCTACTTTGTTAATTTTGGAATAAACAGCGAGCTACCCACACGGAAGCCACGTAACGCAACGTAAATGAAATAATCCACAGTTAATTTATCATTATATATATTTATTTTACTATTTAACTGGTAATACATAATACATAGGTACTAATAATAAACTAATAACAAAATAACTAATATTACTAGTACGTACTTGTTCATAGCTACCTACCAAACGAAGGTGTTTGAAAAATAAATATAAACTTTCATCCAGCCACAACGGCATGTCACGTAAGATTTAAAAATAGTTAATAATAACAACAAAAAAGTAACGCACTATCATGAACATAAACATAAAAAATAAAAAAGCACGTTCAATGAGAAGGCTGACACTCAGACTCATCGATAATTTTTTTAATGTTTGCAGTATATTTTGATACAGCTATTCGAATACAATTATCCAAATGTTCATCTGTAAGTCGATTGCGATATTTGTTCTTAATAAACTTCATATTGGAAAAAGAAGATTCACACAAATAGGTTGAACTGAATAATGCTTTCACTTTCAAGGCAACACGGCATAGAACTGAATATTTGTCTTTACTTACAATAGGCCAGATACATTTGGTACTTGAGACTAACGATTTTAAGGCTAAATCATTTTGAAACTCAATTACTTCCATTTCTGTTGCCGCGATGTCTTCGCCAAAGTTCTGCATAACACAAGTTGCAAACTGTTGGATATCAATTTCCATAAAGGGTGAAACAACAAACTATGCTACTAATGCCATTTCGTTGAAATCCTTAAAACGATTTTTGAAGTTATTCTTCAGGGTAGAAACTATTTCTACATGATATTTGCTGTCATAGGGTTCTAATGGATTTTGAGATATTTTTTCTGAAAGAATAGGAAAATGCTTGGCATCGCTGTTAATTAGGTTTTGTTCCCAAAACGCCAGCTTTTTGATAAATGCTTTTATATCAGAAATCATTTCCGCTAGTTCTTTGTCTCTCCCCTGAAGTTGCAAATTAAGTTCGTTTAATTTCTCTGTAATGTCCACGAGAAAACCAAAATCTCTAAGCCAGATTGAATTTTCTAGTTCCGGAGTCGGTTCATCGCGTTGTTTGAAAAATTGAACTATGCCAGATAGGACATCATTAAAACGTTTCAGCACCCGTCCTCTACTTAACCATCGGACTTCAGAGTGAAGGAGTAGGTCCCCGTATTGACAGTCAACTTCATCGGCCAAGGTTTTGAATAATCTTCTTTGTAACGCTTGAGCTCTAATCTTGTTCACAATTTTTACCACCAGTTTCATAACGTTGTTTAGTTTCAGGAAATTTCCACATAATGCTTGCTGATGGATAATGCAGTGGTAACAGAGAAATTGCGGAAAAGTTTCATCTTTACGAGATAACGCCACCAGACCCTTATCACAACCCACCATAGCTGGAGCGCCATCGGTTGTGAAGCCTACCATTTTCGATATTGGAATTTTCTCGGAAGAAATAATATTTTTTAAATGAGAAAACAACTCCTGTCCAGTAGTGTGTCCTTTCAGTGGAATAAACTTCAAAAGATCTTTTTTAATCGTAAAATCACTAAAAACCATCCTGACGAACACAGCCATCTGGGCAGTGTCAACGACATCTGTTGATTCATCCAGTTGAAGTGAAAAATAAACACAGTTATCTAAGTCAGTTCTTAACTGTATAAAATATCATTGCTCATTACTTCTACACGTCTCATCACTGTATTAGCAGAAAGTTGCATAGATTTTATAGCTGAAACTATCTCGTCTTTATTTCTAAAGTTGGCAAATAACGAATCAGCAGCTTCTAAAAACGCCTGTTTTATCATTTTCCCGTCTTCATAAGGTTTCTTTTTTTGTGCAATTATCTGGGGCACACGGTACGATGCTTCAGTTGCAGCCTTATTTTTGTCGACTGTTCTTAAAAATATTGATTGTTGTCCAATTAACTGCTTTTTTAACTGTTTCAGTTTCTCCTTTCTGGCGGCAGAATGTAGTGGGAATGATTTTTCAAAATTAGAACGTACAGTTTTATGATGTCTCTCAATATTTCCTCTTTTAGCAACGGAGACCGAAGTATTACATAACAAACACACATTTTTATCTTTAACTTCTGTAAAAAAGTATTGTTCTTCCCATTCCGAATGAAAGTGGTATGTCTTTACCTCCTTACAATTGCTTGCCATAATATTATTTTTTGTTGTTCTCTACTAACCCAACCGCTGCACGTTGGTTACGCGTTCAGTTTTAAACTAAGCGCAATGTCGTCGCGCCGTGCGTATTTATCCCGTTCAAAGCAATCCTGATCGTTCTCGAACACTAACGCGCTGGTCCGGCTGGTCGGTTCTAGCCGATTCTAGCTTGATGGCGTCAGCGGCAGATCGCTCACCGCAACGTTGCCGCTGTTTATGTTTAATATTATGACAATTAGATTTTTTGTGGAATTTTCGGAAGCTTCTCTGATTTTTGCAGTTTTTATTTTTTAAATTAAAATCGTTGTGAGAGCTACCAGAATTGCCTCCGCGAGCTACCGGTAGCTCGCGATCGACAGGTTGGCGACCACTGCTGTAGAGGGACACTTAAAATTGGAGTAATAAATAATACTAAAAATATTTTTATGTATATTTTTAAATATTATATTGAAAAAAATCCAAAAAATCGAATACATTATAACATTTGCTTGCTGTGTCAAATTATAAAATTATGTTAACATATTGGCTTTGCAGTATTATAATGGAATATATCTGTTATTTACGTTTGGAGAAAAACATTCTTCAAATAAAAGTTACCTACAATGTTATCAATATTTTTTGTTCTATACAAAATTTTCCTAAAATGGTCCGTATTCGAGAAATTTGACAAAATGTAAAAAAAAAATATTTTTTTATAAAAATTGTTTAAATAAAAGTTGTTTGTAATATAATTCTCTATAATTTTTATCCTATACATAATTTCTCTAAAATGGACCGTATTCGAGATATTTGAGAAAATGTGTAAATTTTTGAATTTTGAAGAAAACTCAAAAACGGATAAAGAAAAAACATAAAATTTTAAACTTAAGTTTTATTTCGGCCTGACGTGAAATGATTAGATTTTGGACAAAGTCGGAACCGTAGGGGTACTTTATGGGAGGCCGTTTTTATATTTTATGGAATATATCTGTTATTTATGTTTGGAGAAGAAAATTGTTCAAATAAAAGTTTACTTCTTATATTATTATCTATAATTTTTGTTTTATGTCAAAATTTCCTGAAATGGAAATTCGACAAATTTGACAAAATGTGCAAAATTTTGATTTTTATTAAAATTGTTGAACTAAAAGTTGTTTGCGATATCGAGATCTATAATTTTCGTTTATACATGATTTTTCTAAAATGGACTGTAATGGAAAAATTGTAGGAAAAGTGCTAAATTTAAATTTTTCAGTATTTTCGTTTTCAATGAATATTTATAGAAAAATGTTTCGGGGTAGACGTATGTGGAAAATTTATATATTTAGTGTATCCTCTAAATATTTATAGAGGTGCTGCAATAGGTTGTACAAAATGACCGGAAAAAGCCTATAATAACTAGACAGGAAAGTCATGTGGTGGACACACCAGATTTTTATTAATGTTTCGACAATATTATTTTTATTTTAACAGAGCATTCTGAAAATTGATAGTTAAAGAGAAGAAAGCTTAACGATAATAATAGTAACAATTGACAATGATAACGTTAGCGACCAAATTAATCAACCCACACCCGGTACAAGTAAACATACTTTTCGGCTATTTAACAGGTCCTTGTTTTATTTCCTCGATTATGATGATAATAATAAAACTACTAACAATGTATAATCAAAATAAATAGAAAAAACTCAAAAACGGATAATGTCGTGTTGATAATGAAACAGTAGAAACAGTGATAAATCTTGAATTTTATATAACAAATAATTTACAATAATGATACAAGAAGAAGGATTAATAACTCAAACGCCTTTTAACCGGGCCGTAACAAAAGGGGTGGAAACATTTATCATTTTCGCGTAGTGATCACGTGAAACGGCGGTCCGCAAACATTTTTTTGTTTCCCACCACTCTCAATCCTCAGGAAAATCCGTTTTCCCGGTGTTTCAGTTCACCCCACTACTTTTGTACTGGTCGTCGCGAACGGGCAAAATGCGTTTTCCGGCTGGATATAAGAAGATTGGCAATCTGGCCCACGGCTGACGCGATACAATGGAATTAAATTTAGGATTTGGTCAATTTGAAATGAAATTGTACCGGTTGTCTTCCTTTCTCGACCTTTCGTCTCTCTTTCTATTGCTGCCTCTGTTCGGTTCATTTCCTTTGGCCTTTGGAAATTGCGTAGGATATTCGAGTGAATAGGAATAAGCAAAGGTTAAATTTTATTTTTACATGTAATGGAACAAAATGTCCATGATAAAATAGCAGATGTTTGTTTTCAGAAAAATACCGACTATGAATAAAACTATCCTAATTATGACTCAGGTGCCGAATCATAAGATATTTGCAAGAATTTAGAGACCATGGAAGATTTAAACGGGGCAAAAATAATAAAAATGATCGTCAAATGTTGCTGAATATACAGGCCATTTTTTGCGTAAGATCAATATGTGCATTTAATCTACACATTGATCAAATTTTATATCACTATTAAAGTGCCACATTATAAATAAAAGTTATCAAAAATTACAAAGATATAAAAAAATTTTTAAAAGAAAATATCTTTTTGAAAAAAAACATTTTTCGCCTAGGTTCTAAAACGTTGACTTACAGTCACACAATATACAAAAAAATTATAAAAGTCGAGCACCGGTTACACTTTCTATGTACAAAATGTATATTTTTTGTTTTTAAAAAACTTCCACAGCATATACCGACTTAATCGAAATATTTTGGATATACGTTGGGTTAAAACATCTGATTTTTATCAGGTCCGATTACCAAAAATATTTAAAGAAATAAGACAATCTCCAGAAACTCTACTTAATGATACTGAATTGCAACTTTTGGCGAAGGTGCCCATATTGTAATATTAGCCGAGGAATTTGGTGGAAACTCCGAAAGCCTTCACCTTTTTATATAAATAGACCTAAAGAGCTTTACAATTTTAAATAAATTACAATAAATGACAAAATTGTATATATTGTGAAACTGGCAAAATACATTCAAGCATTTGGCATTATTTGTCATTATTACTATATCAGTCATTAAAACTATACAATTGTATGTCTTTTTACTTTATCAATAAAGCAACTTGAGATCTAATTTGATAAAATAACGATCCATTTAAGATCTCTGTTCTAAAAATATCAATTTTTCAGATTCAAAAATAATAGAATAACATTCGAACAGACTTCCGGTATTTCCAAATCGAACAGATAAATATTATTCCTCTCTAGAATTCTCGGAAAAAGACGAATTATTTTCAAACTAATGAATCCTTTGTTCGATCGTTATCCGTGGAGCTATCCTTTTTCCACTTATTTTTCATCCTCGACCTATTGCTTTTTTTATTCAATTTTTCGCTTCACTAATAAACATTTCAATTATTTTAACGTCTCCGCGAGATCTATCTGAAGTGTACGGCTCTTGAATAAGTTTAATCAAAGTAGTTTAAGATCGTTGTATTTCGTTTATTATTGAATTGAATTTACTGTATTTTCAGACTTTTGCTCACACCCCATACCGGGGCACAAACCCACACAATACCCCTACTTTATTCTAAGAGTAATCAGTACTTTATTTATTATTCAGTATTCAGGTATTCTAGTATTTAGGTATTTAGGTATTTAGGTATTTAGGTACTTAGCCATTTAGGTATTTAGGTATTTAGGTATTTAGGTATTTAGGTATTTAGGTATTTAGGTATTTAGGTATTTAGGTATTGAGGTATTTAGGTATTTAGGTATTTAGGTATTTAGGTATTTAGGTATTTAGGTATTTAGGTATTTAGGTATTTAGGTATTTAGGTATTTAGGTATTTAGGTATTTAGGTATTTAGGTATTTAGGTATTTAGGTATTTAGGTATTTAGGTATTTAGGTATTTAGGTATTTAGGTATTTAGGTATTTAAGTATTTAGGTATTTAGGTATTTAGGTATTTAGGTATTTAGGTATTTAGGTATTTAGGTATTTAGGTATTTAGGTATTTAGGTATTTAGGTATTTAGGTATTTAGGTATTTAGGTATTTAGGTATTTAGGTATTTAGGTATTTAGGTATTTAGGTATTTAGGTATTTAGGTATTTAGGTATTTAGGTATTTAGGTATTTAGGTATTTAGGTATTTAGGTATTTAGGTATTTAGGTATTTAGGTATTTAGGTATTTAGGTATTTAGGTATTTAGGTATTTAGGTATTTAGGTATTTAGGTATTTAGGTATTTAGGTATTTAGGTATTTAGGTATTTAGGTATTTAGGTATTTAGGTATTTAGTATTTAGTATTTAGTATTTAGTATTTAGTATTTAGTATTTAGTATTTAGTATTTAGTATTTAGTATTTAGTATTTAGTATTTAGTATTTAGTATTTAGTATTTAGTATTTAGTATTTAGTATTTAGTATTTAGTATTTAGTATTTAGTATTTAGTATTTAGTATTTAGTATTTAGTATTTTTATTTGAAGAATAAAGTTACATAATATTTATGAAGGCTTCTTAATACGATGTTCAAAGCATTTCCAGGGCAACACTTGAACTATTTTCTTAGTCAAGACAAAAATGTTTGCTTACTTGGGGTTCATGATTGCGGATTCCACATCTATTCGCCTATCTTTATCGTTTTTAATCCTCATTTTGATTTTACAATACTTACTGTCATTCAGTTCCTACTATCCAAAATTTGTATTGAATAATAATATGAAATTACTGAATTTTTTATCACATTGTTCAAATATTTTTTTTTTGTTTTTTGTTTTTCTTTGGTGTTTGTTTTTTTTTGGTTTTGTTTTTTATTTTGGTTTTTTTGTTTTCTTTTTTGTTTTTTGTTTTCTTTTTTGTTTTTTTTTGTTTTTGGTTTTGGTTAGGTTTTTATGTATTGAATAATGATATGAAATGACTGAATTTTTTATTACATATTTAAATATTTTTTTTTTATTTTTTTTTAGTTTTTCTTTGGTGTTTTTTGTTTTTTTTTTGTTTTGTTTTTTGTTATTCTTTTGTGTTTTTTCTGTTTGTTTTTTGGTTATTTTGGTTTTTTGTTTATCAATTTTTTTTTGTTTTTTGGTTTATTAGGTTTTAAGTTCTTTTGGCCTATTGGCTTTTTTAGGCTTTTTGTTTTTTTTTGGATTTTTTGGTTTTTTGTTTTTCTTGTTTTTTTTTTGTTTTGGTTTTTTGTTTTTTGTTTTTTTCGTATTTTTTTGTTGTTTTTTCTTATTTTACGCTGATAGGTTTGAGACATTTGAACAAAAAATTAATAGGTTGATGGTAGACAGGAATTTTTAACAAATCTAAAAATACATTTATTTTGTTGGCAACATTTATACAGCCTAGAATTATACAATATGTTAACCCACGGATCCTTCGAAATAAAGATGAGGCGCTTAATTATATTAAGGGGAGAAAAACAAAGAGAGACTTTCTTGAATCGGCTGCCTGTCTGCCGTGATTGGACAGATTGATCACCTCTACAACTAGTAGGCTGGCGCGCATTGTTCTACCTCGGTCTAATTAACAGCATCGCTTTTTCTATATCGTTCTTCTGGTGTCATTGTGTAAAACTTAACATACTGTATGTTGCGGATCGCCAAATTTCCCACAGAAACAATTGGGGTTAGGGAATGAATAAATCTTAATCTACATATAGATTTACCATTGCTTTTGTCATCATAATTTAAAAAAACCAAAGTAAGTATAAAACATTTAGTTGAATATTTATTGTAATATTAATCTTTAGTATGATTTCTATGATGATTAATCCATTCTGTTTAATATAGTTTAGCCATAAAAACTAAAATTTATGCTACAAAAATGGCTACTTTAAAAAAAACAAATATAACAAAACTAATGACATTAGTAATAACGAACTCTCAGTGTTGGTGGGGTTCTTTAAAGTTAATTTAAAAATATAGTAAACTTATTATAATGTAGTTTGTGGTTGTATTATTATTTTTTTTTTTTTACTGAATGAAAAGTCAAATTCGGTAATAAATTACAGTCGTTTTAATACTAATTACTAATTAAAAACCAGTTTCAATTAACCAGTAACCAGTTAAAATAATCTTTTTGCATTTAAATTAAAACTTTAAACCTTAGGTATAGGTAATGCAAATTTGAAATGAAAATATAATTAGGGTACTTTTGAATGGTGATATATAATACAGAGAAAGTAAATTATTTTGTTATTCAGTCAAAAATCATAAATTAAACCGTTTTGAATGTATTTACATTGAAATGTCAACTCTTTTAAATCTTCTTATACTTCATTTTGATTGTCATTCATTTCATATGTTATTATGTCTTTGTTCATTAATATATATCAGTTCACGGTACATTTTATAATTTAATTTTATTATCATTTCTTTAATAATGATTACTTGTTCTGGAAGACAACTAAAAAGATTAAAAACGCATGTACCCTACCAGAATAGCAGATAATAAATAGACAACAAAGAGCTGATATTTTCGTTGACGTGAAACAAAATATGGTGTTGGAAAAATGAAGGATGAATGTGGTCCAGCTGCAGAAGCAAAGAAATCTAAAGGAATTTAAGAAAATGTAATTAAAAACCAACTGCACATAAATAACTGCATCCAAATTGTACAAATTGGTGATACAATATACAGGAAAATGTATATTTTTGTATCATCACTACACACGATCTATATCGAACATAGAAATAAGGTCACCCTCTCAGTTTTAGCGTTAGATCATCTAATTACCACTTCAAAAGCGTATTGAAAAAATAGTGCGTCAGAATAATATTTGACTAACATGAAAAAACTATTCCTCTAAACAAATTACCTTTCAATTGTTTTTTATTTGCAGTATAAAACAATATTATTTTCATATACAACCGTTTATATCGTATGAAAAAGACCTATCTGAGATATTGAACTTTTTCATACTAATGGGTGTAGAAACAATTAAATAAGAGTCCACAAATTAACATTCCAGTAGAAAAACAGCCACAACTCCTTCTTTCGCCCCAATAAATTTCCACTCATACCACGAATAATTTCAGTGATATATTTTAATTAAGAAAAGAGGACTTTCAGCGACGAACTCACAGAAAATATGGCGCACGCGATATGGCGTGTCATCATATACAATACAGTCATCGGGGGGGCGGTCGGTAGGTGGCGGCTCTTCAGCCCCCTTACTAGGTTGCTGCACCCACGGACCGCACCTTCGAAAACATCCAAGGGTGTGTTGCGGGACTAGCCCGTTCCGGCAACAAAAACAATCCCCGAAGGGTTCAGACGGGGATCATAAATGGAATGTTGGAGGGTGTTGCGGGGTGTTTTGGACGGCTGAGGTTGCTCCCCTGGGCTGTAATTTAATAGGAAACCGGGATAGTTAGTGTTACAGAAATTATGGTAATTGTTATGATTAAAATAATTAACAATTAATTAAATTGTGTTGTTCTGAGTTTGTAGGGTATAGAAATTAGTTTTAATTATGTTTTGATAAAAAGTAATTACCTGTAAATCGATTGATTGGATTATATTGAAGCTCGTTTAGGCGCATTTCTAGAGATGAGATATAGATCAACGAAAATTAGTAGCAGTTGGTTTATTTTAGTTTCTGTCAATACGTTTGCGCTCTGTACAAAACTAAACCATTGGAACATTTTAACTGGTCTGTCTGTACATTTTATCATTCTAACAAAGGTATACCAATAATGTTAAAGCAAAAAGAAGAGTAAATCTACCAACGCATTTGCAGGAGATTGGTGATTTTTAGAGCAAAATTATTTATTCTTGATACAGGCGATATTTTAGCTAATTACTAACCAAAGTAACTAATAAAGTCACAAAACAAAAGTATTTTCAAATGTTTCAAATATGTTTATAGATTGTTATGGTTTTGTTTTTATATGAATGTCAATAAAGAGTAAAATCTACATTTTTATGTTCCGCTATATCTGCTGGTTTAATCAAGAACCAATAATTTTCATTCTTATTTTTGTTTGTTTTTTAAAAGGACACCCAAACTATATGTACCCAAAGGCCCCAAAACCTTCTAAGATGGCCATTCCTTTTATTTTTATTTGACACTGAAAGAAAGTAAATTCTCAGAAATGTTTTGCAATAAAAACTAATTTAATATTTTTATTTTATTAAATCTACTACAAAAAAACTTTAATTTCGTTTTATCTTGATAACGCACACCAATCTTTAGTGGCTCTTTGACTGCATCGTAAACCATTTCTAGAGATTTATTTTCTCTTAATGTTCATAAAGGATAATAACAAATTCACTTAGTGGAAATGTTTCTATAAATATATCAAATTTCATACTCAGATACAATTTACAGTCCAGCGTTAAATTAACTGGAAAAGTTGATGTTTACTTAAAATGTATGTCAGAAACTCCACTCTGGAAAGCTTAAGTTAGTATCTATTTCAAAAATTAAGTAATAAGTATGCCTTGTTATTGATTTCTTAAAAAAAAAAAGGAGGAAATAATACATTAGCGTGATAGTCAATCTTTGTCAGACAATTCCACGTTGAATAATTGACTGTTTTTCCAAATTAATTATGCATGATACTGAAAATGAATCAGTGCATTCTGTTTGGCAGTTAATGATACGGAATGACATTTTTCAATGCTAATTTAATTGATAATCGAATATTTAGTTCTATCGCGATTTGTAATTACGAAGCCATGTAATTTTTTCGGAAATCGACTCTTTATTTTCAGTGTGGTGTCATTTAAAAATAAATTTAAGGAGTTATATTTAATAGTTTATTTATAGTAGTTATATTATACTACAAGGATCTAGTTTGGGCCCACCATTATTTAATATATTTATAAATGATATCGATAGTGTAATAGAAGGGGATTTTTATTTACATTTGCTGATGATCTAAATACATTCGGTTCTTTTGAGACCACCATCATCTTAATTTAAACTTTTAAGGTTTTCTCTTAATTATTACAATTTTCCCGATTTTTTCTGTTGTTTGTTAAGTATTACTAGATATAATTAACTGAATAACAAATCGCTATTATTAAAGTACGTTTTGAAATTCACTGCTTTTCAAAAAAATCACATTCATTTACAGTTACACAAATTCAAATAATCATATTTGCACAATTTAAAAAATTTCCCTATCTCTTAACTAATTTATTTTTCCTGACTTTCTATAACATATCTAAATTCCACAATTTTGCCTTAATTTCCCTAATTTTCCAGAAAGTTGTCATGTAATAATTGGAATTATTTATTGTTAGTGGAAATGCAAAGAACCCATAATAATTTAAAAAAATCAAAAGTAAAACTAATTGTGGAACGGACTGTACAGGGTGTTTCATAAAGAATGGTAAATATTTTAACCATAGGTCCAGGATCTCATAATTTTAATTACTTCCAAGATACAGGGTATTAGTTAAAATTTCGTTAATTTTTGAAATATTTTCCTTATTATTTAACGTATGGTATGGTTATATTTATGTACTAGTAAGTCATAAGGATTTTATCAATTTTGAGACTAGACAAAGAGGGCGCCACCTACACTCTAATGGATGAAGAAAACTGTTAATTTTTTAACTCGTGGCATTTCTAAAAAAGTTTTTATGGTACACCCTATAAATTTGAACAAAAAACGTATGCTTGTTTTAATAGCATACATTCAAACCATTTCAAAAAAATTGCATTTAAAATTTTCTAGCCACAGTATCTATTTAATTTACTTAATATGTTCACATAGTAGGCGTTAAATTTATGCTAATAAAACAAGTTCAAAAAATATAAGACGAATTTTTTTTAGAAATGCCAAGAATAGAACTAGAATAGTTTTCTTCATCCAGTAAAGTGTAGGTGGCTCTCTCTTTGTCTTAAAATTGATAAAATGCTTATGATTTACTAGCACAAAAATATAATCATACCAAATTTCAAATCAATACGTTAAAAAATAAAAAAAATGCAAAAAAGAAGAAGATAACATTTGACCTACTGTTATTTAGCAAAATATTAATATTTTGCTAGGAGACAAAGAAGCTATAACCCTAAGTGCTTGAGAATAGTTCAATCTTTCCAGGATGGAACCATTACAATATGTAGAATAATTCTTAATATTTGCGTACTACTTGCGTACTATGTATGTACTATATGCGTACTATAAGGGGCCAACCGCTTGTGTACATTTGTACTATACATACTAATTGGTACAGCTTTTTTTAATTTAATTCCTGAAACTCTTTTATTAAGCTCATTAACCTAATTTAAATATATTTGTGTACTATTTATGTACAATATGCGCATTATTTATGTACTATTCTTATATTGTTTGCGCATTTTCGTACTATCTTCATACTAGTTGCGTACTATTTGCGTACTAATTGCGTACTATTTAAGTACTGTTTGCGTAGTGTGCGTACTATTTGCGTAATATTTACATAATATTTGGTACTATGATGGGTCAATCGCTATGTACAAGCTATCTGTACTATGTGTACTGTGTACTATGTGTACTGTGTACTATGTGTACTGTGTACTATGTGTACTGTGTACTATGTGTACTGTGTACTATGTGTACTGTGTACTATGTGTACTATGTGTACTATGTGTACTGTGTGTACTGTGTACTATGTGTACTATGTGTACTATGTGTACTATGTGTACTATGTGTACTATGTGCACTATGTGTACTATGTGTACTATGTGTACTATGTGTACTATGTGTACTATGTGTACTATGTGTACTATGTGTACTAAGTGTACTATGTGTACTATGTGTACTATGTGTACTATGTGTACTATGTGTAATATGTGTACTATGTGTACTATATATACTATTTGGTAATTTTTTTTAGTTTAATATCTAAAACTCTTTTAAGGGCCATTAACCAAATTTTCATCTATTTGTGTACTACGTATAATTTGCTTATTATTTACGTACTATTTTTGTAATATTTGCGTACTATTTGCGTATAGTGTACGTACTATGTGCTTACTACCGCTGGTAAAAATTTGTACTATACGTACTATTTGGTACAAAGTTTTTTTAATTTAATTCCCTAAACTGTTTCCAAGCTATTTATGTATTTTTTGTGTATTATTTATGTACTATTTGCATACTATTTGCGTACTATGTACTTTCTTACTATTTTCGTACTATTCGCGTATTATTTATGTATTACTTACGTACTATTTGCGTTCTAAGTGAGTACTATGAGGGATCAAACGCTTGTGTACATGTGTACTACACGAACTATTTGGTACAAAGTTTATTTTTTGGTTTAATTCCTGAAACTCTTTTATTACGATCATTAAGCTAATTTTCATCTATTTGTATTTATGTACTATTTGCGTATTATTTAAGTACTATGTGTATACTATTTTTATGCTGTTTGCGTACTATTTGCATACTATTTACGTACTAATTGCGTGCTACTTGCGTAGTAATTGCGTACTATTTACGTACCATTTGCGTACTATTCTCGTACTATTTGCGCACTGAGTGGTAAACTGCTATGTACAAGCAATCTGTACTATGTGTACTATTTGGTAGTTTTTTTAGTTTAATACCTAACTCTTTAAGCTCATCAACCAAATTATCATCTATTTGTGTATTACAAATTACGAATGATTTATGTACTATTTCTTTAATATTTGCGTACTATTTCCTGTCTATTTGCATACAATGTGCGTACTATGAGTGGTCAACCGCTGGTGTACATTTGTACTATACGTACTATTTGGTACAAAGTTTTTTTTTTAATTTAATTTCCGAGACTTTTTTCAAGCTCAACCAAATTTACATCTATTTGTGTACTATTTATGTACTATTTGCATATTATTTATGTAATATTTGCACACTATTTGCGTACTAATTTCTTACTATTAGCGTACTATTTGAGTTCTATGTGCATATTATAAGAGGACAACCGCTAGTGTAAAGCAATCTATCCTATGTGTACTATACGTACTATTTCGTACAGTTTTTTTAAATTTAATTCCTGAGACTGTTTTTTTTTAGCTCATCAATCAAATTTGTATTTATTTGTGTACTATTTATGTACTTTCTTACTATTTGCGTATTCGTTGCGTATTATTTGCATACTATTCGCATACTATGTGCGTACTATTTATGTACAATTTAGGGCACATTGTGTACTTTTTAAATGTTTCCTTGTAGTTTGCCTTATAAACTATGGTTCAAAAATATTCCGTAACTAATCAGCGGTCATTTTCAACAATTTTTGTATAATAATCGTTCGATGTTAGTTACAATAGTTTTGTATTATGTTGTCAGTTGTTCAATACACGCATATTCCAATCCCTAATGTGTTTGTTATAATTAAATTAATAATATTTTTTTTAATTAAAAACGGTGCAAAAACAACTTAAGAGCTCTTATGTTTTAAATTGAGCGAGGAATTAAAAAACCATTGGCGTACCATTTTTTTTTTTTTCTTCTAAGGCTAATCTTATATGAGACACTGAAGAATATAGCAATTAATTATTTTATCTCTTTCGTTCACCAGTGAAACTTTATAAAACTTCAAAAGAAAAATGGAAACGTGGCATCGCTAAATTTTGATAAGTTGTTTGCGAAGTAGAACTTTGAAAGTGTCAGTATTACTTCCGATTTAAAAATAAACTGAACGGCGTATATAGCGAGAACCACACCGATGAAGCAGACACTGCAATTAGTCATCTTTATTTCCCTTAATGGAAATCCGGGTATTTCGTATCGAATGGCCTCCAGTCTATTTTTTTTTTCGCAAATAATTATCTCTCTTAATTTGGTTTTCAGTTACGCTCCTGTATCCCAAGCGTGCATACACAGTAATCCCATTTCGGATCACATTCGTCGACAGCTTTCCATCTAAATTGAAAACTGATTTGATAGATGATCCGAACATAGGTTTTAGGAAGTTCTCATCCCTATCGCTAAGCCGGGTATATACAAACATACGGATCGATAGTTTGCGATGCTGTCACAAATGAAAACGCATCGGTTGATATGTTCGTATTCATAATGTTTATAATACACAATACAATACGAGATATTTTAGAGCTTTATTGGCAGTTCAAGAGGGATGTAACCACAAAATGTTTAGTGGAGAGATTTCAGAGCTTTATGGGCAGTTCAAGAGCGGTATAACCGCAAAATAACAGAATTTAAACCTCTCTAGTATAGTTAGGCATCTGTTTGAAAAACAAATGGTATAGGAAATTAGTTAATTATCGGTCAGCTAAACTAGCTAAAAAATATTCTCGAGAAAACAGTTGTGGTTGTAGAATCGCTGGGTTAGCGTGTGGCTCCTTCTCTGTCAGACAAACCAATGCAATAATCTCTATAATATGTAAAAAATTTATTTTTTAAAAGATTCGAAATATATTCGTATTTTTCTACCTCTAACTTTTTGGAGCATGCTGATATTTTGGACCACCCTGTATAATCTAAACAACAACTATTATACAGATATATTCTGAGCTTTATTGAACAGTGACAAAAAAAAAGTGATATATTAAGTAGATAAAAACACAAGTGTATGTGGAAGACTCTAATGTCATATGTGTATAGTCCTAACCATATCACCACCCTGTATAAAAACTAAACTGTCCATTTTTGAGCCTGGTAACCAAAAGATCTTCAATATATGCACCCTGGACAACATAATGCCTCAAAAATATACCGGGGACGTCTCAAAAACACGGGATGTTACCAAGAGTATAGACTATTAATTTCCCTAATTTTCCAGAAAGTTTTTATGTAATAATTGGCAATATTTTATCAATTTTGAGATTTGCGAACTATTTGCGAACTATTTGCGTACTATTTGCGAACTATTTTTCTACCATTTACGTACTATTTGCGTAATAGATGCGTACTATTTACGTACTATTTGCGCACTATTTGTGTACTATGAGGGCCAACCGCTATGTACTGTGTACTATTTATTTATTTAAGCACTATTTATTAAAGTTTCTTTTAGTTAGTTTAATACCTAAAACTCTTTTTAAGCTCACCAACCAAATTTATATCTAATTGTGTACTACTTATTTACAATTTGCTTATTATGTATGTACTATTTCTGTGATATTTGGGTACTATTTTTGGTCTATTTGGATACTATGTACGTACTATGTGTTCAACCACTGGTGTACATTTGTACTATATGGTACAATTTTTTTTTTATTTAATTCCTGAGACTTTTTTAAGCTCGTCAACTAAATTTTCATCTATTCTATTTGGTATTATTTATGTACTATATGTGTTCTATTTGTGTACTATTTGCGTACTATTTGCGTACTATTTTCTTACTATTTGCGTACTATTCGCGTACTCTATTTTTGGTCTATTTGGATACTATGTACGTACTATGTGTTCAACCACTGGTGTACATTTGTACTATATGGAACAATTTTTTTTTATTTAATTCCTGAGACTTTTATAAGCTCATCAACCAAATTTTCATCTATTCTATTTGGTATTATTTATGTACTATATGTGTTCTATTTGTGTACTATTTGCGTACTATTTTCTTACTATTTGCGTACTATTCGCGTACTATTTGCATTCTATGTGCGTACTATGAGGAGAGACTCTTTTTTAAGCTCCTCAACCAAATTTTCGTTTATTTGCTTACTATTTATGTACAATTTGCGTTATATTTATGTACTGCCTCTGTACAATTTGCGTACTATTTGTGTACTATTTGCGTACTATTTGCGTACTATGATGAGTCAACCGCTGGTGTACAAGCAATCTGTACTGTGTACCATACGTACTAATTGAAAAAAAAAATTTAATTTAATTCTAGACTCTTTTTTAAGCTAATCAACTAAATTACCATTTATTTACTTACTATTTATGTACAATTTGCGTTATATTTATGTACTGCCTATGTACTATTTCTATACTATTTGGGTACTATTTGCGTACTATTTTTGTACTATTTGCGTACTATTTGCGTATTATGCGGGTACTATTTATGTACTATTTAGGGCACAATGTATATTTGTTTACAAAATTTTCCAATGTTTTCTTGTAGTTTTCTTTTATAAACTGTTGTCCAAAAATATTCTGTTGCTAAAATATAAATAACAGCAAATCGACCTCTTGTATTGCAAGTTCCGCATATTTTTTTATGTAAAATTTTATTCAATAATTTAATTGTATTTAATGTATCAATTTCTGCTATTTTCAATTTAAATAATTAAAATGTTATAGTATTTTTTGACATTGTGAAATAAACAACTTTTTCAAATAACTTTTCCAAAAAAACTCAAATATAAGAAACTTACATTAATTTATTTCAAACTGTTTCCAATGCAGTCCTGTCTAACTTAATTTGTAAAACTTTTGTCGAAAAATGTTGTTAACATTCATGTTATCATTCATTTAAGTTAAACGTGAAAGGAATACAACTGATTTTCCCGCAATGTAATCATCACTTTTCTTTGACTTATCTCTCATCTGCAATCACCCGCGTACTTGTTCATCTAAACGCAGTTTATTTTCAATTTACCATACGGAACAATTTAAATTCTCTAGCTACTGAAATCACACGCGACTGAATTTAAATAACTAGTACATACTTAATTTTGATTCATAAGAACATAAATAGATTATTTATTTGGCTTAACTTTTAATACACAAGTCCAGGCCCCGATTTAGATTTTTAATTCTGTATTTTTATTTTTGAGTTTTCTAAAGTAAATTAATTTGAAAGAGATGTTTATTTTAACGCCTTCTATATTATTTTAGGATGAGTAAAATTTTTTATTTTTATTTAAACTTAAAAAATTAAAAATTTCTAATGTCTTATCTGCCGACAACGTGTATACTCGTCACGTACATTGGCATCAATTTGTGACGAACATATTCGCATTTATAACATCTTATTTGTACAAGATTGACGTTTTTTCATTTTGAATACATAATTTTAGCAGTTTTTTTGTGGGTTAAAATTGCTAAGTTTTATGCGCAATGAAATATATTGATTTAAATATTTAAAAAAAAAACTAGAAAGAAGACATATAATGCTTGGCATTCTTTATTAGACTTCACAGTTTAACATTTAGGGTAGAATGTTTAAAAGAGTAATATAACTGAGTATCATCCGCGTACAAGTGGCTATTACAGTATTTCAAAACAGTAGGAAATTGTGAGGTATATAGACTGAAACACAATGGGCCTAATATAATGCCCTGAGGAACGTCAGAAGTGACCTTCAGCGAATTGGTCTTGGTCTTGCAAAAAAGCAAGACCAAGACCAGTCTCGCTCATCACTACTAGCGACATATTCCCCTGCTCATTGAAACAAAATAAAAAGAACAGTAATCATAAATCATTTATAGTGATTGGGAAAAAAGCATTAATTTGATTTCTATGTTCTTTTATTTAAACCCCCTTGACACCCATTTTATTAAATTTTTTTTTAATTCAATAGGCTTTATCCCCTTATAAAACATTATTTTGTCAAAAATTTCAAGTCGATATTAATGTTCGTTTTCGAGTTTTTTAATTTCAACCTTCCTTAACTCCCCATTTTTAATCAGATTTTTTCAAAATCAATAGTCCTTGTCTCCTTATGTAGCTTGATTTATGCTAAAAATTTCAAGTTTATTATTTTTAAGTTGTTTAAAATTTGATGAAAAGAATTTTGGTACAAAAGTTTTAATAAAAATTCCTCGTTTAATAATGTAGAATATTTACAGATACAGAAATATTTTTGTTTTTATAATATTTGAGTCACTGTTTTGGGTTACAGACTTCAATAAATCATTTGCACATTTTTCTTTAAATTCCTATGACGTGTAATTTTTTAGACAATAGATTCGTTTGAAGAAAAACATTTCATCTCGATGAGCAAGGTATTTTCGTTTAAGTCTCGACTAATTTAACGTTCGAAATATGTAACGTTTTGCTAATTCACTGTATACGGAATAGTTATCTACACAATATGATAAAAAAATTCAATTTAAACCAGTGAAACACCGAGAAACAGACATTTACTTCCATTAAAAAAGACTTTCAAACGTTTTGTATTCTTCTCTTGGAATCAATTTAACACCATATTGTCTATGCTTTCAATCATCCTATAGGGAAACTCTTTGATAAACATTTATTGATCGATTTTCCGAATGCAACACTTTCAAATGAATTTTTCCTTATTTTTAGATCAAGTCATTCGACCGCTGTTATTGGTATAAACGCAGTTCACTTTGACGTTAATATAAATTCGATATAACGACCATCCAATAAAGGTATCGATTGTCCAGGACCGTACCTTACAAACTGTTTTTTTTTTTTTAATTGGAATTTGTCGAATTGCTATATCAGACAGAAAATTGAATTAACATAGAAATATCAAAAAGCATGATAGTGTAAAGAGGAAATAAAATTCATAATATGGAATGACTTTAAAGGAAATAAATAGAACAAGTAGAAACATTTAAATATTTGAGATTCTAAATGAAAATAATGGATGTAGAAATAGATAAAGAAATTAACAACTATATAGTAAAAAAACAGAATGTTTAATATGATGAAGACATTTTTAGATGAGAGGCAAGAAACTTAAAACAGAACATGACGTCTAAATGTAATGGAAATGAGTTACTTGAGATGTATGTAAAATAAAAATAAACGAAGTTAAAGAAAAAATAAATAAATAAAACCTACAGATAGAACTTATACATACGCAAGAGAATAACAAAAACCCAAAATAAGTATTGAGAAAAAATTAAAAAAAAAAACGATCATACCAAAATTGGAAGACATGAATACGAGAAAAAGCAAAGACAGTAACTGAAGGGACCAACCTGTCATTAAGTCGGTCCAGATTTCCGTTGTGGCTCAACTCTTAGGTCTCGGCGGTCGTTTCCAAGGTCCAAAACTTTTACCAACTCTGCTGCGTCGGAAAGGGCCCAAAATGGACCCTAAAACTGGTTTCCCGCCAATATCTTCCACAATATGGTCCCCATCATTTTTGTCGGGAATTCGACAGGTTTCGAGATAACCGCAATCAAAAGTCCCCTCGTTCAGCCCCTGCTTTATCTCTATAGCAATGCTAATTAGCTTGTAAACGAGTGGACAAATTGTTCAGAACTCGGTCAAAAATTTATATTTTTCGATGATTCATTACAATACCCATAGGTATCGATCCATGTGCCTAGAAGCCCGTTATTTCCTGTCAAGAAAAAGGGGTCAAAGTTGCGTTTTTCCACTATTTTGGACCACTTTATAGTAATTCATTCATATTTTTTTTCTTTTAATAGTTTTTTTATCCCATTTTTGTTTTAAATGGGATCTTGAGATGTCTCGAAATTTTTTTCCATTATCTTCCTGGCGTTTTAAAACAAAATTGATTTATTTGCATTTTTCATACGTTTTCGGAGTTCTAGAAATCTTTGAAACAAGCAGTAATTAAAAACTCATATTTCATTATATTGTTATTCAATGCACACCATTTTAAAGCTTAGAGTGTCTACTTTTCGAATGTATTTTTTTTTTTTAATAAAGTTGTTCCATTTTCCAGAAATCGGAAAATTGATCATACCGGGGAAAACCGGACTTTTTTTTTAAATACTTCTTGTTCCCGCTGTTCATTTTTTGAACATTAATACCCAGACCGAAGTGAAGCTGATATTCTCACCTTTCCATTTCTATCAATTGATCCCCGTATGTGAGCGTGGTTCTTAACTGTTTGTTAGAATTATCTCCCCCATTTTTACGCTCTCCGCCTGAGATCCATGATATTCCATCATAACCTAACCACGTGTACCCACGCGCCACGCGCTCACCTTAATCGTCTGCTTTTGTTGGTATACAATCTCTGTTGTTTTTGAAGTCGTTATTGTATATATTTCTCTCGTATAGTTAAAGAAAATTCACGATTCTGGGTTCGAGTAGCAAAATAATAAACAATGATTACTTTTCTTTTCTATATTTAACACAAATGAGTTAAAGTGGAATATATATCGAAGATTTGGGGTTGAGGTAAGTCTTCTGTTGCTATATCTATCATATAATTATTTCTACTAATGTTATTCTTTTTTTTTAGGTTAAAACAAACATAAAATAGAAAGCCCTTTAGATACAGAGCTTTTAGCGGCACTTCTAGAAGATTTGCTTTACAAAGTGAGTGTAAATTACCGGAAAAATTAATGAAATTAAGTGTAAAAGGGATCCGGCCCCCCCGGAACTCTTGAAGTAGATTTTTTGTCAGTGCAAGACAGGCTGCGAGAAGAATTGTTCATGTTTGAAAGCCGGACTAAAATGCTCGCCTGTCTGTGGTTCGTGTCAGTCGACACAGTGTTTTAATTATAAAAAAATTAAGGTATTTTTCCGGAAGAATTAGAGATGGATCGAGACCCAGAAGGGGTTGAAGGGGAGGAGGATGAAATAGCTGTCGAAATAGCAACACAGGGGTTGGAAAAACATGGGAAAGGGACGAGTGGAGGAGGAGAAGGAATAGAGCAAAAGCAAGACGATGAAGGGTATGATTCTGATGACATTAAATGGTTTAACGTATGATAAATTATAAGAATTTCGTATTTTCAACATGTTTTTCATAATAAAAGAAATTTTTCAGAAACTTTCTTATTTTTCTGAAATCCTGGACCTATATTGTTCCGATAGAAGTTGGCGAAAATTTTGCAAAAGACGCAGAAAATATAAAGGGTCTTCTCGGGTCAATATTCATCATACTCTAAAACTAGTAACCCACTATTAGGCAAAGCGCCGGGATTTGAGACTGCCACATAAAAAAAAAAATTGCACTTTTCTATTAAATTTTGCAACGCAAATTACACAGAACATTCGGCAATATAGATGAGATACCCCAAGCGCTACTTTACAGAAAAAATCCCGTAGAATCCGCCAATAATTATCAAAAGATCGATTGGTGCCCGGATTTTCATTCATAGGCTCCATAATTTAGTGAGCAGAGGTATGCCGCTGGCGCCATCTACGATTGGTCTCCAAAGTCCAAAACATGAAACATGAACATGAACTCCCTCGAGCGGAAATTCAGTGAGAAACTAACATTTCTATTCAGTGCAAAAATTCGGGCTTTTTCAAAGGCCGTTTTTGCAAAAAATATTCGTCTTGCGAAAAAAATGGTAGGAACCATTTTTGTAGATAATGATACGATCTTCTTTTTTTATCTAAACAAAAATTGTCTAATTTGTATATTTTGGCAGATATTGGCGGGAAACCATTTTTCCGGACTTTAGGGGCCATTTTGAGCCCTTTCCGACCCAGCAGTGTTAGTAAAAGTTTTCGCCCTTGAAAGCAACCGTCAAGACCTAAGAATTGAGCCACAAAGGAAATCTGGACCGACTTAATGCCATCTTTGCATATTTTCAGGTTTTCAGTTACTGGACTAATAGGAACAAAGTGAAAAACAAATTAAAGGTTGTCCATGTTAGAAAAATATAGAATACAATAACTATTGCTGAGCTGATCACATTTACCTATAATCTATTTCACCAGGAATATAAATAACAAAATCTAAATGAGGAAAACATAAATAAACAGTCCTTAGGTCAATCAGGTCCTGTTTCATTGTCACATAATCATTTTCCCGACACAAGTAATTTTTGTAGCCCTCGTCCGGTGATGAGTTCCTGCCATGAAGGAAATTGACATCGCATCCTATCAACATCCCCCTGATATCCCCTTCGACTCCCGCTCATTGTCTCCTGTCGCCCGCTGTTCATTATACGCGATCTAATAAAGTTCCTTTATTTAGTTTTCACCGTTCATTAGTTTTTTATTAAGGCCGTATTCGTTTTCGTTTATTTCCGTACATGACGCCGTATCGTTTAATGATTGCAATAAGGCGACACTAGAGGTCGTCGTTGTTAAGGTCAATTTAAAACGTCGTAAACTATGGAGTGAATAGGAACAATACGGATTTTTTGTAATTTTCTGCGTAGGTATATATAAATGTAAAAAATATTTTTTCTTTGATAAAAATTTTAACGGCGTCAACAAATCAATATAATCTCTCGCCAATAGAAATAATGCTTCCCAATATAAAAAAGTCATAAATAACATAAAAAAACTCAAAAAGAAAGACGCTGAGATAAAAAACAGTTTGGAGTTGTAGGTTATTAAAAGTTGAACCCAACACAAATTATAAATACGGCCCCAGGTGGACTGTCTCCTTTCGGTGCTAGTTGCAAACAATCTCCATATGGATAATGAAATTCCAACACTTTATAAAAAAAAATTTATTGTACAAAAACGCTGCACGAAAACTTTTAAATTTGTTCATATTTACATTATTTTTATTTAACAACTACCTATATGCTTACACTGCATTAAGGTTTCACATTTTATTTTATTTATAATTATATTTGCTTAGAGGTAATTTAAATAACAAAAAAAGAACTGTTATGATTTTAATGAGAGCACGTCTGTCTTCTAGCGAAGCACAGACTTGTCTGATTTTTGTGTCGTTCAAAAGAGATACATTTGTGCCTACTTGACTGAAAACTAGTTATCCTTCAGTGTTTCGCGCTGATGCGTCTTGGCGAACGCAATTATTGTCACGTAGACGTTGCTAATAATGAACATCTGTGTTTGCGAGCACAGGACCGTCTTTGGTTTTATCTGATTATATTGGTAACTACCAGTCCTGGGGTTCAAAATGAATCATAATGTTCTAATTACACAACAAAAATCAAAATAATATCAAAAGACACTCACCTGTACATCAAAATTATGCTGCTGTTGTTGTAACACCGCGCTGTCCACCTGATGCGGTTGATGTTGTTGCGGATGTTGCGGCGCGTATCCGTGCTGCTGTTGCTCGTACGGATTCGCCGACTGCTGTTGCTGTTGCTGCTGTTGCTCGGCCGCGAAATGTTCGAATTGCTGATTCACCGATTCGGCTAGCGTAACGCCCAAATGGGGCGCGAGATGCGGTGGCAGATGGTGCAAGTGGTGCTGTTGCAGCTGTTGCTCGTTGGGCTGTTGCTTGAGCACGGCTAGCGATGCTGGATCGAGACCCATGCCGTTTTTGCTGAGCTCCTCTTCGGCCGGGGATGGTTGTCGGCTGCCCGGCGTTCGACTGCAAAGGAAACTGCTCGAATTAGTATGGATTGCGATGAAATATGTTTATAAATTAATATCACAAATTTAGTTCGAATTTTAAACCTAACCATAAATTTTGCCGACACCTCTGATGTTTCAATCAAAGATATGGACTTTCAAAGAGTCCAATATCTATGGACATATCCGAAAAACGGTATACCATAGTTTCTGCTATTAATAGTAAGCTTATTAACGTTATACCATTAAGCAATATTTCTAGATAATTCTAGTGGATAATTTAGTATCCAACATTAGGAAAATTAATAATTACTTCATTAATTAACCATGAGAATAATAGCGGTTCCAAATAATAGCCCTGAGGTACACATTAACGTACAAAAACTCAATTTTACTTGAAGATACCAATAACGATAGTAGTAATATAAATAACTTTATTGCCCAAAAGAACAAATTCCATTTTCAAATTTATAAATAACTTTCATTTTAATTTTCTTAAAATTGTTGAAAGAAAAAAAAACATATTTTATACGAGCATTTTATCGAGATACTAAAAGTTAAATCTGTTTTTGAAGAAGGGTATCCGACTGGTGTTTAATAAGTCCATGAATAATTCTGTAAATAACTGAGATTGACGTTGAGGATTCTTCGATTTTCGAGTGCTTGAATGGAAAATCAATTTCGTCAAACTTTCTCGTTACAACATCAAAGTGGATAAATGCCGTGAACTTTTGAAGTTAAAGAGATTTTAAAAACTTTCGCTGCACATTTTCTACGCGAGTTTTTTTTAGGTAGTTGTTTTTGGATATTATTCGAGTTTTGAGCGTACCAAAGTGAAGCAGAAAAACTTTATACTATAGAAAGTTTTCACAATTTCTAATTGGACAATCAGACATTTTTGTATGCAGCTTTACAAAATTTTATCGTTCAAAAAGTTGAAGAAATCAATAAACTGGTTAAGAAAACTTTCTTAGATAGGTTTGGCAAAACGGAAATTGATCATTAAAACATTAAGCCATCATTTTTAAAGAAGTTAGATTTATGCTCATCTAACTAAAATATTTTGGAAAAAAAAATACTATGCGATTATTTACGGATTTAAATGATTCATTATAACGTATTAGGGAACGATATCGGGTCCAAAACTGAACTCTGAAGATGTACCATTATATCTTGAAATTATTAATAAGTACTAGTCGTGGTTTAAATTCCATATACACATTAAAACTAAATATACTGACAAAATTTTAGGGGTAGTATTGGACGTCAAAATAAACATTATTTTGCTTAATAAACATATGTCAAAAAACGCTTAGTTTTCTAGATACAGGGTGTTAAAACATGTTACGTTTTAACCGATTTTAATATTTTTTAATAACCTATGGAGGTATCTTTTGGACATATTAACGTATATTCAAAATTCTCATAGGCGCAAGTCCAACATGGGAAACGAAACATTTTCGCACATATGTTTATTAAGCAAAAATATGTATTTCGATATTCCCTGTCACCTAAAAGTTTGTTGGTATATGTACTGACCATCTGTTATTTCGAAAAAATATTGTAATACGAGCCATTTCATTATTCAGTCACGCTCTAATCCTCCAAGTTCCTCTCTGTCTTATTTGGCCATGAAGGCTCAACTTGTCCGATTATCATTCAAAATTAAACCCCTTATGACCAAACTTATGTGACGACTAAGGCGAAGGCGCTTTCGAGTACATTCCAGATCGAACGTAATAATGTTTCTAGTTTTGGCGAGACCTTCACCAGAATTTTAAATGTGTTTATAAATATTGGTGGAGGAACACAGAGAAGTCAGTTTATTGATTTAAAACAAACTGTGAATAAATTGGAGGTTACGGGGGTTGAAATACAAAAAACAAATAAAAATCAAACACCAAAGGCGATATTAACATGAAATTTTTAGTAAAAAATCAAGCTCTATAAGGAACTGAAGCGTATTGATTCTACAAAAAGTCTGAATAAAAATGTTGGACAAGGGGGTTGAAATATTGAAAAAAATCCTAACTCAGCAACAGAAAACGATATCAAATTGAAATCTTGAGGAAAAAGCAAGCTTTATAAGGGGATAAAGTCTATTCATTCTGAGAAAAATTGGAATAAAAATGAGGCATTAAGGGGGGGTTAACATATTTAAAAAAAATCTTACCTCAAAAACGAAAAATAATATCAACTTGAAATTTTTAGCAAAAAGGGGAAAAATCCTTCTAAATCTGAAAAATAATCCTAATAAAAATGGGGGGTTTAAGCGTGTTTTTGGGACATACTATTACGAAAATTATGTTCAATAGCTCATTCGATTCGGAATAATGTCTAGATCAATGTGTGAAGAAAAATTTTGCAGTGCATAAAAAATTGCAAAAGTTATAAACAATTAAACACCTCAAAAACATGGTGTTTGGTTTTTCGCCTATAGTTTGTAAACTATAAATATTTTTGGATTTTTCAAAAAAGATCCTTAAAGAGGAGGAAATTTGCTATAAATATGGTTCGACTTCCGGAACTGTATCTCCATTATTTATAATTTTAAACCGAGTACGTTACATAAAATAATTTTTTTAAGTTAATAAAATTAAATTCAAAAATTTTAAAAAAATTACGGTGTATTCTAAACACTTAGAAGAATTCATTCCCGTTGGAATTTTTCATAAAAATTAATATTCCAACAAAGTAGGTTATTGTTAATTAACAAAATTTTTAGAATTTCTCTCATCATTACAAATTGATAAAAATATTAAATAATTACCGTAATTTTTTTTGCTTCGTGGAGCTCTTTTTATATACATATAGAACAAAATAGCTTCATAAAAGTTTAAAAAATGTTAATACTTTGTTTATAATAATTTTTTAAAGTTTACAAAAACAGAAAAGTCTCAGTGGTGCTATAAAAAATTTTTTTTTTCAATTTATTATAATATTACTGTTTTAATGTCGAGAAAAGATATTTATTAATTAAAAAAAAAAATGTTTTCCTCCATTTGTTTATAAATTTTTTATAAACAAATGGAGTATTTCAATTTTTTCAAATTTTTTTTTTTTTTTAACTTTCTAGACCAATTGCCAATTATGATTTAAAAAAAAATATTTTAAGGAGGTCCTTTCGCCACCAATGTTAAATAAAAAATATTAGATTATGACTAAAATTAATTTGTTTCTAATAGTAGATGTCCTTATTTATCTAATAGTGAACTTTTAACTATACCTTACCGTGCAAATTTTTGAGAATTTTTTTTTTTTAAATGTGTGTTTGTACAGTGTCTTATGAGAAAGTAAGACTTCAACAACAATTTTCGAATTATAATTAATTTTACTACTATTATTTATTGATTAGATGGAGTAGAAAAAAACTAAAAATAAGGTTTTTGAAATATTTAGGTTTTGTTTTTTACAATAAAATATATAGGTTACCGTGGAATTTATTGAGAAATTATTATTAAAAAATCACAAAAAATTTTCAACTAGGTTACTTGAAAATTTTTTGTGATTTTTTTAATATTAAATTCTCAATAAGTTCCACGGTTTACTATATATATTTTATTGTATAAAACAAAATCTAAATATTTCAAAAACCTTATTTTTAGTTTTTTTCTACTCCATCTAATCAATAAATAATAGTATAATTGGAGAATTGTTGTTGAGGACTTACTTTCTCGTGAGGCACTGTACAAATACTCACATTTAAAAAAAAATTCTCAAAAATTTGCAAGGTAAGGTATAGTTAAAAGTTCAGTATTAGATAAATAAGGACTTCAACTATTAGAAAAAAATTAATTTTAGTCATAATCTAATAACTTTTTTTTTAACATTTGGGGCGAGAGGTGTGGCGAAAGGACCTCCTTAATAATAACTTTTAATTGTTTATAATCGCTTTTTAATATATCTATTGTTTAAATTATTAGTTAAGAAATGTGTTTTTTTTTTAAATCATAATTGACAGTCCTCTACAAAGTGACAGCAAAAAGAAATTTTTTTATTAATAATTCCATTGTTTATTAAGTTAACAATTTGTTATAAACAAATTCCCACCTTTGGTTTATTTTTTCCTGAAAGAAATAAATATTCAAAAAACGACTTAGTGCATTAAAATTACGGAAAAAATTGTATTCTATTTTTTATTAAACTTTGAAAATATACGTACTATCAAAGTTGCAGCAGCTGATTCATTTGTTGACTTAAAAGTTGATATAACTTTTAAATTATTGGAGATACGACAATAAACATTCAAGTCATTTTTGTAGGCAATGAAATTATCTCTCAGATAAGTCATTTGTCAATTCCGTACCTATTGTCAATTTGTTATTTTTTATATTTGTTTATAAAAATTGATTTTTTTTAAGTTTTTCGAACTTTTGCGGCTTGTAGCTTTTTGAGTCAATTTTTTTATAAACTATTATAATTTTTTTACTAAATCTTTGGAAAGTTTATGCATTCATATTATTTTCAATTTTTTACATAATATTACCAAAAAAATATAAACGGCCCAAACTATTTTCAATCTAAAAAATAAAATTACTAAAACTGCTATTAATTTCTGACGCATACATTGTTTAATTAATAAATTTCAATTTATGACCCGAATACCACATAGAACAATTTGGCCAGCAATGTTTTAGTTAAATTCATCGCTTTATGAGAAACGCAACAAAAATATATTACTCAAACAATTTACGAAAGAATGATAGGGGGAAGTGGTGTAAAATTATTTAATCCTATTTATAAATCTTGGTTAAATATACTGCTGTTTAAAATTATTGCACCGCTCAAAAATCTAGAGTAAAATGTCAACCGTTATTTCTTTATAAAAATATTATTCTTGTTTTCAGTTTAAAATGTCACTTTAAATATTATATCCATTTTATAATACAAATATTCTATTGCTCTTTTAGAAGCTTAAAGAGTGCTTTTAATAACTGATATGTGACGTTTGACGTTTTGACGACATTGCGTCATGCTGTTTGGTTTGATATGTTTAAGTTCTATTTATTTTCTTTTAATTTTAATAAAGGTTAAACCTGCTTAACTATACGAAAATATCCAATTCAACATACTGTTTTTGACAAATTACATGTTTATAGCCTCTGCATATGAGTGGAGACAGGTAATAATTTCATACTAATTTGAATATTTTACAATTTTATTTTATGCCTTGATACATAAATTAGTATCCCTACTTGACTTTCGCTTTGGTACCACCGCTAATGTCTTAATCGGTTGAATATTAATTTAATTGATTTAGTGAAACGTTGTATCGTTTATTTAATTTATTTATACTAAGACACTAATTTATTTTACAATACAATTTATTCGTTACTAAATGCAGCCATTTTAATAGTACCACACTAATATACACACAACCAAACTTATATGGAATCACTGTGTATTTCTGAATAAACATTTGGTAACTAACTTTAAGATAAGGCCTTCTGTTCTTAACAAACATGATAATAAAGAAGAAACGACTGCTGAGATTTATTATCTTGTGAATTTTGTGTTCAGAACTAAAATCACGATCCTCCGGTTATTTTATTTCGGTCCAAAAAAAAAACAAAATGCCTTATATTGGACTAATAGATATGCAGAGGGGTGAGAATTATTGCTCTCATTGAACAAGGAATGCCCCAATGAGACGTAGCAGAGGTAGTAAGAGATACCCAGGGTGTTGTATTGAAAATATATGAAAGGTACTTGGAACTAGAAACTCTTAAGAACAGGCCCATACAAAGTAGTCAAAGAGTCACAACTGAACAACAGGATCGCTTTGTGTGCTAATTTACTTGACGAAATCCCAGTGTTTCTCATCCAGAACTACAACGATAACTACTGGAAGCTACAGGTGTGAACTTTTCAATTGAAACTCTTAAGAAAAAGACTTCGCGCACGAGGTTTGTACAGTAGGAAGGAGTTACAGGTCCCACCATTATCTAGGCAAAATAAAATTGACCGGCTAAATTGGTGCCTCCATGACCAAAACTGGACAATTGGCAAAATGTTATTTTTTTGGATGAGACCATAATTGGCCTAAGATCAGATGACCATCGAATTCGGGTTCTCAGAGGTCCAGGAAGATGAGCGAGACTCCACGCTGCCAGATATGTCCCAAGATATCAAAGAGAAACTGTAATGTTTTGGGCAGGTGTTATGTTGGAAGCAAAAACTCCATTCTTACCACTTCAACAAACTTTAACCGGTTCGAGATATGCTTTAGTGCTAGAACCAATCGTAAGGCTTTGGAGTGCTGCAATTGGAGATAATTTTATCTTTATGCACGATAATGCACCTCCCCATACCAGCAGAGTGGCTACAAAATATCTTGAAACAGAAGGCGTAACAGTTTTAGACTGGCCTGCATGTTCACCAGACCTAAATCCTATCGAACACTTGTGGGACCAGCTCAAAAGAAGGATTAGAGCTTGTCGAAACAATGCAGGAAATGTCGGACAGCTTATTGATACAGCATTAGCAGAATGGGAAAACATACCCCAAGACAATGTTGACAATTTAATAAGAAGCATGCTATGGCGAATAGAAGCTTGCGTAAGGGTTAGAGGTGATAACACGGATTGTTAAAATTACCAATTTTCTTTCTGTTTTTGCTTTTCGGCTATTAAAAATTTTAATTAATTAATTATTTTTATTGCTATGCGGGTTATTTGTCATTAAAAGTCTTTGGTAAGGACCGAGTTTTATTCATAAACAAAAAATGTTGATACATCTCAAAAATTATGAAAAATAATAGATGATTCATATAAGTTTGGTTGTGTGTATATTGACAATATTTATCTGAACGTAACAATATTTTTACTAAAACTTACTAATCCGACTGCAAAACAGCTCATTTTATAAATTTTCTACATATTAGTGGTTCCCAGAATGTTCTAGACATATTTTGACTAAAAATAAGCGCTCCCGCCAAAACATACATCGACGAATTCGTCATTTTCTAGAGTACTAATAATACTCCCAACTATTCTACCCCCATTGATTTTGTATTTATTTTCATTATTCATATTTGTTATTGTTATTCGTTATAATTTTTTGATCAATAATAACAGAAAATTTAGGTAATCATTGACTTCAGACAAGCGTATGACTCCATCAGTCGTAAGACTATAAAAAAAACAGAATAGAAAATAATATTCGAAGGAGATGTATCAAAAGAATTCAGACGCGTTATCCAATAACTTATATAGTACAGAAAATGATTACAAGAAAAAGCAGCATAACGAATAATTTTATTGCTTGAAATAAGATAGTAGACTTAAGTGCAGGGGCGGTTTCTCCATTGGTTCATTTGTGCAGTTGGTTCATTTGTGCAGTAACATTTCATATAAATAATATAAAAATATTAATTAAATTTTAATAATTTCATTGTTTTCATAAGTGTTAATATCTATTTTTGGGTACGCCACTGCGGTCTGTCTAATCGCGTTTCCGTGGCGCTCTTTTATAAGTGAGCCTGAAGGAGTGAGAAGCGTTCTTGAAAGTCTTTAGCTAAAATGAGATGTCGCACGTTAACAGATCCCTGAAACGTAATGAAACAATCATAAAATCACTTAAATCAACTTAAATTGCGCAACGCACACAATGACTTCACAAAGTAAGGCGGGGCATACGAACTTTCCAATCATTGATATAATTGCTAAACTGTGAAGAGTATAATTTAGAATGTCATGCATTGTATATCTTCGTTCTATTCGATAAAATTATTGGAAAAAATGAAGACCCTTTTTAAATTACCACAAGACGCCACTGCATGAGTGCTTATGACACTGTACTTACGGCTGCTAACATTTAATAATAATAATCTCCATGAGGCTAATGGCCGTAGTAGTCGACGCCGATGACACAAAATTAAAAAAAAAATAATAATCTCCCTAATTCACCCCCTTACGAGTGAATTTTAACCCCAAAAGCTGAGTTTGTGCGGGGAAAGGGACGGCTATTATTATTATTTGCCGGGGCCACTTAAAGATGATTGATTGATGGTGTCATTTGACTTACAGGTGAGGAAAACACTGAAAACGGTAATGCATGGTGATTTTTATTTTAATAATCTGGATGTCATATCAACAAAAATTTCTACTAATATGGCATCCATCAAATCCTATAGAGAACCATGCAAATAAATTCACATGGTCTTTCGTAGGATCTGAAACCATGTCTCGTTTACCAGAAAATTGGCTGACAAATGAATGCCGCGTCGTAGACACCTACACCACCGAGTAGTAAGCGACATACAATGGATAAAGCGTGGATATAAAAAGTAATCATTCCCTACTGTTGATATTTTCGTTAATTCATAAAAATAGCTATTAGTATTTGTGACGCCCGTCACAGAGATGTAGTTTCATACCTGTGTCGTTGAGAATGTTCATACCAGAGTGCGCACAAGACCGAACCTCAAGTCGGCCATTGTTACTTAAAAATACTGTGATGTACGCTTTACCCTTTTTCACGCTGCGTCGTGTAACGTATAATGTTAATTAAAAAAGTTCTGTTTTGTTTTTATAACAGTTGTTATGTAAGTTTTTTTTTTAATGTCAATAAAAAGTCATTTGAAACCTAAATTTGTAAAAGACGAGTTTTCTTTACACCTACTACACTGATATAAGCTATTTCAGCAAAAAAATATATAAAACAGCTTTTATAATAGATTTTTATCACTTTAATAAAATAACAGAAGTCAAATCATTCCTAAACGGGATCTCATACATAAAATATGACTATAATAAACGTTACAACTTCCCAAACTGCATTTTTCCAACAGTTTAAACTCGCAAAAACTTTACCGTAAAAGCACAATAGCGCAATTATCCGTATTAAAGCGGTTTAGAAAAACTCAAAAAGGAAAGTCGCATTTTTCTGGTATATTATTAAAAGCTTCCCTTTTATTAAATAAAGGCAAACACGGCTCAAGGCACGAATGTAACAAGGTCGAAAATCGTAGTATTTTAAAAATTTACAAAGCTCATGAAAAATATGTGGCAATCGTCAAATCGTGACCTTCGTGCCATGAAATGAATTTAATTTTTTACTTAGTAGACAAAAATTAAAAATGGTGTAAAATAATTTTATTTTTTAACCGTTAGTCAGCGTTTGTTAATGGAGGAAAATAAATTTTCTAAAAAAATTATTTAACATAAATTCTAAAAAAAAAATGTGCAATTTATAATTTGAAAATTTCACGTAGGTATAAAAATATTGAAGCAAAATAGAAAAAATTAAATTAAAGCCACTACAAATTTCTTCTTCTTGTCAGTATGCAAATGACAAATAAAAGAACCTTTTTGGATAGGACTTAATACGCACATGCCCACAGGAAATTTGTCAATGTGTCTAGTAACGTGTCTATCATGAGAAGTCCTAAAAAGAGTTGCAAATAGATGGAAAAAAGGATGAAGGTGGAACCATGATATACAGGGTGTCCCATTAGTGCGTAATTGTTCAATACATCAATTTGTGTTATTAACACAGAAACAAGATTCAAATAAAAATTATATGTATTTAAAAAATACGTATTATAAAAATATTTTTAGTAAAACAGTGTGTTTTTTATTTTTTAAATTTTATTTCAGTTTTAGAATGACTTGGTAATACTATTTTTAACCCTAGAATTTTTTCAAAAAATATTACAGGTTTGCCAAGCAATTATTCTTTTTTATGAAATTAGAGAATGATGCAGACCCCAAATTAAATTATCATAATATAAGTAATAGTTTATTCATCAAAAAATATATAGTTATAAAAATACAAATGGTAGCTTAAAAATTAAAAGTAATTGAATGAATAAAGGTACACTCGATAAGTGAGTACTCACTTATTTCGATTATAATACATGAAACTTAAAAAAAAGTACAATAAATTATTATTTAAAAACATTAATGTTGTAAAGATAAAAAAACACAAGATTAAAATATACAAATAACTAAAACTAAATTAACTAAAATTAGAATAAA
This sequence comes from Psylliodes chrysocephalus, assembly GCA_927349885.1. Lineage (NCBI taxonomy): Eukaryota > Metazoa > Arthropoda > Insecta > Coleoptera > Chrysomelidae > Psylliodes > Psylliodes chrysocephalus. The sequence continues at coordinate 14,447,968 of OV651829.1, forward strand.
TAAAATAGGATAAATATATAAATATATAAATATATAAGAGAAATTTAATTGATCCATTTTTATAATTAGAAGATTAAAGTGAATTTAAGGGAAAACGTGACAACCAAAATCTATATTATTGAGTGTTAAAAAAACAATTAATTCAAAAAACTAAAGCTGAGACTAGAAACAGACGCAAGTTAAGTATTTCTACATTCTATTATATCTTTAAATTTTTGTCGTGGATTTTCTAAAATAAATTTTTAAAGGCTTTTTTTCATTTTAATTTTACATTTAATTGTTTTTATTGATTCTGGTAGTTCATTATGTATCTTAGGAGCAAGATAGGTATAAGATCGTTGACTAAGTGATTTACTTACTTGTGGCACGATATGGAGATTTCTATTGCGAGTTTGATAGGAGTGAGAAGGTAAGTTAGCATGTTTAGTATTAAGTTGATATTTTTGAGCCATGCAGTAGAAGTAGGTTTGCAATGATTTCAAAATTGTTTAAAATACAGACTTATAAGATACTAAGCTAATGAATAGGGATGATAGAAGTGGTTTATTTTATATAAAGTGTCTTGAAACATATGTCCTAAATATGGCTAATTTTAAGTTCAATTTACTCAATTTTTTCAAATGCAACACCCTGTGTATTATTTTAGAAAAAAATTTCTTATAATTGAACCTATCCAACGATACCAACATGTTAGCCAATAGTACAAATACAGGGTGTCCCATCAGTGCGTAATTGATCGATAACTGTTTTATTATTGGAAATAAGAATCAAAAATAATATAAATTTTATGACTATGTTTAATAAATATTCTTAAATATAAATGGTCCATAAACGAGGGGCTAACCAAACTTACAATTTTATAGCAAAACACATTTATGTACCACGTAAATAATAATATAGGCATCCACACCTGAAATTTCCTGATGTGACAGATTTATTTCTCCAGCTCGATCACGAATTTACTATAATAATTTTTGAATTTTCCACTTTAACACCCTGTATTTCGAAAACCAGTAATATTTTATCTGAACATGTTTCTTTAATCGTCTTATTTTTAATCAGTGAATCTTCAGTTGTTCTGTGTCTCATTCTTAATGAGTATATAGTAATAACATTTGTTTCTTTATTTAAATTTAAAGTTATTTGACTAGAATACAAAATCTGATGTGTTCAACACTTGACTTTACTGTCTTGCCTAAAATTATAGACTTTTTCCGGTTGATCTGTTGTAATACCCCTGTAAATGTTTAAAGGATTAACTAAATACATACATTTTCTACACACATCTTACTCAAAATATTTTTTATACATATAATAACATAAAAAGTTTCTTTTTTTTTCTTTATTAATTTTTACCCCAACCAAAATAGAGAAACATTTTTATAACAAAAATATTCGTGAACCAAATTTACCACAATTATTTTCATACCGTGCTGTTTTTCTCAGACAAGTGTCGCATAACAGAATATTTGTGTTTATTTTGTAATGAAAACATTGCCATTATTCAACTCAAATAAAATTGATAAATGCATCGTTGAAACTTTTCAAATTGCCAATTCCCAGTCACTTTTTGTTCTTTTTTTAAAGTCACCGAGGGCTAGACACAAAAAAAAGGGAAAACAAAAGCTGCGAAAAGAAAAATGTAGAAAACTAACCATCGTATGGTAGTGCGAACAAAAGTACATAATGCAAATTCGCAGACAGCTATGGCATGGTGGGTTGGCAACCCCAACTTTAACTTTCTTTTTATTATTCATTACGTCAAAGTTTCGTGGCAGTCTCTTGCTGTTTTGTTCTATTTAGTTTGGGTTGACTGTCGACGGTTTTTCGTCCTTGTTTTTTTCCTCTTTCTTTGCTTCAAATGAGAATAATATGGGTTTAGTCGCGGTTTTAGAGCAACGTAAAACGCGTTTGTTTACTTGTTCGCGTATTGATCCCACATGGTTAAAATGGTATCACGTTTTTAACCTTAAAAGTGCCGTCAACATCGAGCGGGTGTAAGAACAAAACGGATAATTGAAAGGATTACTAATTATTATACTCTTCACACAGTAGTCTGTGAAGAGTATTATAGATTTACTTTGTCCGTCCGTCCGATGCCACGTTTTTTGTCCTCTCGATAAGTCACAAATGAAAACTGATATTGACTTGAAAATTTCATGAAAAATCAAGCTCTATAAGGAGACGAGATCTATTAATTAAAAAAAAAGTGATTAAAAAGGGGTAGTTTATAGTAAAATCGAAATCGACAGAGAGTAATAAATTTGTCAAGTGTGGTATCAAGTTCAAAGTTTACACCTGTAAAACATATAAAAAAATGTGCGTTGTTAAGATTGTAAAAATATCAAGCAACACCGGAGCATGTCAAAAAAGTGATGAAAATATTGACTTTACCAAATTCTTGAACTGACGGCATAAATTAAGCATCACAGATTTTATTTAAGGTAGAAAATATTACTGGATATGCTTAATTTAAACAAAGTTATGCTCAATTCAACCTCTAATATAGGTCATATAAAGAACTGCATATTAAAATTAAGAACGATAGGTTTTTATTTTAGAAAAGAAAATAAGATATAATGTGCTCCTCCCAACCAATACCAAATTAACCCATAGGTCTCTTCAGTTTTAAGCATAAAACTTCTTAATAAATACTCAAATTAACATTTGGACGTGCTTGGCTCAAAATCAAATTCAGTTTAGCATTTTTTTCTATCTGTGTAGTCAATACCTATAAAGTAATTAAATAAAACCATTAGTATGTTACAAACGCAACATTTAAAATGTCGTGACGTTCTAGACTTAATGGTGAGACCTCCACCACATTGAGGTTGAAACCATCATCGCACCAAACACAGACGGAGCAGTAAAAATATTAAATAATCGTAAAAAGTTGACAAAGCCGAGCGAATTTTGCATATCAATACATTGGAAATGGGTCATAAAAACGCAAAACTGGGGGGACAAAAGCACGCAACCACAAAACAAAAAGCAGATAATAGGTGGAGATTATAATCCGCCAGGACATACGATTGGTTTAATAAGGATAAAAATTTGAAGTACGGTGGATTACAGGGAAAATATGGGAAAAATGGATCTATAAAATATGAAAACGCCTACTTGTAATACAATTAACTTTATCTTGCATCAATTGTTTCAAATTCCTTGTAACAACAAAAACATGAAGGTATAATATAGATACATTAACAGATAAATACGCATTACGTTAAGTCTATTATATACAGGGAATTTCAATTAAATCTATCCATCCTAGATAATTTTAAAGATGAGGCTTTCATAAAAAAAAAACTTAAGTGTTAAAGTAAAATAAATCTTAGTGCTTCCTGGAAAGAAAACATTTTATGAAAATATAAACTAATACAAAGAGTTTATTGTATCTTCTAAAAAATGGCAGTGAAATAAATTATACTTATAGAATGATTATATTGTAAATATTTTATAATTCTTTTTAGGGTAAATTTTCTACTGAATAAAGTGAAACACAGAGTCTATAAAAGAGATTTATAATTATATTTTCACATACTGGATCAGAAGCTATAGAATAGGTTATTCAGACATCTATAAAGGAGTCTAAATTCAAAGAAAAAAAGTTATGCTAAAAATAACAAGTAAATTTTTAGAAAATATTGGAGATTATTAAAAAATCTAAAACTCCAAAAACTTTAAAAACATGTTGAAAGTTTATTAATGAGAAGATAAGAACAAGTCAAAGGGGGTTATTCTTTAAATTTCAGCCGAAAACATGTAGCAATGAAAGCGGACTTCCCAACAAAACGACAAACATGCCATTATGGTATTCTTTAATGCTGGACCATTTTGCTGTTTGTAAGCGATTTTAATTTTTGTTGTAAGCTGCATAATTATAAATCGTAAGGCCGTGACTGGCCACACGTTAACCTGCCACGATCCTGAAAAATTAGCCTCACAGTAAACGTCACTCATGGCGTCATTTTTTGTTTACTTCTTGAAAAATAATACATAACCTTACTATTCAATTACCGTTTATGTGCTGATGTCGTTTGTTGCAGAATTTTACATAATATTAACATATTATATCTTGATTTATTTGTAAAATTAGTGTTTACAATAAAGATGATTGCAAGTATAAATTACCAAACCTTAAACGGAGATAAATTACCTTCTACTTACAATTTATATACAAAAATTGCAACAAATATCAGGCTTTCCATTAGTAAAATTTCAAACTTTTTACTCATCTCAATTAAAATATGGATCGAATGGGCTAAAGAACAAGGAATATTTTGCATGCACGGGCATGAACTCAGGATATGAGATTTCTGAATGCACTTGGCATGATCATCAACATTTCTAAAAAAAGTGTTACATAAATTAACAATATTTTTACCATTTGTTTTATATCTCTAATTTTTTTTTCACTGCCATTGTTTTGCAAGGATATTTAGAGCTATTTTTATTTTGAAAGTATTTTTGCTTTATGACTGCAAGATATTTAGAGGTATTTTTATTTATATATTTTATTTTGAAAGTATTTTTTTTGCTTCTTTAATAAAAGTCTTGTTAATTTAGTTTTATATTCTATAAATCTACTTTTTCATTGCAAGTTTGCAGTTTTTTGTATTTTAATGTAAAGTTCCCCTTAATTATTAATACATAATATTCTTTATGTTTTATCTTTATTGTACTAGTATTGTTCTGGACTAATTTTATTTTATTATCTACCTATATACTTTTTTGAGATTTGAGATTCAACTTTAAAAAATGGTTTATGATAAACAATAATGTGTTATTTTTAAAGAATGTAGCAACATTTTTACTTTCCTGTATTAAGTAAGAAAAGTATAAGAATTGTGATTCTTTTCGACCTCGAGTTTTCGATTGATCTTTGTTTCTGGGGTCTCTTGAATACGTTTTTCCTATTTTTGCAATGATGTATGTGTGCTTGTATCCACAATAACTTAAAAGTGAATAAACTAACTTAGGATTTAATTCATCTTGTGGAGGAGCTGACTAGATTTTGAGCATGGTCTGAGCATCGGAGATATTTTATAGTGATAATTTTTCTATATTAAGGTATATTTCTGTTATTTATGATATTAGAAAAAAAATCTTTCAATAAAAGATGTTTGTGATGTCATTTTCTATAATGTAATGTGAGCCATTTCATTATTCAGTCATGCTCTAATCCTCCAAGTCCCTCTCTATCTTATTTGCCATAAAAGACTTTTCTTGGAGATGGCTTTCATTTCACAGGAACCAAATTCTATGAACAAAAAGACAGATATTAACAATTTAAGTGTAATTTATTCTTATTTATTGGATTTAGACAATAAACCAAACCAAATTCATAATTTAAATAATAGAGCTAATTTAATATAAAAATCACTCTTTGAAAATTTAAAAAAATATTAATGATATGTAAACATAGCATTATCCACATTTATTTCGTAATCTCTAATAACTTGTTATTTATTTAAAATTTTACTTGTCATGTCAAATTGACCTTTCGTTATTTATATTTTTTATTTTTTAAAGTATCGTAGTTATTGTTTGTGTATAATATTATTTTGTAATTGACTTCAGCTTGTCCATTTTACCTTGTATTTTTACTAAACTGAATAATACCACCAAAATGAACAACCTTAATTAAGATGTAAGTGATGACAAAAAAAAATTTTTTTTTACCTTACTTTATCATAATATGTGGTATTATTTTATTTTAGTCTCCCTGATGATGGAAATAAACATTTCCGAAAGCTTGGAATAAACTTAAAAAAGTACTCTTTCATTTGCTGCATTACCCACTAATTACTGGTTTAATTACGTAAATATGTATAGCCAAATCCACTTATTTTTTGGTAATCTATCTGAAGAAGAATTTATGAGATACCTTTTTAAAACACCCTGTATAGCATTAAATAAAATGACTTTAAGGAAAATATTCGAAAAGTTTATGATAGAAAATAATAGGAATGAGAGTTAATCAAAAATCGCATAGCTCTTGGGACACGTTATGGGAAAAATGTTGATTATTGTATTATAACACCATTTAAATGTACCGAGTATAATCATTAGATTAGCTATTATTCAAGTACAAAATGCATGATTATCGATTATTAATCAATTAAAAATATAAGAAAATTATTACATTGTGAATGATATAATCAGAAAAGACTAGAGAAACTAGATTAACTAAATAAAAAAAGAGAAAAATAAGTATGTAGGTACCACAGGAAATGGAAATCGAAAAGGAAGAAGTAATTCTGCCATAGTTTAATGAACCATTATCATCTTTAGGTACAAAATATCCTCAAAATAAACAGCTAAGTATTATTCTATGTTATCATTAATTATTATTAAACTTTAAAAAATTATCAAACGTAACAAAAATATTATCAATTATACAATATATTTACACTCCTACACATTATTTACATCATTCATCTCTCCTGAATTGTTATTAAATTACTTTATTTACCATATAAATTAATTCATTCATAAAAATAATTTAGTTTTCTACACCTAGCGACATCTATCGGCCGATTCAAGCTCTCGCGAAACCAGTAAAACAGTGTTCTTCAAAATATCTTCTACTGAACCTACTAAGCTAAATTCGACTAGTCGCCAGCAGGTGGCGGTACCTGCACCGCATCGATATAAATTTATTTTACTCCCGCCCAATAGAAGAAACAAACGAATCATCACCTTGACAACGGCGCATACGTGCGATGGTATTGGAGGGAGTTATATGCATGGTAAATGTGCGACGTTGCCACATAGACAAACAAGTATGAAGATTGAGGGATAAAATTAAAAAAGTTTAAAATTAGGTATTAATTAATATTAGGTATAATTAATGTGACTTTCGAGCCATGTTCACAAAAAAAAAGATAAAATTTCCAGCGTTTAAAAATAAGGCGATAGGCGATCTATGGCAATGCATTTTATCAATAAATATTTTTTCTAATTTAAGTCGGAACCATTTTTACTTTCCTATCTGTATACAGATATAAGGAAAGTATAGGAATCATGATTTTTTTCGACCTCGAGTTTTCGACGGATTTTTACGTTTTGAGGTCCCCTGAATCCGTTTTGACTATTTTCGCGATGATGTCTGTCTGTCTGTGTGTGTCTGTGTGTGTGTCTGTATAACGCATAACTCATGAACCGATACACAAAAAAACACCAAATTTTAAACTTAAGCTTTGTTTCAGCGTTCAATGAGCTGATTAGATTTTGGGCAGAGTCGGAACATCTGGGGGGGGTACTTTATAGGTGGTCATTTTTATATTTTATGGAATATATCTGTTATTTACGTTTGGAGAAGAAAATTCTTCAAATAAAAGTTACTTCTAATATAATTATCTATAATTTTTGTTATATACAAAATTTTCCTAAAATGGTCCGTATTTGAGAAATTTGACAAAATGTAAAAAAAATAATTTTTTATAAAAATTGTTCAAATAAAAGTTGTTTGTAATATAATTCTCTATAATTTTTATTCTATACATAATTTCTCTAAAATGGACCGTATTCGAGATATTTGAGAAAATTTGTAAATTTCGAATTTTGAAGAAAACTCAAAAACGGATAAAGAAAAAAAACATTAAATTTTAAACTTAAGGTTTATTTCGGCCTGACGTGAAATGATTAGATTTTGGACATAGTCGGAACATCTGGGGGGGTACTTTATGGGAGGCCACTTTTATATTTTATGGAATATATCTGTTATTAATGTTTGGAGAAAAAAAATGTTCAAATAAAAGTTACTTCTAATATTATTATCTATAATTTTTGTTTCCTGTAAAAATTTCCTGAAATGGTCCGTATTCGAGAAATTTGACAAAATGTGCAAAATTCTGATTTTTATGAAAGTTTTTAAAATAAAAGTTGTTTGCGATATCGATCTCTATAATTTTTGTTTATGCATGATTTTTCTAAAATGGACCGTAATGAAAAAATTGTAGGAAATTTAAATTTTTCAGTATTTTCGTTTTCCATGAATATCTATAGAAAAATTTTTCGAGGTAGATGTATGTGGACAATGTATATATTTAGTTTATCCTCTAAACATTTATAGAGATGCTGTAATAGGTTGTACAAAATAACCGGAAAAAGCCTACAATAACTAGATAGGAACGTCATGTGTTGGACACATCAGATTTTTATTATTAGTTTTATGAAAAAAAGTCATTCTTTATAAAAAGTTCTGCATGGTCCAAAACTTAAAATTATATTAATTTTTTTTAAGTCGTATACGAGGTTTGTCAAGAAATATTTTAAGGATTTCAACGAAATGGCTTTAGTAGCGCAGTTTGTTGTTTCACCCTTTATGAAAATGATATTCAACAGTTTGCAACTTGTGTTATGCAGAACTTTGGCGAAGACATCGCTGCAACAGAAATGGAAATAATTGAGTTTCAAAATGATTTAGCCTTAAAATCGTTAGTCTCAAATACCAAATGTATTTGGCCTATTGTAAGTAAAGACAAATATTCAGTTCTATGCCTTGAAAGTGAAAGCATTATTCAGTTCAACCTATTTGTGTGAATCTTCTTTTTCCAATATGAAGTTTATTAAGAACAAATATCGCAATCGACTTACAGATGAACATTTGGATAATTGTATTCGAATGGCTGTATCAAATTATACTGCAAACATTAAAAAAATTATGGATGAGCCTGAGTGTCAGCCTTCTCATTGAACGTGCTTTTTTATTTTATGTTTATGTTCATGATAGTGCGTTACTTTTTTGTTGTTATTATTAACTATTTTTAAATCTTACGTGACATGCCGTTGTGGCTGGATAAAAGTTTGTGTTTATTTTTCAAACACCTTCGTTTGGTAGGTAGGAATGTAGCTATGAACAAGTACGTACTAGTAATATTAGTTATTTTGTTATTAGTTTATTATTAGTACCTATGTATTATGTATTACCAGTTAAATAGTAAAATAAATACATATAATGATAAATGAACTGTGAATTATTTCATTTACGTTGCGTTACGTGGCTTCCGTGTGGGTAGCTCGCTGTTTATTTCAAAATTAACAAAGTAGCTCAACACATTGAGAGGTTGGCGACCACTGTCATAGTCCATATCAATAACCTGTTAAAAATTGATCCAACATTATTACATTTAAATGCTGCTATAAAAATATACTGCTGCAAGCACAATAATTACTTTTATTTATATTCTTTTTTCTTTTCTTATTTTCTTTTTTATTCTCTCTTTTCTCTTTCTCCTTTTCTTTATTCTTTCCTTCTCTTCTCATTAAACTTTTCTTATAATTTTAGAAAGCCCTCTCAAAATGCCTTTTTTATATCATGTTGGCATTGGTGGAAGACCAGGGGTGGATAATATCCGCACCTGAACCAAATTGGGCCAATTGTCTACTGACTTTTTTATATATATTTTTAATTGTATAAACTGTACTACATGTACTTTATATGTGGACAATAAATGTGTTATTATTATTATTATTATTATTATTATTATTATTATTATTATTATTATTATTTGGAGGGTTCAGATTTGTTCAAAAGCCAATCACTATAAATCAGTTAACAAAAAATGAAACTTTAGTGTAACACAAATAACTACAAATTATTATAAGAGTTTTTTTATTGAAAAGAGATACAAAACAATTTTCTTGATGATATTAAAAAAATCTAAATTTAAATAGATTAAAAAATAACACAAAAACTGCGACAAGAAATTTTCAGCAACACTATGACTTACACTGATTGGTTTCTGAACCCTCCATTTAAAAATTATTATCTAATGGAACAAGTTTTTTTCCCTTCAAACATTAAAAGTTTTGAATATACGTAAATTCGGTAAACATTGGCAACGTCGCTAAAGCGTGAGCGAGTCGCCAACAAATGTTTCACGCACGTGTCATTGACTCGAACCAAGGTAGTTGCGCGAGGCCTTGAACCGCGATAGACCCGGGCCTGGGACAGGGTCGGACTTCAAATGAAATTAGCTTGACGTAAATAAACGGCGACGGGTGGGTGCCAAATTTAATTTTATTAAGCCGCTTTGTGCGTACAGTCTATAATAGTAACCCGCGCTCGCGAGTTTCGTCAGTTGATTATGATTAGTCTCAATTTGATCACGATTATTAACTCATTTTCTTTGAAATAAACGTAGGTAAATAGTGAATAAATATTTGTCTCATTAGGTTATTAATTATGTCTTAAGAAGGGGGCAATAAGGAACTATTAACTATCATATGAATTATTCAAAGATGAAAAAATCGTAGAGTGCTATTGAATTAGAGGGTGGGAAATAGGGGTAAAAATACAACCCTTCCAGTTTTTTAATTACACCTCGAAAACGAAGCAAAATTCAGGTATAGTTAATACAAAATGTTTTGTAGGGAATGTGATTTCTCCTCGAAATAGTTTCTTTAAAATATTATAACTTTTTTTTTGTAAAAAATATTAAGAAGGAAATTAAATTTTCAAACATTTCCCGCCCTCGTATATAATGTTTTGAGGACGTTAAATTATTAATAAACAAAGACAAGAATCATTTCTATAATTAGAAAGCATTTTTTGTACTTTTAATTAAAAAGCAAAATACCTTGAGATTTATAAACAATTTATATCTTAGTTGCCTGGTTTCATTAGTTTGACATTCCTCGTTAATTGTTTAGATTTGACAGTTTGTACTGAAAGCATTGTTAGTTTTTTAAGTTATCATGATTTCTGATACGGAAAATAATTTAGATTTTTCAAATACAACACTAGAAATAGCAAATCAAGCTGAGGAAACCTCTCGATTTGTTACCAGTAAAATCTAAAAAGAGATGTGAAAGAAATATATGCAAAATTCATGGATTGGAGAGTTGACAATAGCTAATTGTGTATTAACCCTTTCGACCCCCTTGGGTTATATATGTCCCGTCGAAAATTTAAAATTTCTATTTGGTTTAAATATGACCCAATTTTAATATGTTATTTGATTAATGGTATTCTTCAAGCATATTCTTGAAAATAAAGAAGTTCTGGCAACGTGGCTTGTTGTTTACCGGTCATTTGTTCACTTGTTTACAAGCGTGCTAGACATGTTTAAAGCTTTTTTGTGTTATTTCCAGTTTTTTAATAAAAAATTTAACAGGTAATTAAATTTAAACATAAATTGACATAATATCAATTCGAAAAATTTATTTCAAAAACCAAGTAAAAAACATGCCATTTTCTACTGGGACAAAAATATCCCAGTGGTATTTACTGGGACGTATAAAACGCAGTGTTTTTTTTTTGTTGCAGTATGTCGAAGAAAACATTATCAGAAAAAGAATTAAATTATTGGGCAAATGTTTCTGAAGATGAAGATATAGATGATGATAGAGATAAAGATTATAAAACCGAAACAGAGTCTTTCAAATCAGGTGAAGTGAAGATGACGGAGAATCTTTAGATAGTGAAAGAGAATCTTAAGATAGTGAAAGATAGTGTAGAAACGATGATCGCACAGAAAATGAAGACCAAAATCAAGAAATACAAGAAAACAATAAAAATCAAGATGCAGCTATTGTGTGGTCAAGCCTCACTGATGACTTTCTACCAAGGTTCAGCATTCCTGCAAAATACACGTGTGAGTTAGACAAAGGATTTACAAGATCTTGGACATGATTTGAGGTGTTCAAAAAATTATTTCTTCCCAAGTTTATTCATCTTTATTTCTGAATGTACAAATAAAAGGCTGACAATATTAGAAGAAAAAAAAAGAAACGCATTACTAAAACCGATATAGGTGAAATTTCAATTATTTTAGGATCTTCCCTAGTAATGAGTTATAACAGATTGCCAGGTCTTAGACATTGGTCTATACATCCTTCAGTAGGAAATACACTAATAAAAAATTATATTTCTAAAAATAGATTTACATTATTATCTAAATTATACGTAAATGATCCAGAAAAGCAAGGTACCTCTAAAACATATTATGTGGATGAACTAGTGAACTGTCTAAAGTCAACATTTCAAAAATGTCAAGCATATTCTTCCAGGCAAAGTATTGATGAAAGTATGGTAAAATTTAAAGGCCGTACTGGACTAAAGCAATATTTACCAATGTTAGATGTGATGTGATTTTTGTAATGGTTATACCTATGACATGAATACTATATCACTTTCATTTATTTTTCTATTTAATTCAATTTAAATTATGTATGACTTTTATTTCACAGAATATCATGATCATCTCTACAAGTGTCTATTTGCAGATTCATGTATTTATGGTTTTATTATTTAAATTTACCTTTAGATTTTAAAAACTTCTTTATCAAATAATACCAAATTTTTTAATCTATAAAAAATTCAGTGGCGTCCATCTATGGTTTAAATAATCTTTTTTGTATTTTATTTAAGTGTATCTAAAGTCAATTTAAAATAATTAAATTTCAAGGCAACAAATCCTTACTCACACCTTTATGCCACCGACGGTAGAGCTGCTGTGCTGTATATAACCTAAACTCTTTGTCAAAAGAAAAAATAGGTTATAAAGTTGAATATTATTGTTGAACTTTTTAAATTGCTTATTTTACCGTATACATTTTTTTCTACTCTTCATACAGTATTATGTAAAGAGTATTATAGGTTTACTTTGTCTGTCTGTCCGATGTCACGTTTTTTGTCTGCACGAAAGTCAAAAATGAGAAATGATATGAACTTGAAAATTTTATGCAAAAATCAAGTTCTATAAGGGGACAAAGCCTATTGATTTTTAACAAATCTGATTAAAAATAAGATAAGTTGAAATTAAAAAAAAAAATCCTAAATTAAAAACGAAAAGCAATATCAATATGAAATTTTTTAGTAAAAATGAAGCTTTATAAAAAGATAAAGCCTATTTATACTGAAAAAAATATGAATATATTGGGGAGTTAAGGGGGTTAAAATATAAAAAAATCCTAACTGAAAAACTTTTAGCAAATTTTTAGCAAACATCAATCTCTAAAAGGAGAAGAAGCCCTTTCATTATAAAAAAAATCTGATTAAATATGGGGGATTTAAGGAGGGTTGAAATTAAACAAAAATGAGAAATAAAAAGCGATATCAACATGAAATTTTTAGTAAAAATCAAGGTCTATAAGGAGATGAGGCCTATTGATTGTCAAAACAATCTGCTTAAAAATGAAGTTAAGGGGGTCTGTTAAACTGCGAAGAATATCATTTAAAATGCCAGGCATTATATATCTTTATTCTAGTTTGTGTCTGTGTAATATTATGTATTGTGATGGGACTGATCTTATAAAATAAACATTTAAAACATTTTAGTTCTTATTTTATTTGCCAATAAAAGGTATTTAAAAAATATATTTTTTATTTGACATCTGTGACAAATTGTGAAAATGATTAAACTTATAATAAAAACTAAAAAATGGTAGGCAAAGTTTCATATAAAATTTTTTACACAAAAATCAATGTCAAGCTTTCTACATAACCTGATAGGGGGCGTCCATTAATTACGTGAGGTATTTTTGAGGATTTTTTGACTCCCCCTCCCCCCCTGGCGAGATTTGGTAAGATTTTCCTTAACTCCCTCCCCCCTTCCCTAATCTCACGTGAGATTTTTCAAAATTTGTGTTTTGGGTGTAAATGTGTTGGATTATTAAAAAAAAAAACAAAAACACAATATGTTCCATTACTTTTATTTAAGACTAGCAAAGACTAGTGTTTGAGAGTGTTGCAATTATTTAAAATCACATTAATAAAATTAAATGATAAATACTTAAATGGAAATTAATAAAAAATAAATAAACATAATTATAAGATTTTTCCATATTTTATTCTAGAAATACTATAATTTAACTTTACTTTCACGCAATTTTATACCGTTTTCTACTAGAAAAAAATTACGTGAGATTTACGAAAACCCCCTCTCCCCCCCAAGTGAGATTAAGAAAGATTTAGTTTTATCCCCTCCCCCCCTTGAACACCTCACGTAATTAATGGACGCCCCCATACATATTTAAAAATAATCTCAAATTATGAAGACAAGTCAGTTTACTAACTAATAATGTTTATAGATGGTTTTCAACGTATTAAAAACAAAACAAATATCTCACTAACTAAAATATTCATTTATTAATAGTTGTAGTGCTTGAAAACAGTATGATGTTGATAATAATAACTATACTTAATACAAACTCAAATAATAAAAAAAAACAGCGATATTGACTATTGTACAAAGTTTTGATCCGAACTTACATATGATAAAATTATTGGAAAAAGTGGACACCCATTTTAAATTACCACAAGCCGCCACTGTAGTTAACAAAGATGCGATAATTGTTATGAAGAACAGTGACATTCTCAGAAGGAGTGAAATTATGATTATTGAATTTAATATGATGTCCAAAAGTAATCTTACTCACAAATCGTTAACTGTTAGTGACATCACTGTTTTAAAATCATCTATTTCAAAATCTATGACATTAAATTCAAACTGGTTCTAAAAGTTGTTAAAAATATTTTTAAACCAAAGAGACCGCTCGAATATGGCTTAAATCTTACTACGTTAATTTAACAGACACGGCTAACTTGATTAGCAAACAAAAAATATGTTGTATATATTGTGTTGCCTGCTTACTCTAGGATTAATTTTATGATACGCATAAAACATATTTCTTAGTAAGTACATCTTAAAAATAACTTACAAGATCATCGGTTAGAATACTCAAATCGCAAATTAATGGCTTATTCACTGTTTTAAGTTTTATTTAATTTTAGAAACAAAAATCAAATTTAAAAAAATAATCACTGGTGAGGATTGAACTCACGACCATCAGGTTCAAAGTCAAACGGGCTAGGCTCTATACCAACAAGACATGTTAAATATGAGTGTTAAAAACAGTCATTTATTTTTAATATTTTAATTATCATTTAAATATTAAGGAAAATGAGTTTGAGTATCAAATGTTCAACTAAAAGATTCAGATAGGTCTACATTTTCTTTTAAAATACCGATAAGCTCTATAATAACAATCCTTCTAATTAAAATAGGCGTGTGCAAAAAGTAACTTTCCGCCTATATGCGGCAATAATGTCAAACTATGACAATTTATGGAAAACGTCAACTTTCCAGTTAGAGTTGAATGTGCCAAAGCCTACTTTGGATAGTAATCATACAATAAATATTTTAAGAATAATCGTTTCTGCACTTCCATCTATAATGTTTTTTTTTATACAGCGTGGCCAGTCGAAAAAAAACAAAGCCATGATCATTTCGCTGTAAAGAAAAAGTAAAATAGACCAAAAAAAATGGAAAGTTTTCCAAAATTTGCCAGCGGCCGCTTGATCCTAAAGCTGTGTTAAAAACTATTCTTGATGTACAAAATGGAGTATACCAGATAGGAACTGAATATGGTTTTCTGGAGTTTCAGTTGGTACGTCAAACTTAAATCCAGAAAATACCATCATTTCGTTAAGGGAAGCTATTTCTAAGGGTTTTTAATTTGGGGTACAAGAGTTTAAAGAAAGTCAATGAAAACCTAGTAAAGTTTAATGCTGAAAAAACAAATGTCTTGGTTTTAAGGCACGGGAAAATGACACAGTAGGTGTCATTTCAGTGGTCCATGTTCTAATAAATAAAATATGCTTATAGTCTAATTATAGTTTAATTCAAAGTACAACTTTTATAGATAATTATTGATAGAGAAATATAATTTTGATGGGTAACCTATCAAAATATTGCCGTAAGTACTTTTTTTCTACTTTAAGGTGTATTTCTCTTATAATTGTTTATAGAAGAAAATTATTTTAATAAAAAGTTGTTCGTCATATAAATATTTTTTCTAAAATGGACTATGATTAAGAAATTTGAGGAAAAGTGCCAATATTTCTGTGAAGTAAATATTGAGGGGGGCCCTTCAAATCAAAAACTGTTTAGATTACGAATTACAGATAAAAATTATTCAAAACACTATTTCATAACTTCATTGCCAACAACAATCAAATTTTGCACATTTTCTCAAATTTCTCTATTACAGACCATGTGTTTAAAAAAAAGCATGTATTTGACCAAAATTATAGAGAACAACTCTGGTTGAAAGAATTTTCTTCTATGATCATAACACAGTAACGAAAATAATCTTTTAAGTAATATTAAAATGCCATATTTTGATAGGCAACCCAGCAAAACCGTATTTCTCCATCAATAATTATCTATAGAAATTATATTTTGATCAAAACACAGTGCAGAAATCATATGGTCGGATCTAAGACTATTATTGGTTCTCTTAAGCTTAGCAAGTGTTTTATCTTATGTTCATTTGTTCTTCAGTTTTATTTATTCTACAGTTTAATTTGTTGTGTTTAAAATTTTTTAATTCCATTAAATAAATAAAAAATATTATGCCTAACTTAAAAGTAAAATTCGTATTTTATAAAACGACTAAAAACATTTCAGCCGCCAAGAATGTCAAGCAGTATATAATTTTAAACATTTGACAATCTGGCCGCGTGTTGACCGTCATTTTATAAAACATCTAGGCATTTTACAAACCGACTAGCCAGATCGGAAAAATAATGAATGTTAGACGAGAATTTGACAATCTGGCCGCCTTTTGTAAAATGTCTATACATTTTATAAAACGACGGGTTTTAACAATTTGGCTACATATATAATTCTTATACTAAAAAATGGTTTTAGCTTTTCGACCCCAGTATTTCCCTTTATGTTTAAATGATTATTTACGAAAACCAATTTGCAGTGCAGTCATAATCACGTCATTTTTAAAATCTTCTTTCACCTTTTTTTTTTAACTTTAAAGAGCCAAATAGTATTTTAAATTTTATATTTATTTACATGTAACTAATGTTAGTGCTGGGTTAAATAACTTGTATAAGTTGAGACCAATAAATGAAAAAAAAAACTTATTTCGGTCGGACAGGTTTTGGTATTTAATGTTGACTAACTCTGTCACTCACTATGATACATTCAAATTATTTGACATACGATATTTTAAAGTTTAAGTTTTTAGGATGATTGTATTACGAAATAAATACCTAAAAAGATAACCGAAAACAAAATAAATATATAGGTATTAAGTGCGTGAAATCAGTGCTTATTTAAATGCGCATAAGAGTGTCAATTCAATCGAAAGTCTCAAAAAAAAAACAATGATTTTAATAAGTAAAAACGACAAATTTTAATGTAGTTTTGAAGCTTGAACTGTCAAACAATTACGTTACTTTTTCCGATATCATATAATTTAACAAACTTGAACGAGCTAGTGATACTC
Source organism: Psylliodes chrysocephalus (assembly GCA_927349885.1). NCBI lineage: Eukaryota > Metazoa > Arthropoda > Insecta > Coleoptera > Chrysomelidae > Psylliodes > Psylliodes chrysocephalus. The sequence goes on from OV651829.1 coordinate 14,465,227, forward strand.
CAACTGCAAATGCTGCAATTTCAAATATCGTCGACAATATCACGAAGTTACATAACTCGATTTTTACAACTTTACAAAAAAGCCTTTTAAAGTTTTTTTTTCTTCGTGAAATAATCATAACACCGGTTAGATACGTGCTATTTTAATAAATGTAATGAATTGAGGTACGCAATTTTGTGAAATTGCGTTTTTTACATAATATGTGACTTATCTCAATTTCCAATTTTTTCGAGTTACGTCACTTCGTGATATTGACGACGATATGTTACCGACCAAGACCAAACTATTGTAAGAAAAAATATAAAATTGTTAAACAATTTTCTTCAAGAGTAAACAATTTTTTTATGTTTAAAAAATAGTATATTTTACGCATCCTTGGCAACCAATAAATGTAATTTTTTGCCAATTGAAAAAAAAAAACAATTTGAAGAGCTAATTTAAAAACAATAAGGGTCGATGACTGTTCCAATCCCAGCATATCGAAGGAAGTAAAAAAACTGGGTGTGGTCAACCTAAACCTACACTTCCCATTCGAATGTGACCTATCGACATCTACAATCAACATCCATCGCGGCAACCATTTCGCCCGAGCCCGAATGCCAATAAAAAGTCTTGTCAATGTAAAGTCTATTGACTCGGCGACTCAGATCACAGATCACTGAACAATTTCTAGTACATTACACTGGTCTGGTTTGGGTTTGTGAGCGTGGCGTCGCTAGATCAGAACCTGTCAATAATAAACACCATCTCTAGTTTTACGAGCCATACGTGCAGACGGTTGTAAATTACGAAGAACGAAAGAGTTCGACAAAGGGGTGGAGGAGGAAAGGAAAGAAGGAACGATTCTAAAATATAACGGATGTCTCAAACGTTTATTTAACCACCGACGCTTTAGAACTAAGTATATGTCACTAACGTCACTGACAAACTATGTTGCTTCAAAGTTTTTTAATAGACCCTGATGGAGCGACGTTAGTAAACATTACAACGGCCGTGTCAATGATGTCATGGATGTCAAAACTTGAAATGCTGTTAGATTTTGTACATATAATTGCTTACTAAATAAAGAAAAATATAATAACTATAGTAAAAAACAGAACATCCGTTTACAATATAAATAGAAAATTTAGATAAATAAAGTTAAAATAGCCAATAAGCGCTTTTGCATTTGTTTCGGTTAAACATACTAAATATTTAATATATAACATAGTTTTTAAAAAATTAAACAAAACAGCAATATAATTTAAATAAATCAACGTGGAAAGTATTCAAAAAACATAACTTATTAATAAGATAATATAACCATACAATATTAGTTAGAGGCAAGTAAGTACATACAGATAATAGTAATAATAATAATAATAATAATAATAATAATTTTTATTGCTTATCAACTTATACAAAGTTACAGCAAGAGTTTGAGTGTAGTCACAGTAACATAAACATAATTCAAATTGAGCTAAAAGTAAAGTAAAAAAAAAAAAAAAAAAATATATTAAATAATCATAGAATACTAGAATACATTATTCGTTCAAAATAAATGATCTCAATTTTAATATGTTACAAATATATGAGTAAATATACTTAGCATCATTGATGGTCAAATTTTCTAGTGTTGCAATAAGAGCATTTATATTTTCAAGTGATTGAATTTTAGGCTTCATAACATTGTAAATCGGACATTCAAAAAGAATATGTAAAAGAGTTTCGTTTTCCGCCTTATTACACACTGTACATATACTTTTGGGATCTATTGTGTACAAAATGTTATTTACAGTGAATTTTAGCTGATATTTGTTACTTAAACGAAGCTGGGCAAGTGTGCGTGTGATGTGAATTGGTAATTTTAATAGTAGGTAACTTTTAGGATTTTTTCCAGTTGGAAATGACGTATAAAAAGATAAAAAGTGGCATCGTTCGGAAAAGGAGACATCCAGATTATACAATCTGTTATAATAATCAGATAACAGCTTTTTTGTGTTTAATTTTAAAGTTCTGGCATTGAGGTTATTCCATAGATCTAGATGATTAATAGATGTAAATATTTCTTTAACTTGTGCAACCCAATTATATTTCTTATCCGAAGAACCTATCAAAAGGAGTTGTTGCTTAAAACAAAGTTTAGGATAGCGTTCGTCACTCATATTAAGTATTTTAAGTAACCAATTTAGTGTCATTTTAAATATATTAAATGCATATTTCACTCTACCAGTTTCTAATCTGATTGCACTATCGGGAGTATTACGAGGAACTAAGAGTATTCTTTTAAGAAATGAAACTTGCACTCTTTCTAATAAATCTTGGTACCTCAGACTCCAAACAGGAGAACAGTTGGACATAAGACTGAGCGCCAAGGATTCAAATATTTTAATTCTAGGAGGCCAGGTGTCAATTTTAGCTTTGGACATTATAGGTATTATAGCTCCTATTCCTTGCTTTGCCTTATCAACTGATGATAAAGCCATATCATGGAATAACCCAGAAGAAGAAAACGTCACACCTAGATATACATACTTATTGGCAACTTCTAATAGTTCTGAGTTAAATATAAAAGGAAAATTATTTTTTTGGAAGCCACCTCGAGAAAATGACATGATTTTGGTTTTTTTTGTATTAACTGTTAGATTATTTAACAAACAGATAATAGTATATTATTAAACGAGCAAATAATGGCCATAAATTACGAGTCTAATACTATACTTTGTCCACGACCATTATGGTTTCTTTATTAAATAAAAGTTAAGTGTAGAATGGAAAGTTTTTATTAAACATAGGTAACTAACTGTTGTTTTTTCGACTTTTCGATTTTTCATTTTTATCGATTTTTCGATTTGTCAATGTTTTTCGATTTTTCGATTTTTTCGATTTTTTTTTCAATTTTTCGATTTTTTTTCGATTTTTCGATTTTTTTTTCGATTTTCAATTTTTTTTCGATTTTTCGATTTTTTTTTCAAATTTTCGATTTTTTTTCGATTTTTCGATTTTTTTTTTCGATTTTACAATTTTTTCGATTTTTCAATTTTTTTCGATTTTTGGATTTTTGGATTTTTCAATTTTTCGATTTTTCGATTTTTTGATTTTTTGATTTTTTGATTTTTTGATTTATTGATTTTTTGATTTTTCGATCTAGAAAATATCGTTATGGAAAGTATCGCCTATTTTTAGTTATTTACCGGAATGTGCCAGAATTACAAAAGCGTGAATTATCATAATTCACTCCGTGATATATGGGTACCATATGCTTTTAGTTAGGAGGTAGAATATTGATTCATTATTAAGTGGTCGTGGACAAAATAATATATTTAGAATTTTATTATAAATATTTTACCACTTGCAGTACCTTCGGGGGTAGGATTAGATTAGTATTTATTATTCTATCAAATTAATGTAATACTGCCTTTCCCATTGTGTTATCGCTTCCTTTAAATATTTTTTAAATGTTATTCGGTTTTTAAGTAATTTTCTATTTTCAGGAATAGTATTGTACATTTTAATTCCAATATAGGAGTATGATTTTTGCGATATAGACTTTTTTACTAGTGGGTGGGTATGAAGTATTCGATACCTAGTATTATATTTGATCAGGGTACGGTACTTTATCATCAATGAAAAATGGGGAGCACTTAAAAAATTGAGGAATGAAGTTGTAAATTTACTAAAAATAAAAAAAACAATATTATTTTAATAAAATTGATAGATATAAAAATAATTCTCGACTGATAGTAAGTAAGTAAGTAAGTAAGTAAATAAGTAAGTAAGTAAGTAAGTAAGTAAGTAAGTAAGTAAGTAAGTAAGTAAGTAAGTAAGTAAGTAAGTAAGTAAGTAAGTAAGTAAGTAAGTAAGTAAGTAAGTAAGTAAGTAAGTAAGTAAGTAAGTAAGTAAGTAAGTAAGTAAGTAAGTAAGTAAGTAAGTAAGTAAGTAAGTAAGTAAGTAAGTAAGTAAGTAAGTAAGTAAGTAAGTAAGTAAGTAAGTAAGTAAGTAAGTAAGTAAGTAAGTAAGTAAGTAAGTAAGTAAGTAAGTAAGTAAGTAAGTAAGTAAGTAAGTAAGTAAGTAAGTAAGTAAGTAAGTAAGTAAGTAAGTAAGTAAGTAAGTAAGTAAGTAAGTAAGTAAGTAAGTAAGTAAGTAAGTAAGTAAGTAAGTAAGTAAGTAAGTAAGTAAGTAAGTAAGTAAGTAAGTAAGTAAGTAAGTAAGTAAGTAAGTAAGTAAGTAAGTAAGTAAGTAAGTAAGTAAGTAAGTAAGTAAGTAAGTAAGTAAGTAAGTAAGTAAGTAAGTAAGTAAGTAAGTAAACAAATACATTTCATATCCATTCTACCTAGTAAGATATCATGTCTAATTCAATGTTTAACTTTCATTATCTGTTTCTGTATATGTTTATTCATTTTGTGGATTTTTGGGTTTATTTATGCTTGTTTTATATCATCGGTCTTTTATTTTGCCTTTGTCTACAACGATTATATTTCCTGTATGATTTATTTGTGTTTGTATTATCTTTTTTTTGTTTGAAATACATATATGAGTTTCTCTAATTCCTGCTACCCCTGTATACGTAATTGTATCCCGTTTATGATATTCGATTACCCATTGTGTCTGGCCGTGCTGAAATCGATTAACTAAACCGAAAGCCGTTTATCAGAAGGTATCGATTTTGGTTTTTGAATTGACTGCTGACTGTATTTGCCTACATGAATTTATGGACAAAAATCAGATTTCTAGGGTATAGGATTTTAACTGGGAAACCTTGACAGCCTTTCGACGTACTCATTTATGGATGGCGATTACTAACATGTACCCATATCGTATTGTTTTTTTTTTGTTTATGGAAGTTTGGTGTTTAAAAAAGAGATCGATAGTTTCCGAAATGTTAGTTATATTTCCATTCTTTCATCTTTAGGGGACATCCATTAATTACGTGAGGGTGGGGGGTCGGGGATCAAGCTAAATCTTTTTAAATCTCACTTAGCCCAGAGGTGGGGTCTTTGTAAATCTTACGTAATTTTTTTCTAGTAGAAAACGGTGTAAAATTGGTGAAAGTTAAATTAAAGAATGTTTCTAGAAATTTTAAATTAGGGCAATATTCTCAAATACTAGTTTTGCTAGTCATAAATAAAAGTAATAGAACATATTGTGTTTTTTTTTTAATAATCCAACGCATTTACACCCAAAACATAAATATTGAAATATGAGATTAGGGGAGGGGGGGAGTGAGTTGAGAAAATTCTTACAAAATCTCACCAGAGGGGGAGAGGGGATCAAAAAATCCTCAAAAATACCTCACGTAATTAATGTACGCCCCCCTATATCCATACAAAATTAAGCAAACAAAACTTGTACAGAATCTTCCTAATGTCAAATCATACGAATGAATACGTTTATTTAGCCACTGGTATTATACGGTGATCAGACAGAACAGAACTTGACAAAACAGAACAGGACAAAATAGAACATGACAAACAGAACTTGACAAAACAGAATACAGACAAAAACAGAACACAGACAAAACAGAATACAGACAAAACAGAACACAGATATAACAGAACACAGACATAACAGAACACAGACAAAACAGAACACGGACAAAACAGAACATAGTATATAATAACTAGGTCAGTATTTCTCGAAATTCTCTAACAAAAAGTTTCGCCTCCTACCCTAAATCAATTGTATGATAAATAGTTAACAGTGTTAGATTATTTTTGTACAAACTTCATTGATTTACTTTTGCTATCAATAAGACTTACTTGTTTTAAAAATCTACAAATAAAGTTTGAATTTCTTACGTGACTTTAACTTCTCTCATTAGACCGTCAATATGTTCTGTTTTGTCTGTGTTCTGTTTTGTCTGTGTTCTGTTTTATCTGTGTTCTGTTATGTCTGTGTTCTGTTATGTCTGTGTTCTGTTATGTCTGTGTTCTGTTATGTCTGTGTTGTTTTGTCTGTGTTCTGTTTTGTCCGTGTTCTGTTTTGTCTGTGTTCTGTTTTGTCAAGTTATGTTTTGTCATGTTCTGTTTTGGCCTGTTCTGTTTTGTCAAGTTCTGTTTTGTCATGGAACCTTTATACATATACGGTATTTTATAATTTCACTATTTTTTAAATTTTATACAATTTTCTAATTTGATTTTGTGAGATATTTACACATGCCAATAAAGGCAGCCGACCTAGAGAAATTAAAGTTGAAATCTAAGCCATATTTTTAGGCAATTTTTATTACCTATTCAAAAACTTTATGTTCCTTCGTTTTTAAAAAAATAAGGTGCTCTGCTACTTTTGAACGAAGAGAGCAGAGCACTACGTTTTCTTAAAAAAAATTTCAGATTTATTAAGGTTTGTAAGTTTAAGTTTATTTAAGTTTCTTTAAGTTTTTTTTTTGTTTTTTACATTTTTAAAGTTATTTTTAAGTTATTTAGGATTTTAAAGTTTTTTTTAAGTTTAAATTTCTTAAGTTTTTAAAGTTTCTTTAAGTTTTCTAAAGTTTAGGTTTTATTAAGTTTGGTTTTTTTAAGTATAGGTTTCTTTAGGTTTTCTAAAGTTTTAAGCGTTCTTAAGTTTAGGTTTTTTAAAGTTTTTTAAATTTTATTTAATTTTTGTTTTTTAAGTTTTTTATTAGTTTTTTAGGTTTTTAAAGTATTTGAAAGTTTTTTAAAGTTTATTACGTAAAGTTTTTAAGTATATTTAGATTTTCTAAAGTTTTAAGTTTTCTTATGTTTAGGTTTTTTAAAGTTTCTTTAAGTTTTTCAGTTTTTTAAGTTTAAGTTTTTAAGTTTCTTTAGGTTTTCTAAAGTTTTAAGTTTTCTTAAGTTTAGGTTTTTTAAAGTTTGTTTTTAAGTTTTAACTTTTTTATTTTCTTTGTTTTTTAAGTTTGTTTCTTTAAGTTTTCAAAAATTTTGAGTTTTGTTAAATTTAAATTTTTTAAGAAGTAAGTTTTGTTAAGTTTAAATTTTTTAAGTATAAGTTTTTTTAAGTTTAACTTTTTTGTTTTTTAGGTTTTTCAAGTTTTTCAAGTTTTTTTCTTTCTAAATTTTTATGCTACTTTTAGGCTCTTGGAAAATAACATTTTTCCTAAAAATATGCAATTTTTAAAATACGAGGTGCTTTGCTTTAGCATCGAATGAAGCCAGCCGCTTTTAAAGTTTTTTTCGCAAAAACAGCTATGCCTTATTTTTAGGCTCTTGAAATAACATATAGTACCTGGATGTGAAATTAAAAGGGGTTGAGTTCACAAGCAAAATTTGTCAATTTTGGTTTTTATAACATATATTATGTCAAATACAAGTTTCTAGTCCTGGAACAATTTGATTATCAAATATCAAGTTTTTATTTATAGATATAATCGCATTTTAGTTTTATATGAGTTGTATGAATATATCTGGCTTTCAGCTTTATACTTTCATACTAGATAAATTTCATGTAAATGCTCACATACATTGTCACCGGTATTAATACTGCTAGCCGAAGGAACATTTTAGCATTCATTCATTTCCATACATTTTCCAGCTAGCCTGACTGTTCTAGTTAACATTAAACGGGGAATATTTGAAAGTTTTGAAACTATAATGGCTTGGCGGATCCAATTTGAACTGCAGCTTTGCATGTTTTATCTCCATTATCGCTTTCAATCAATACGTGTATTAGAAAATGAATAGATACCTATTAAGAATTTTGACATTTTTATGCAACCTATTATTCTCGTATCGCACGTAATGGGGCGTTTCCTATATACCTGATTTATTGGGCTAGTAAATAATGGGAGACAACAGGAATTAATTATGTATAGATCAATCAGTGTTTTAATTTATTAATAGTTAATTTTATGCAAAATGTGTATTCACTAAGATTATTTTTACATTTTCCTCAAACCCTGCATTTGTTCAATGCATATGTTACAGTAAACACAGTGTCTAGGTACACGCTACCTTAGACGCAATTCAAATAGTTATATACACGCGAAACGTCTTGATAGAGTAGGTGAGCTGTGTCTAGGCCGTTGGTGTTTATGTCGGTCGGCGTAGCTAGACATGGATTGAATTTTTTTGTGGCGGCGAAGCCGCCACCCTACGAGAAGTCGTTGCTTCGTTTTTTTATCACGGCATTATCATTATTTGTTCATGTATGTGAAATTTGCTTCTAAGGTTTATAAAATACTACTGCTAGTCACGGCGTAAATGAAAACAAACAAGACGCATTCACACAAATACCTCCCACCACAGCAATATGACGTTTCGCGTGTATATAATTTTTTGATTAGCATGTACCTAGCAACAGCGTACAGTAAAAGGTGAACTCTAGACTTTTGTAAATACTGGAAGTCGTTAAATGTCAACAATCACTAGTGAGAGTAAGCTTTTAACTGATTTACCTACTTTCAGCCCGTAAAAGTTAAATATTTTTAATTTGAACACACTTTTACTAGTAATAGTATTGACAGATGTTCTAGTAAAAGCTGGATAAACCTTGCATTTACAATGTAATGGTGATATATTGATTGTAATGACTTTTCGGAAAATATATTGTTTAAATTTTGCAATAAGTTATTACTGGCGCTTTAGTTTATTGAGATTATGTCATTATTTATTGCGTTATTGTTTGCTTTGTGTTGACTACCGCAAATTAAATTGTAAAAGATAATCATCCTTTGCCTCGGATAGATGATCAAATTGACAAATTACAAAGTGGAAATTATTTTATAAGTCTAGACCTTAGATCAGGATACCAAGTGCCAATTGAAGAGTCATGAAAATCATATACTGCTTTTGTAACTGCTGAAGGTTAGTACAAATATACCAAAGTTCCGTTTGGTCTATCGAATGCTCTAAGAGTATTCCAAAGACATGACCAACATCATAAAACGTATCAGAGAAAAATCTGCATTATACTTAGATGATGTTCTTTGGTAAACCAATAGAAGAAACCCTGAATGTTTTTATAGAAGCGTTAGAAATTTTTAGAAAAGAGGGTCCAACACTAAATTTAAAGAAGTGTAGTTTCCTCAAAACATCTGTAACGTTTCTTGAAATTGAGATAGAGGAAGGAACAGTTAAACCTGGTAGCGATAAAATTAAAGCTGTCTGTTGAAAACTTTCCAACTCCAAAATCGATTCACAACATTCGCCAATTTATGGGGCTAACAGGTTTTTTCCGGCATTTTGTTACAGACTATGCCATTTTAACAAGACCTTTGACAAATATAACCAAAAAGTCAATAAGTTGGAAATAGGATGATAAAGAAGAGGGTGCATTTACAAGACTCAAAGAAATTTTAGTTAGTCAACCTGTCTTAAACTTATTTGATCCGGATGCAGAAATTGAAGTCCACACAGATGCTAGTCAGTTAGGTTTAGCAGGTATCTTATTATAACAAAGTAATCGAGACGATAGACTGCACCCAGTCGCGTACTACAGCAGACAAACTTCCGAAGCGGAGCAAAGGTACCATTCGTATGAGCTTGAAACTTTGGCTGTTTTGCAAAGCTTGCGAAAATTTAGAAGCTATATTTTAGGTATTTCTTTTACTCTGATAACCGACTGTAATTCATTAAAGGCTACAAGTAACAAGAAAAAGTTAATACCTAGAAGCGCAAGATGGTGGTTAGAACTACAAGTCCAATAGAGACCCGGAAATAGGATGAATCACGTGGACGCATTAAGTCGAAATCCCAATGTATCTACACCAATTGAATGTGAAGTTATTTTCCGAATAGAAGAAGCAGATTGGATTTTATCTGGACAATTGACAGACGATAAAATCAAAGAAATACATTAAATATTAACTAAACCGCCAGTATTAGAATATGAAAAGCACATTTACAAAAATTACTGTTTACGAGATGAACGACTATATCGGATAACTGCACGAGGTATATTATGGGTAGTTCCACAAGGAATGAGACAAAGAGTGGTAAAGGCAGCTCACGACGATTTCGGACATTTCGGTGTGGAAAGAACACTACATCGTTTGTGTGAGAACCATTGGTTCCCAAGAATGCGCAAATATGTTGAAAAAATGTACTTCTTGTTGCATTCCATGCTTATACAACAAGCGTAATTCTGCAAAGAAGGAAGGATTTTTACATCCTATTCCAAAAGGCATCCAACCTCTCTCTACCTTTCATGTTGACCACCTAGGATCGTTTCCAAAATCCAAGAAAAATAATATCCATCTGATAGTTGGCTTTATAAAATTTATTTTTCTACGAGCAGTTAAATCTACTAAGACAAAATATGTCATAGAATATTTTAAAGATATTTTTGCAACTCATGGAACACCGAAAAACTTAGGTAGTTGTTTTACGTCGAAATATTTCAAGTCATTTTGCAAACATAACAATATTCGACACATTGTTAATGCAGTAGCAACACCTAGAGCAAATGAACAGGTAAAACGGTTGAACCGGACAATACTATTATCTCTATTACCATCAATTCCGGAGGAAGATTTATGGGATCAATACGTAAGATCTGTACAATTTGCAATTAACAATGTACCTAATAAGTCTACAGACAAAACACCTAGTCAGCTAATGTTTGATTATATACCACGCGGTGGAGATGATTCTCTACTTAAAGACGAAATACAACAGATTCCAGAAATAATTGAAGACCTAATAATATCCGAAAGGAAGCATCCAAAAAGATAATTGCGAGCTAGTTAAGACAAGAGACGCAAGAAGGCTAAAATATACAATGAAGGTGATCTAGTAGTTATCTTGAAGCAAACACTAGCAACCGGGACGAGTCGTAAGCAAGCACCAAATTACTCAGGTCCAAAGGTTATAAAAAAAAGTAATGCCAAATGACCGTTATATTGTCAAAGATATGGCAGGGTCGCATCGTACGTTAAGGTCTTCTAAATATGAAAAAACGATTGCAGTAGACAGCATCAGAACTTTGAGTACTCCTAGAGGAGTTTCTGATGACACTGGAAGTGAAAGCGAGGGAGATGGAGTTATTCTTTCTTCCTAGAATAGGATATGTATCTCGGGACGAGATATTTGCAGGATGTAAGAATGATTTTATTTTTTATACACATTTAATAAGTTTATTTTACGAAACACTCGGTTTTTAAACGCACGAAATATTTGTCTTCCAAAACAGTCACAGACTCTGTTTATGTTAACACTATTAAGATACGGAGGTATCGGTCTACGAATATGGGAACTAAGGGTAAAATATCAAGCAGGCATAAAATACAAATATAGTTATAAAAATGAATAGCAATATAAATCGTTATATTTAATCTCTAGACTTATTACATAAAATGATTTAATTAGTATAAATTTGTATACATATGTTTTATTTACAATTTGTAAAGAAAAAGATGAATAAATAGCTCATCTCAGTTCCATGTTTTCACAGAAGAACTAACTGCGTACTGTTATAAAGATAGGGCTAACAATATAACTTCAGTTTCCTTATTTCTAATCTACAGTATTCTGAAGTGTACTTCAACTTTTAATTAAACTTAACCCTGCTCTTCCCTAGCATTCCGCTTTCCGCGTATCTGTTTACAGTTACTGATTCGCTCATGTATTTGTTTGTTTATTGCAAATTAAAAGGAAAACTAATGAAATCATTAACAGCAATAGCAAAAAAATGATCAATCGAGAAAAGGAGACGGAGACGCTCCATTAATCGGCACTTTCAATTATGTAAAGCGAAATAGGAAACTTTTGTTTGAGTAATAGAAATCGTGACTCTAACGTAAACATTCCTTTCCTTGTTATCAGCACGAAATGGACAGTTTTAACAACACTATTACGTTATCGTATGTAATTTTGAATGCACGTGTACGAGGCAGCCTTCGAGTTGGGTGTAATTTCGTTTAAAACTGCTTCATCATTTAACAATCGCAAAATAAATATTAATTAAATTCGTCATTGATTTTGAAATTGGCCAAAATAAGGTTTCTTATTTCACATAACTAATTGTTTTTCCCACACAACCACTGTATGATTTCGAAATATAGGATGAATAAATGAAAAATAAGAAAATCTCAACTGAAAATATTGTGATGTTTGTTTATTTTAAATAACAGTTTATTTATTAATAATTTATTTAAACACTTATTTATTTTATAACACTATTATTCTAATTTATATATATTTCGAATGTCTTTAAACTGTTCAGTATTTATCTTCACTGTCCATATAATAACTAATTCTCGCTTGGTCCTCCACCAATATTTATATACAAATTTAAAAAATTGGCGAATGTGCTAGAAAGTTCACCTATTCTCACCAATACACTAGAATAGTCATCGAAAGCTCCTCCGCCATAGTCGTCACATGTTTGGTCTTAAGGGGTTTAATTATGTACGATAATCGGACAAGTTGAGCCTCAAAGGCCAAATAAGACAGAGAGGGACTTGGAGTATTAGAGCATGACTGAATAATGAAATGGCTCACATTACAATATTAAGGAAAATTACCCTAATTCACGAAGCTAAGAACGGTGCATTGAAAATCTACGCAAACATCGCCACTGAGTGTCGCCACAAAGTAGTTCGCCTCGATAGGCCCTTTATTTCCATTCTATTCATAACTTTTTTTTTTAAATATTCGTCATGTTTTTTTGAGTTTATTTATATTTTTTTCCATTCATCACTTTGCCGGAAGTCAGTCATCCAGATAAAACCCGAATTAATCAAATTCAAAACGGAACAAAATCAGATAGTAGGCAACAGGTCCTTCGAAAAGAAATAAGGGCACGTTGCACACGTAGTTACATCCAAGCGTGGCGTTGTTAGATTAAATTCGACCATAAATCGGTCCGGGACCTTCTTGTAAGGGCGCGAAGGGAACGAACCTCCAAGAATGATGCGGTGATATGTTACATCGCCGAAGGGGAAAGTTGCAAAAAAAAGATTCTCCCATCCTGGGGAGAGTAATCTGTGATATATTGTTATTGTGACAGACGAAGTGAAGTTAAAAAGTGACAATGAGAATTTATGGAGGAGTAATGCTAAACGTATAGCAAATTGATGTTTTATTAATAATATTATAACAGTCGGTCAGTTAAATAAATAAATAATATAATGTATTAATACAGTTAGACTAACTAAATACAGACTGAAGCTGAATATATTATGACGTAATTTGGTTAATTAAAAATTAAACACTCTATGTTTGGTTTTGAAAATAAAAATGAAAATCAATGATTCGGGAAAAAAGTCAATTTTGAAGTTTTTTAGAAATTAATTATTGATTGTCAGGGGAGAATTGTTAATGGGATTGTTAAAGAATATGAATTTATGTTAGAGTTAAAGAAAAATGGAATTATTGAATGTTTATTATTGTTAATCCAATGGAGAAGTAAATAAAGAACATTAAAACAAAAGGTAAAAGGAAAATCACAAAAAAATTCCAAGGTAACCTATATATTTTATTGTAAAAAACAAAACCTAAATATTTCAAAAACCCTCTTTTTAGTTTTTTTCTACTCCATCTAATCAATAAATAATAATATAATTCGAGAATTGTTGTTGAGGTCTTATTTTCTCGTAAGACACTTTACAAATACTCACATTTAAAAAAAAAATTCTCAAAAATTTGCACGGTAAGGTATAGTTAAAAAAGTTCAACATTAGATAAATAAGGACTTCAACTATTAGAAAAAAAAATAAATTTTAGTCATAATCTAATATTTTTTATTTAACATTGGTGGCGAAAGGACCTCCTTAAAAATAATTCTAATGTATAGGTAGGATTTCCCATTCCGACCATTCGCTGTTGGGTTCTAATTAACAATGCTGTTCCTGAAGTGGCACTGGGAAATAGTAACAAAGCCTATAAAGAACACATTAATAAAAATAAAAAAACACAAACTAAGACAGGCTAATTAGATAGATACTACCAAAGCAATTAAACAAATATAAACTATCAGGAATTTACCATTTCAAAAAAAACATTTAAAAAAATGCTTTAATAGCTATTTATGTAACCAGTTACGAAATGTCTTATTTTGTGTAACAAGTAAATATTTTTGGGACGAGCGGAGCGAGGTCCCGCAAAATAAACAGGTTACACAAAACGGAATTTCGTAATTTGTTACATACAAGATTTTTTCTAATTTTGACGACATGATTATTTATAAAATTGTTTGGTTAAAAAATGATTCATTCTTTTGTATTTCCAATCAAATATTTCAGAAAATTGTTGTATTTAATTCCCCTCCGTTTTTTTTTTAATAGTAATAATAAAAAGGGAAATGTGCAGTGTTGCCGATCTAAATTTTGACATTACCCTCGAGAAATTTGAAAAGAAAACTGTTTATACCCGTTATCCTTAAAGGAGTACGTCAAAATTTTACCCTCAACATTTTTGGGCAGTTTTCAATAACGGTGTTCAATTATTTAAAAAATAAAACGCAATTTACAGCTTTTATTTTTTTTTGTTGTTAAACAAAATGTCACATTTTCGATTTTTCAATTTTTCGATTTAAAAACAAAAAAAAAAAAACATTTTTATTTATTTTCATTTCGTAACGGGTGACATAATCAAATTTTCGTAATCAGTTGCATAAAGTAGATCGTTTTGACACTTACCGCGATTACAAAATACGTCATTTTATATGTCAAAATTAGAAAAAAATTATTATGTGACGTTTTGAATCACAATTAAAATCTACAATTGCTCTAGTAATGTATTAATTATTTATTTTTTGTTTAAATTCAAGTAGATATATTATTTTTACAGTTTAATTTTATTTCGCTAAATATAACTTAACATCTTTAATTTCGCCCATTGGCTTTAAAAGATTACTATTTTTTATCATTACTACTCATTGCATTCATGTATAAAAATTTATAAGTATCAGGGTATTCCATTAGTGCGTAATTGTACAATATTTTAATTTGTGTTAAAGACACGAAAAAGTTTCCAATGAAAGTTATATGGATTTGAAAAATAATAAAAATAATTTTTGTATTTTATTTTTAGAATGGTTTGGTGATACTATATTCAATCATAGAACTTTTAAAAAACATTACAAGATTGCCAAGCAATTATTTTTTATGGAATTAGAGAATGTTGCAGACCCCAAATAAAATTATCATAATTTAGGTAGATTTACATTCATTCCAAAATGGTTTAAAACAGACTTATAAGATACTAAGCTAACGAATAGTGGTGATAGAGCTAGTTTATTTTATACAGAGTGTTTTGAAACATGTCTTAAATATGGCTAATTTTAAGTTCAATTTACTAATTTTTTTCAAATGCGACACTCTGTATATTATTAGGCATAAAATTCTTTATAAATTTGCCTATACAACGATACCAATATATTAGCCAATAACACATATACAGGGTGCCCCATCAGTGCGTAATTGATCGGTAGCTGTTTTATTATTGGAAATACGAAATTTAAAATTTTTAAAGCAAAACACCTTTCAGGTAGTTATACATATTTGATCGTTTTCACATCGTCAAACAATTTTGACTTCAGTCATTTGCATGTTGTATATAGGTGACTTATAGGTGACAAATGACAGGCGCGCGAAAATTAATTTGAATCGCGAATATAGGGTGTGTCAAAACCTTTTCTTAAATTTTTTAAATGGAATATCCTGTATTAACTGTTGGTATAACATAGAGGGTATTTCATTTAAAAAATTTAAAAAAAACTTAACCTCACATTTTGACACACCCTATATTCGCGATTCAAATTAATTTTCGCGCGCCTGTCGTTTGTCACCTATAAGTAGGATGTTTGTTTATTTACATGTGTTTGTTTTGGGCGGACTTTGTATTTGTGATTTTTTAACTGTTTTTAGATAATATTCTCATTGTAATAGTGTTTTTGAGTTTCATTTAAAGTTAATTTAAGTTTAAATCTCGTGCTTTCGTCATAAATATAATATTTATCATGTGTATAACTTAATTTGTTGGAAATATTCACCCATTGGTTGCTACAAGAACATCTAGAAATATATATTTACCAAACCAGGACATGTTTTATTATGTGGTTTAAAGGACATTTCAGGTACCAAACGTTTATTATTGATGAACTTATTTAAAAATCTTAATATTCTTATTCTTATATTATGAAGTGAATTGTGTAGTACTTTGTGTACCTGTAAATGGCAATAAAACCGTCACAAATCAGATTACAGTTACAAAGTTTTGCAAAATTTCAATATTGTGAATTTGTAGATATCCATTTATCGTAAGAAAAAAAATTTTACGACTTGCACTTGAAAAATAATACTTCAGTTTTAATTTTGATATTAACACCATATAGATTGCAATTTGCTGGGGGCTTTTTCACAGATTTTATTTTTAATATAAACACATACTATAAGAAATAAACAAATTTAAAGCTAAAAAGTAAGAAAAAAATCGAATTGTAATTTTCGAGATAATTTTTGTTATCAAAGCGGAACCCAGCAATTTTTTATTTTATTTTTAGCATTAAGAGAAAAAATATAGCAAAACATAGTACAATATAGCAAAAAAAATTATTGAAAAATAATTAAATATCAGAAAAGCAGAATAGAACTAATCTTGGGCAATTTGGTTTTCTATATTTTGGTTTGGGTTTTAAATAGGAATAGAACTATTGACATGACATGTTTATGTTACCCATTAATGATAGAAGAAAACATTATTTTTTAATAGAATGTAATTTGCTTTTTTTTTTAAAGCGGGGCATTTTTGCGTTCTTTGGGAACAGTGGGACACATAGCTCGAAAGTGGGATTGTCCTGTCCAAAGCGTTACATATAACTCGAACAACTGCTAATAATTAAAACAAATTAGTGATAAAGAGAATGGAGATCTAAAGAAGAGAGACGTCAAAAGAAGCAGATACAGATCGGTAATCAAGATGAGTCAAGGATAAACAAAAAATACAGGACAGATAGCATTGGAGATATTTAAACAAAGCCTATATTCAATTGTGAATAGAAACAACTGATGGTTGATGATAATGTAGCGTTTGTCTATTTTAAACAACAGTTTATTTGTTAATAATTTATTCGAACACCTATTTATTTTAAAACAATACTATTATATATTTCAAATGTCTTTAAATTGTTCACTATTTATCTTCACAACCCTATGAATACGAATTGAAAATTCTGGTGATGATCTAGAATGCTCCCGCCAAAACTAGAAACATTATCACGTTCGTTCTGGAATGTAATAGAAAGCGCCTTAGCCACAGACGTCACATATGTTTGGTCTTAAGGGGTTTAATTATGTATGATAATCGGACAAGTTTGGCCTCATAAGCCAAATAAGACAGAGAGGGACTTGAACGAATAGAGCATGATCAAATAATGAAATGGCTCGCATTACAATAATTATTAACGATTTCGCTTGAAAGACTTAAATATTCAAAGTAATCTTGAATTCAAGAACCACGATTGAATACACTTTAACATCAAGAAATGTAATGGAAAAATACTTTAAAAAACTTATACATTTCCAGTAACGTAACCCGAGAGTTTTAGCTTCCACGTGTCGGTTCGTAAAGTCGCCGAACCCCCCAGGGTCGAACGACACCGCATCCCGGAGAACGAAACGACTAGACCCGGGGGACGAATAGCGCAGAAACCATCCCATCACACAGGTATGAAGTTGCAACGAGCCGGATGCCGTATATCACCTGGGGGGATGTTTATGGGAGGCTGACGGAACGTGTCGCCGAGCGGTCGACTTCGACCTTAATTTCAATTAAGGGTCAAAGAAACGGAAACGGGGAAACTTGAAGAAAATAAATGCGATCGAGGTCGATCCACTTCGTCGGATGTTGTAGAAACGAGAGGAAAACTTCGGCGGAAGAGTGGGAAAGGGTGGTTTTACTGCATACAAAAAAGCTGCATATGATTTTTTGATTGTTTTTTATCGATTTTTGTGTGTTCATAAAATTCCATCACGTCAGGTTTCTTGCAAAATTTATATCGACACTCTCTTTTTTACTGTTTCCCCAAAAACTTGGCCTACATTGAAGAGCAGGGTGAAAGAATCATCAGGATGTCTGTTTTTTTTGTAATGCCTTGATGGGTCCCTAGGCGAGAAGCGAGTGTCCCCGTTTAATCCTCTTGTTATTTGAAATGAAATATTTAATGATTTACATCTTTCATTTTGTGACTGGCTGTATGACAAAAGAGTCTATGCCAAAAAAAAAAAAAAAAAAAAAAAAAAAAAAAATCAGGATGTCCGTGATTTTGAGAAGATGGGACGTCGAGGTGGCCAAATATTCATAGCACTATCGGTAGTATCGGTAGTTTTATTATCAAATTCACTGTCGATAGTAACTTTAACTATTGTCACGATATCGAAGATCGAGATATGATGGAAAAATTAGAAAAATAAAACCTATAAAATTTATATTTAGATGTCTTTATTTTTTTTATGCTTGGAGATTCATTAGAAATACAAAATGGAAAACGACAACAATCGTATATTTGGAATTATTTGAAAAGAGATGAAATTGGTAATATTTTAATTTAGAAAAACTGGTTATATATAGGAGGTGGTAAAAAAGACTGAAAAAAATATTTATAGAGGGAACAGGTGGTCCAAAATAAACAAAATTCTTAATAAAGATGGGTCTGCAAAGTAACGGTTTTGGAGATGTGGAAGGTTATTCTTCTTTTACTAATTTTTTTATTTCGTAAAAATTTGCATTGGCTGATTTTTTGTGAAATTGGCTCGAGGAGCTGCAGCAACGAATTAACAAAAAATGCCAACAAATTCGAGCTAATAATATGAATATCCTTCAGAAAAAGATGTCATGCATGCATGAAAATGTGTGTATTTGTGTTTTGTTTGAACACAATAAATAATTGTAATTAACTGTTTTAATAACCTACCATATCTCTAAAACTGTTACTTTGGGGACCCTTGTTTATCAAGACTTTTTTGTTTATTTTGGTCTATACTGTTACCTCTTTAAATATTTAACACCCTGTATATTAAAGTTGAAATACATTGGACTGAAAAGTGTAATTTTCAGTTCTTTTTATTTTTATATACCCCGGAAAAGTGAAAGCCTCCTTTTTTAATTAATAAACTATAAATATGAATATTTTCTTCTTTTTTGTCATATTTATAGGTTAATTATATTATCGATAGCGCTATCGATAGTTCTTCAGAAAACTATCGATATTTGGCTAGCTTCAACGTGCTGGTTGATTACTGGATGCCCAGAAGGGAAACAAAAGATTAAAAGCGTTTTCTGAAGAAGGTTTTTCAACTAAAAGTAATCATGTTGTGTTAAAATGTGGCACGAAGGAATAGTTTTTGTTTCTTTTTTCAATTATAAGAAAAAATATGCATAATTAATTGTAATAAAATCAAATAGCTGTTGTGCTTTTTTAAAGTGAACTCCCCATGTTTTGCAAAAAACTGTACGCGATGGAAAATGGAGACAATTTTTGGATACTTAAAAAAAAAAAACAAAATGCAGACCTATGTAATTAATATTTATAAATAAAAATATAATTACGCATTCTACACGTGAAAGTCTATTACTGTAAATGGAACATACTGGCCTGGGTCTAATCTAACTATATAATATGCAGATACATATGTCGCGCAAAAGCCAAGTCTAGCGCTAACATATAGAGACAATCGCACCACTTCTCGAAACTACCAGAAAAAGCGGTACGTGGCCGTTGAGTCATAGAGATGGAATTTTCGGACATTCGAGGTCGTCTAGAAACTACTAGTACAGAGTTGGCTTTATATAAATAGCGCGAGTTGTCGACGGACGGGAAGATTGAATTTAAGTGTTAGACAGAAGAGATAAATTGTAATAAATAAATTAGAAATGTGAGTTATAATAGTGCCTAAGTATTATATAAATTAATTAGTTTTAAATAAATAAACTATAAATAAATTAAACAAACGTTATAATATGTTTTTAATTCTCTCGATAAAAGGGAAGTATTGTAATCGTGAAAAAATCACTTTACAAGATTATTTCAGATTTTCACGTTTTAGGATCCCTAGATTTCGAAAAACATGTTTCCCCATTCCGTCGGTATGTCTGTCTGTTGGCACGATAACTCAAAAACGTCTTTATAGAATAACTTCAAATTTTGTATTCAGATAAGGTTCTTTTCTGGCTCAAAACCAGTTATATACAGGGTGAGCAGTTATTTAAAAAAAATATTTTTAAAAATGGGCGGATTTCGACTAAAATTGGTATCTAAGAATAAAATAACAGATCGTAAATAATTTTATATAAATTCAAAATGGCGTTGAAAGGAATCTCATTTAATCAAAAAAGGTTCCCCTTGAATTAAAATAACAAAGATCGTCCTTTTGATTTGTGTAACTGGACCATTTTAAAAGCATTATTGTTCAATAACGGTGAACTTGACGAAGAATACCAAGCGGACGCAAAGTGAGATTTCGGGTGGGATCAAGAGGAAGATCGATGAAGAGAGAAATGTAAAAAAGGGTTTTTGGTTTGGTGGTTTTAATTTTAAATTATTAAAATTAAAGTACTTAGGAGCTCCCTATTTTTACAATTTCTATATCGTTGGAAGTTCTGGGTAAAATTCTGATTTTTCTTATTGCTTCTGTCACGGTCGCGTTAGTTACTTTTCAGTGAAGCACCCTCAAATAATTAAAACGTACTCTGTCAATATAAGGTTTCCGTTAAAATAGTGAAATTTCAATTTTAAATCAACAATATATACACAGGGTGAAAAAAAGGTGGCACTGGGGTGCATTTAAAATGACAGTACGTACAACGAGACAGGGTCTGAGTTACTTTCAAAAAATAATAATTAAAATGTATTTAACAAAATAATACATTTATGTGTAATTCGTGATTTTCTTCGATTTTACAGACTTTTTAAAATCGCTTATTATTCTGCCCCACCCTGTAGTCAATTGTTATCCGTCTCAACATAACCTATCACAATCACATGTGATTGCTCTTGTGTGCAAAGTTTTTTGTAAATTTGGATAAACTATTTGCCTTCAATTATTGATTACGATAGTTTTGAAGTAGTACTTCACGGTGTGATATAAGCTAATCCGCAGTTTCCGTTTATTATTATATTTTAAGTGTTTTTAATAAAGTGAGGTTAAGATACCTCGTTCAAAATGCTTAAAATGTGATTTTTCCTTAACTGAAGAGGATTAGGTAATAAATTTGCAATAGCTGTGTAGTGCTTCGTACTACATATTACTCTTCTCTCTGTCATAATTACGTTGATAGATAAATGTTATAACCTTAAACCAGTCATCTCCACTTTGTCATTTCGACGTTTTATTTTTGTTATGTGAATGGCACTTTAGAATGTTTCGTGGTGGCATGAGACTCAATTCTGTTTCCTGCCAATGTCATAGAACTTCAAAGTTGATGACATTGGAAGTCACATCTGTTTTTGATTTGTGGTGTAGTAGGTAAAAACACAATGGAGTGTGTGGTGGACAGCTGTGAAAAAAAAAAGAAAGAACAGAACAGCAAGAGACAAGAAACTATCAACAAATTATTTTTATTTTTCTATTTTTTCGAAGTTACGTGTTCTTGGCCTTTTAATAAAAGAATTTTAAAAGAGAATTTTTAATTATATAGTTATTTTGGTTACAGAGAATACCTATAAGCTGTAGGGACCCTTTTCATCTGGAAGAATGTTCTGGTCTCTGTGCCAGCGAAGTAAGGGCTATTGTACTTTAAAAACGTGTACTAATTTTTTTCTGTGATGAGTTCGTATCCTCCTTTAAAAAAATCCACTTGTTGCTCAACAAGATTAGTAAGTTAGAAAACGAAGTGAAAACTCTGAAGAAAGATATAAAAAAACTTTATTAAAGTAACGAAACTCGATACTCAAGAAATTTTCAACGTAGTTCAAGAGCGCTCATTGCGGGCCTCAAATGTTATATTATACAATGTTCCTGGACCTATTTCTACCACGCTGAATGATAAAATTGCAGAGGATAAAGTTAAAGTTGCTAGAGTTTTGAATAGTGTTGGTATTGGCGAGGCTGAAATTGTAAAAGTACTGCGAGTGGAAAAAATTGGAAACAAACCTAGGCCAATCAAAACTGTACTAAAAAATCCTCAACTCGTGAACCAAGTATTAACACTGAAGAAAAATGCAACATCTAATATTAAAATTGGCATGGATAAGTCCAAGATGCAACAAGAACAATTACGGGAAGATGAGTTGAAATCTAGACTAGAACACGGCGAAAACGATTTAGTCTTAAAATTTGCTAGAGGTGTCCCCAAAATAATTTATAAACCCAAAAATGCTTAAACGGGAATATGCTGAATAAACTCACAGTGTTTTATCATAATACCAGCTATATTAGGACTAAGTTGTCTACTTTTAGGTCTGCCGCAATTACTAGTAGCTTCAATGTTATAATACTATCTGAAACGTGATTGCATGAAAATTACTCAGATGGGGAAATCGGCTTGGGTGGATACAGTTTTTCGTGCTGATCGTAACCAAAATACCAGTGACTGCACAAGAGGTGGTGGTGTTCTTATTGCGGTAAAAGGTTACAGGTTAAATGTAAACAATTCAATAAAGCATCTGTTTGTAAAATTTATTATTAATGATAACAAATTTATAAATGGAGCAACTTATATTCCTCCTGGTTCTAATGAAACGATTTATTTAACTCATGGCGCCACATTTGAGGAAATCCTGATTATACGTTGTACTTGTTTGAAGCATTTAGTCTTCCATTAGCTTCTCGGGCTAAATTAGATGAGGATCGTTTACTAGTTAGCTGCCCTCTATATTATCCTGCAAGAGCTTTGGCTGAATATTTTTCATACTTGAACTTAAAACAATGTAATTGTATATCTAATCCACATAATGCATTCTTAGATCTTATTTTTTGCAATGAACCCTATTCTTTAAATGTTTATAAAGCTATTGACTCTCTATTAGATGATAATTATCACCACTTAGCTAATGAATGTGATATCATGCTTGGGAAATTTGACCAGCTGCCTTTTGAGGATTTTTTTTGTTGATTTTAAGAATGCTTATTATAAACAACTATCTGTCTCCTTTAAATTAGGATCAGTTTATTTTTAATAATTAGTTTGATACAACAGTTTGTAATTTTTATCAATTTTTATCAAATGCCATAGTAAATTTTGTTCCTATAAGGAAATTCATTTGCCAAAAACTGTATAGTTATCCAAAAACCCCTTTTTTCCATTTTCAATTATGCTTTATTTCGTAAAAGTAAAATGATCATCAATTTTATTATCTACACTACCCTATCGCAATAAAAAATACGAAGTTCTACAATAAACAAGTGTTTGAACTTTCGATATGATAAACAAATTACCGCTTTTATTTGTTTAATTCGCCGTCATCTGTTTAGTTGTTGTTTATTCATAGAGCGTATAAATGCTTTTATAATCAAACATCATTTAGAACAAATAAAACGCAATAATTACTGGAAGATTTCTAATTATAATCTTTTTAATAGTTTATTTAATCCACGTTTAATTAAAGACAAGTAATTAAAATTACCATAAAGTTTAATCCGACAATTTTCTCTAAATCGGTCCGTTTGATTTATCGATCTTTTGAGAGTGGGTCGTAGGTAATGGAATATTTAAGAAGATGCATTATTTATGTTAGGTATATCCGAGAATTTTCAAGTTTCTAACTTCAAAAGCCACACCTAATAATTATTGCGTCATTCTTCAACATTGCTTATTATGGAAGGAGTGCAACTTGAAAAAAAAGTGTTGTTAAAAAATTTATTTCTTTTTTTTTTACTTAAATGACCTCCAATTTTCTTTCCTTTAGAGTTCTACTGTAAAAATATATTTTAAGACAAAACCTCTAAAATCTAAAACATTGTAGACGCAAAAAACTGTTATTTAAAAGATAGAATCAATAATATATTATTGAGTAGATAGTTTCATAATTAGGCCAATAAACGTACTTCCAATTAACGACCCTATCTAATTAAAAACGGACCCGTTACAACCAAGTGTTTTGGAGCAGAATTTAAACCAATCAAGTAAAATAATAAAAAAAAAACTAATTAATATATAAAGTAAAATTAAGAGAGAAGGGTAGCCAGTCAAGCAGAAATTTCACAATGCTAAATAAAGTGAAGTAATTAAATGGGTCAATTAACATAGCTCGACACCCTCAATCAATTCAAAAATTTTTACCACATGTTTTATTAAGAAAAATTTTACTTATATGAATATTTTTGCACATGTGGTTTTTGGTAATAGGATAAAAATTATTACCCCTTTTCATATTTTAAAGTAAAAGGTATCAAAAGGCTTACTCAGAAATTAGGCACATGTTTTTACTTAAATAACAAAAATTATGTAATAATATTATGCCACAGTTGAATAGGGTAGCCAGTCGTGCGAGCTATTTTCGACCAGTCCGATCATGCATGAATCCCTTAAGGCCTATTTAGGCCTTTTACGGTTTTCATTTTTCCGAATTATCAAGAGTATACGATGAAATAAGTCAACCTCCTAAACCCAAGGTGATAGGACGCCTATGTCTACCGCCGATCAACAGACTGGAACTCACTAGAATATTCGATAATATGAAATTGCAGTTTTTAGCGAATGTACCATATTACAATTCAGTCGATAAAATGGTGGAAAGTTCCACATTTGTGTACAAATAAATTTTTCTACCGTTAGTTGGCTAGTTGAATTTGAGAAGCAATATTATTAATATAAATTAGTATATAAGTAAATGTCCATAAAAATCAGTAAATATATGTAATATATAAATTAAGTACAAATAAATTAGTATATTTATTGTAAACGTTGACCTGATCCCGTTCCGCTGGTATCTCTCAAATCTCAAGTATTAAAAGTGACCAACAGTTCGTTACTCGAAAGAAATTTGTTCATGCGATACCTGGCATATTTTTTTATTAATTTTAATCAATTTTAATCAATTTTAATCAATTTTAATCAATTTTAATCAATTTTAATCAATTTTAATCAATTTTAATCAATTTTAATTAATCAATTTTAATCAATTTTAATTAATCAATTTTAATTAATCAATTTTAATTAATCAATTTTAATTAATCAATTTTAATCAATCAATTTTAATAAAATTTAGTAAATTTTAATAAATTTTAATAAATTTTAATCAATTTTAATTAATTTTAATTAATTTTAATTAATTTTAATTAATTTTAATTAATTTTAATTAATTTTAATTAATTTTCATTAATTTTAATTAATTTTAATTAATTTTAATTAATTTTAATTAATTTTAATTAATTTTAATTAATTTTAATTAATTTTAATTAATTTTAATTAATTTTAATTAATTTTAATTAATTTTAATTAATTTTAATTAATTTTAATTAATTTTAATTAATTTTAATTAATTTTAATTAATTTTAATTAATTTTAATTAATTTTAATTAATTTTAATTAATTTTAATTAATTTTAATTAATTTTAATTAATTTTAATTAATTTTAATTAATTTTAATTAATTTTAATTAATTTTAATTAATTTTAATTAATTTTAATTAATTTTAATTAATTTTAATTAATTTTAATTAATTTTAATTAATTTTAATTAATTTTAATTAATTTTAATTATTTTAATTAATTTTAATTAATTTTAATTAATTTTAATTAATTTTAATTAATTTTAATTAATTTTAATTAATTTTTATTAATTTTTATTACTTTTTATTAATTTTTATTAATTTTTATTAATTTATATTAATTTTTATGTATTTTTAAATTACTTATTTTTATTTATTTTTTGTTTTATTTATTTTTATTTAATTTAATTTTATTTATTTTTATTCATTTGTATATTTGTATTTATTTTTATTTATTTTAGAAAAATTAAATGATTCGCATTGTAATATAACCAATTTTAAAATAACTGAACAACCTTTCAATTTTATAAAGTATTATTGCATATAGTAAGAATTCTCAAGGAGTGAGAAATTCGACAGATATATCACAGTTTAAATATTAAGGATGGGGTAGAGTTAGAAACTAACTTTTAGTAAAAACATGAATTAGTAAAAACCAGTTTGTAAGTAATTTAAAAAGAAATTCAATGATGCAAACCACTTCTTCCTAGTTTAAACGAGAGTCAAGTTATTTAACAAAAACGCTTGTTTCTGTTAAAATTCCCCCAAATTTGATCTTACAATCCTATTTTCTGGCCTTATGCAAACCACTTCTTCCTAGTTTAAACGGTAGTCAAGTTATTTGACAAAAATAACAATTTAAAAAAATAAATAATGTAATTTAAAGACTTCAACTTACTTGAAACCTCCTTTATCTTCATCTGGCCCAACTTGTCCATTTTGCACGACGACTTGCTGCCCATTACATTCCTCTTTAGGGCTCTGTGGCTTATCCTTATCTTTGTCGCAATCTTGCAGATGCAATACGCGCATGCGCGGTTCGAGCCCGACCGGACCGCCAGGGCCGCCGCCCCCCACCATGTTCGTGTCTTTGCCGGTGGGCGAAGTGCCCAAAACGTACTCAACCATTTTGACGCCCAGACCGCCGTTGTCGGAACCGCGCGGAGAAAGAATGCTGCCCCCGCCGCCCGTATCGCCGCCTCCCCCCGCGAAACCGCCCGCTCGTCTGCCCATTGCCAATGACGCCGAAACCGCATGTTCTGAAACAGAAAATAAACAAAAGGTGGTTAATTATTATATCAATCAAAACGGAAGATTAGTAGATTTTGGGAAATGTTACTCCGATATGCCAATAATGCGACAAATGTTTGTTAAAACGCTACATATTTCATAATATATTCTAAAATACATTCATTCGTCAGTTTTTTCGAATGACCAGATATTTTCAGTAACAATATTCTCGTTGTATGAAGATGTTTTAGTAAAAAGTATTTGACGTCCCGCCGCCCTACTTCCCTATTTTTCTACGTCCTGACGACCTGTCTTTCCAAACGTTGTTATATCCCACACCACCTAAGTAATAAATATCTTTCTCCCAGCCACGACTCTAGGCGTCTCGACACAAGGGTACGCTCAACGCTGCGACATACCCCAAATCAACGCTAGATAAAATTAGTACATAATGTCTAGTTTAAACGAACCTAATATTTGTATTTTCAATGGAGAGTCGAAAAGGTTAATTTAACTTTCTTTGAGATATCACCTGAATTTCATTTGAATAAGGGATGACATTTGCTTCAAAATATTATCAATGTAACCCAATAAATCAGATGGCCTTCGGGCATTCACCCCGAAAAACAGTTAAGTTAGACATCTGTTTTTCGATGGATATATTTAGGTCATTTCAAAAGAAATTATAAAAATCAATATTATGGAAATATACAGACTTATCGTCTTGGATAATTTATGCACACAAATCCACGCAAACCTACTGAAATTCGACAACCGGGGGTTGATAATTAATTTAAATAATTCTCATATATTACATATTATTATTTCGAATTCAAACAACAACCTAGCATCTCCTGACTTGTAGGCGCCGTTCAATTACTTCTGAGAAAAGAAATCGACGTCTAAACTGTAACGGCCGCTAGCAAAAAACCAGATGTAAAACGATAGGACTATATTCCGGAATTAATGCAGGGCTTTATAGTCTTTATGCACCGAATTCACAGTCGTTCTCTTTCCGATACATTTGCATATATGGGAAATTTAAGTATAAATACCAGGGTTTTTGTGGGCTGGGGAATTAGCTTTTTCATCTTCACCGAGTCAAGTTAACAAAAAACGCAAATATCCACGTTACCGCTACGGTGACTACTTTTTCTTTATATTCTTCAAATATAATTAAAAAGAAATATCGGTACCCTTACGGTGGCCGCGCTTTTATATTTTGAGAACGGAAATAAAAGATATTGACGGAGTAGAGAAATTAGTTTCTATAAAAGACGGCTTCTGCATAGATATCTAGTTGTCCTTAGGATGACCACCTTTTTTTTATATTTTATATATAAGTAAAAGGAGATATATAGTCAGGTTGACCAAGCAGATACACGTTGAATAGAACCAGATTTCGCTTCTAGAACTGTTTTGTAAGGTTGTATCTACCGAGCGACTAAAATATTGGTGTAACTGATACTGGTGAGACCACACTAGTATAGTTAAACGACAGATATTTTATATCTCCGATTCAACATTATAAAATGTTACTAAATGATTAAAAGTACTACTCTAGGCGACGTTCGTTGTGGATTTCGTCACCCTTAAGGCTGACTCGACAAACTTGCGCCACGTAGACGCTTTTATCAGCGGCATACTTTTTTTCTGTAAGGTTTCTTTTAAGTAGAATTAAAACGATAATCGCATTATTAAAGTAATCAAACTAATATTTAATATTCATATATTCCAAGGGAGAGTTTAGACTAACATTGATGGGTTACAGGTATCACTTTATTACTTTTACATTCATTAGCGGGAAAATTCGCGTCTGTGTGTTATTGTCATATTTTTGGTATTCATTGATAAACGTTTATTGTGGGAAAAATATAGGGTTTTTATATTGTGCTAAATTATACTATTTAGAGAATCGATAGTGATGTTGTCATAAATATTAATTGTTGTAAAGTCGGTCAACACTCTCAAGTAATAAATTATGTCATTTAGATTTATGGCCAAAGGGCCGAATTGTAAAGGTTTGGTTATCTGTAAACAGTACCTGCCCCTTTCAGTAAAGAGGAAACGCACTTTCAGTTTTACTTTTAAATGGCAAACAGATGTAGATTAGTAGGGTAAATGCCTTGATTTGTATATATTTTAAAGTTAGATTGCGGTTAAAAAATATGTTTTATGTTGTTCTTTGTAAAACAAAATTAGGTAGACGAGTATGTCATTTTAGCCGTAACGAATGTTAGTTTTGTATATCGATTTTTCGGGAAAAAGGGATATGTACAGCGGCGGGTAGAATCATGAATATTGAGGAGGGTCGGATTTATTTGTACATATCCACATACCTTTAGAGCGGGACATTACGCGGAAGTAGTCGGTATGTCTGTTATTTATTTAGAGTAAATAGGAGAAATTGTGTTTGTGGACTACCTAACGTATCCTCAGAACTGTGATTATTAACAATGATTTGTCGATCGACAGAGTAAAAGAGCATCGCGCCGAATAAGAGCCTTAGGCCACCATAGACCGCCAGGGGCCTCAATAGTAAGGGCCTAAAAATAGTATTTCCCTTGCGGCTATGAAATTAAAGCCTGATAGAGGCAGGATGGATCTCTACTGAGATACCCTAAAAGTGGGCCTGACGGGCGTCCCCCTTTATATCAGGTGTTCTACGATCAATCATTTTAGTGTTTTCCTTATAGAACTGAGTATGTCAGTACATTACGGCATTGGAATATTAGTGAGAGGCGTGACGCACGGTGAGGTAAATCTACACTTCGGTTTTTACACATACTACATAATACTAAATATATTACTCTATCCCTCGCGGAACTCTGCGTGCTACCGCTGTACTCTCTCTTTTAGACAATGCGTAATTCAGTATTTCCGTGGAAAGGTGTGATTGTATATTAGGAGACAAACAAATATACCTAAGTACTTCCGACTTTTATTTTACCCTTTTATGGGAACTAAAAGTTCTGAGGTTAGAAATGACACATTAGAAAGCCTACATAAACATAATGTTAAGCCTAAAAACGGCACATAAT
This sequence comes from Psylliodes chrysocephalus, assembly GCA_927349885.1. Classification (NCBI taxonomy): domain Eukaryota; kingdom Metazoa; phylum Arthropoda; class Insecta; order Coleoptera; family Chrysomelidae; genus Psylliodes; species Psylliodes chrysocephalus. The sequence continues at coordinate 14,494,824 of OV651829.1, forward strand.
TTGATGTCCGGCTGTACAAAAGAATAGATGTTAAATAAACAGTATTCAAAATTAATCTGTGTTTACTTTGTTCTTCCTCCATTACAGCTACATTGAACTCTAAACGTAATTCTGGGGGTTTTAACATCACTTCGTGGGGATCCACTAGAATTTAGGCCAAGATTAAGGGTATTTGGAAAACTAGGTTAGGGCCCGGTTTGTCCAAGTTACACTGGATGGTGAAATTTGATAGTTAGCTATCCTACTGGTGAATCGATAGTATTCGTTAGCTCAAAGGGGACATCCATACTATCCACCCATAGGTTTAAACCATACAGTGTATGTGAACATCAACATAGTAAGTTAACCAACTGGCGAATTGACACTGTTCGTAACTCCGTTGATTATCACCTCTATACTTGTCGAAATAAATACCTAACAAAATACAATGTTCGTATATCTAGAATAGAATCAAGCTAAATAAAGTATATCTTGATAGTAAATGAACGTAGTCCACGTTTGAGCGGTACTTAACTGAGATCTCGGTAAAAAGTACCTATTGTAATATACTTTGGCAAATTATTACGTTACATTTGAAATTTGCATCGAATCCTGGTTTATTTTAATTAACATTATCACAAAGTGGGTAAATAAATTATCAATTAATTAACCAGACGATCACTACTACTACAGGAAAAAGGCCAAATTCAGTAAGTATAGAATTTAAAGTAAAACAAAATTGGGAGAAAAATAATAAAATTTCAGATTTAAACAAAAATTATGGAGAATGGAAGGTTACAGTGCATTCCAGATTTGGTTGAACTCATCGCCTTCCACTGCAACCCAGATGGATCTATTGTGATAAAATTGTTGAATCAATCACTCCACTGACAGCACAATGTTTCTTTTAAAATATCTGCGATCAATTCAAACTAAGACTGGTCCTATTACTGATCCTTATCCAATAATTACAGTAGAAACAGCTAATGGATTTACTTGCACCACATCAACTACATCATTCTTAGTTGTATATTTAATTACCTGCATTTTAAATCGCTTTCAATAACAAATTGTTTACATGAGTGATTTAAAAATTTTTATAATTTTAGTCTCATTTTTAAATCCTACGATTAATTAAAAAAATTACTTCTCAGGTATTATTGGGTAATTTGATTTGCAAAGCCGAAGAAAGTCTGTTGTTAAATAGCATTCTTAGTATCAGCCAGCAGTTCAAACTTCAAAAACGTTCACTATGTCAAGGGCCGTAAGTTATGTGTCGTGTCCCTTTAGGAAGTTCTAGATTAATTTGAAAAACAAAACTATATTATATATATTTTAATACCTCATTAGTTCAAATGTATTTATATAAATGTGTAATGATTTTAATAAATTTATTATTCCGAAAAAGATATTAATTTTGATTTTCCGAATAAAATCCAATCTGATAAAATGTTTAATCAAAATGTTTCCAGTTTTATTTTTACTTTATTGCATTATTGTTTATATAGCAGCATTGTTTTTAGTTTATTATATATTTTTTATATTAATAAATACAATTCTTTTAATTGAAGTTATATGTTATAAAACAATAACAGTAGATATAAAATTATCATATAGCTCAACTATTTTACATTTGTAAAAATTTATTTTTCCTACGACCACTTAGGAAAGTGACACATATCACACTATATAGTCCTATGGAAAGTGCCCTATATCACACGCGTATGAATAAGAATTTACTTTCCACCCGAGTGAGAATATGTTACTTTCCGCAGTAGTTGTCACAAAATGTCAAACACCTAATTTCTATTTTGATCTATGTAATGTCCATATTAATACTAAAATCGATATGATTGTTAAATTATTGAAATTGTTGTAAATTAGATCCTAGATATTTATCTTTAACAATTATTATTAAAATAATTTTAAAATAATGTTTGCTCTTTATTCTGGTTAAATACATAAGCGATTAGATCATTCAATTGACACAAGGGCTATTAGCGCAGATGGTTAGGACGTCGAACTTATCAACTTTGCCATTTTTCCACTGCGTTCAAATCCTGGCGGGGCAGAATTTTTTGTTGTTTTTTTTTTTGTTTAGAAAATATGAAAACTGAATAAATACGATTATTGTTAATTATTTTTTTAAATACATTTGAATTATTATAGTAATAATAACCTTGGTTTTACATATTTTTGATGACATTATTTTGTGCTCGTAGGAAAAATATTGTACATCACTTGTGTGAAAAGTGATTTTCCACACTCGTAATGTAATATACTATATTTGAGCAATGTATAAATTAGTTTTTGACAAAAGAGTTGTTGGTATATAAAATATAGAAGTTTTTTTAATTGTTGTTAAAAGTACAATCAAAAAGTACAAACAAAAGATCACAGTCAAAAGAAGAATTACCAAGGATTAATAAGATTAGAAAGTTGCTTTGTTGAAGATAGAAAGATCTGAAGATAAGTAAAGACTGATGAATTAACAAACGAGTAAAGAAAGGAAGAATATTTTTAATTCATTATCGTAATGTGTAATTCTTAAATGTTTAATTTTGAAGAAATTTTAATATTTCCCATTTTTGGTTGATTTTGGATACAGATGTTGTTGCACTATGAGCGCCATGTTTAAAAGTACTAAAGGTATAGGTGCATGGAATGCTATCAGAAGAAACATTTAAAAAACGTATCAGAAAAATGTACAAATTTTTCAAAATAGTACTAAATTGGAAAATTTAATAAATGTACTACTGTCAATTATTTTCATTTTTTATTTATAAATCAATATTTATTTTATTGGAATATAGTCATAAAAAAACTATGTAAAAACTACCTATAACTGAATGATAAAGTAAATAATAGAAAATAAAAGTAAAAAAAAATTAAAGTGTATAGAAAGCATTAGTTATTAGGAATTCTTTAAGATGACTTTTAAATTGTTTTAATATGACTTTATAACTTAAGGTAATTAGTTATAAATACTGGGACCTAATTCATAACTTGCAACAAGAGTGGATAAGATGGAAATATCGCACGAAGACGAAGTTTGAGCATGACGCCGTAGTGCGATATATACAATTCACTTGAGTTTTACAGTACATTTTTTCTACGACCCACTAAAAAAATATTTTATGTTATTGAGACAAAATAACTAATTTTATAATAATTTATGACTTTTACTAATTTATAAAATAAAATAAACAAATTAAATTTAATTAGTCCCCTTCCCAGAATCAAACCCGGGCATTTCACGTAGAAGAGAGATGCCGTATCCTCACTTTCACCTCCACATTTAAGATTTTGTTTTAATACTCGTAATTAAATTATGTTCATATAGTTTATTTAATTTTTTTTTTTCAAAATGTGGACCAAATAAAAATATATCGATTCTACACAAAAATAACTCATTTTAATGTATATTATTTAATCTCGATAACTAAAAAATATACTGACAATTGGATTGACAGAATTGTCACTTATTTAAAATTTTAAAAATAATAGTAGTTGAGTGTCCAAAATATGAACTGTGATTGGTGGATTTAATTTTTTTGCAGTGTTCTCACTACCTAGAATGGATATGAAATATGTTCGTTCAGTTGAATGCAATGGCATACTTTTCATTTTGTAATCTGTGCATAGGAAGAAAAAAGTTATTATTAATTTTTTGTTTATTTTTAATCTGTAGACATATTCTATATTATTAGAAATCAAAAACTGTAAATCATCAAAACCATAACCCTTATTCTTGTTTCTGAAATGCCTATTGTCTTTCCAACCAGCTTATAACCCTCAAATTAAAATTGTACCAAAATAATAATGCCTCCAACGAATTAGAAAAATAAAACAAAAAAAAATGTGTTTCTACACCCACATGGATATTAGCTTATATACGCACAGAGTACAAAACGAAAAAGTATGCCAAACGAATATATTTCATATCCATCTTCCTAGTCAAAACACTCCAAAAAATTAGATCCACCAATCACAGTTCATATTTTGGTCACCTGGCTACTATTATTTTCTAAATTTGAAATAAGTAACAATTCCGTCAAACTAATTGTCAGTATATGTTTTAGTTATTGAGAATAAATATATGTAAAAATGTATGGTGTCTCGATGGAGGTTGGACCAGGGCGTTTAGCTGACATGCAAGAGGCCTAGGTTCAAATCTGAGGTGGATCAATTATTTTTTTTTTTGTTTTTTGTTTCTGTTTTTTTTTGTTTTTTTGTTTTTTTGTTTTTTTCTGGTTCTTTTGTAAGCTATTGCATAGCTTTTATCGCGGGCTTTGAGCGCGGCGACCGAATCAAGAAAAAAAAAAACGAAACCGTAAAGAAAAAAAAAAAACCTAACACCCCCCACTCCGACCGGCACAGCGGTGCGGCGTTAAACAATATTAACTTCTCATTTATTCAATAAAAGAAAATCGAAAAACCGAAAAATCGAAAAAGAAATTCTGTAACGAAAATAAACCTACTGTTGTTTTAGAATTTTATGATTTTACTATTCCACAATTAAATATCAGTATTATTAATATATCTATATACAGTTCACAAAGACACGCTGAGGTTCAGACTTAGAAAACAGTTGTCAAACTACAAAAAAAGTGATGCGTTCAACTCCATTACAGCTAAACGACTGTGTACGTTTAGCGCATAGTACCCTTCGAGCAAATATGCTCGAATATAGTATCGCATAAATATTTTATGTCTGGCACTGCTGTACAACGAGATCGAAAGGTGCTCGATTAATGATGAACAGCTTAACTTTAGTGTCTCCTATTAGCTGAACCGAATGTTTTTCAAATTTCTATTTATAGTAGCCCGCGATATCCAATCGTAAGTCTGTGATTTTGCTAATCGCCGTGTTGAGTGAGCACAGGTGGATAATGTTTGTTTATCCACAACCTAGAGTAAAAAAAACAGATTTGCTTGTAATATTAAAAAGCTTAAATCTCAGACCTAGTTATGTTGTGGATGAGATGGCTACGGCATTTACCGTAATACGTTTACCACCGTATTATTGTACATTAAATTCAATGGAATTGATTGGAGTAACATCAAAAGAGAGGAAAGAAAAAAATAATCCTACATTGACAAGGGGGTAGCCATGTGTGAGTTGAAGTAATTTTAAGGTGAAGGGGGGAGAAAAAGTCCTTTATATCTCACAAGGAAAGTCCAATGTTTAATTATTCAACAAAACATTGAGTGCGACCGGTTTCGAAGTAACATCACTTCATCTTCAGGCTCGCCTAGTGGAAAGGAGAATATGTGGTGTAAGGTGTGTTGACTTTGAGCCCACAATATATAAAATAGTAAAAAATAGAAAAAACTCACCATACTCTCCATCCACTAGGGAATACTACAAACCAGTTTCATCAAAACGTGGGGGATGAAATAAATTGTAAAACAAAACAATGTTACAAGTTATAAAGTTAAAAATATTTGAAAAACAAATATTAGTCGATAAAACAGTTAAAAATTTTAAAATATTCAAGACGATACAAAAACAAATTACATACATTAAACAGATTAAAAGATAAGGCCTGTTTTAAGCAAACATTGCTGTTTTTTATAAAAATCTAACATTTTTTGAAAGGAGACCTGTCAAGTTAAGGCCTCTACAGGTGGTGGTAAGTACTAAAGAAAAATTCTTGGATAAACTTATGACAGGGTATAGGTAATAAGATGTAAACTATGAGTGAAGAAATATTTATTATTTATTATATAAGATTTGGGCCATGAACCAATCACCAAGTGTATGTGATGTTGTAGGATAAAATAAGAAAGAAGAAGAGATGACTGGATTAACTGTTGTGAAGCAACTGAAAAATAAAAGAAGAAGAAAATGACAGATGTGAAAACGCACAACTTAACCTAGTCCTTAAACATGCACGTTGGTTTTTTGTGGGAAAAAAAAAATTACTTACTGAAATGTACCCCTTGCAAGGAAATATGTGAATAGAAATAAAGGGGGAGGTTAAAAAGGAAGTTAGAACGATAAATTTAGATTAGTGTTGAGAAAACTGGAGGAGTTTCTGACATTATCTGGGCATTTAAGCAACCAACAGGATTTAATTTTAAATTTCTCAATATCTCGAGGCTTTCGAAGCTATTAAGAGTAAATCTATGGTACATAGTACATAGTTCCTACCATAGATTTACTCTTAATAGCTTCGAAAGCCTCGAGATATTGAGAAATTTAAAATTAAATCCTGTTGGTTGCTTAAATGCCCAGATAATGTCAGAAACTCCTCCAGTTTTCTCAACACTAATCTAAATTTATCGTTCTAACTTCCTTTTTAACCTCCCCCTTTATTTCTATTCACATATTTCCTTGCAAGGGGTACATTTCAGTAAGTAATTTTTTTTTTTTTTTTTTTTTTTTTCCCACAAAAAACCAACGTGCATGTTTAAGGACTAGGTTAAGTTGTGCGTTTTCACATCTGTCATTTTCTTCTTCTTTTATTTTTCAGTTGCTTCACAACAGTTAACCCAGTCATCTCTTCTTCTTTCTTATTTTATCCTACAACATCACATACACTTGGTGATTGGTTCATGGCCCAAATCTTATATAATAAATAATAAATATTTCTTCACTCATAGTTTACATCTTATTACCTATACCCTGTCATAAGTTTATCCAAGAATTTTTCTTTAGTACTTACCACCACCTGTAGAGGCCTTAACTTGACAGGTCTCCTTTCAAAAAATGTTAGATTTTTATAAAAAACAGCAATGTTTGCTTAAAACAGGCCTTATCTTTTAATCTGTTTAATGTATGTAATTTGTTTTTGTATCGTCTTGAATATTTTAAAATTTTTAACTGTTTTATCGACTAATATTTGTTTTTCAAATATTTTTAACTTTATAACTTGTAACATTGTTTTGTTTTACAATTTATTTCATCCCCCACGTTTTGATGAAACTGGTTTGTAGTATTCCCTAGTGGATGGAGAGTATGGTGAGTTTTTTCTATTTTTTACTATTTTATATATTGTGGGCTCAAAGTCAACACACCTTACACCACATATTCTCCTTTCCACTAGGCGAGCCTGAAGATGAAGTGATGTTACTTCGAAACCGGTCGCACTCAATGTTTTGTTGAATAATTAAACATTGGACTTTCCTTGTGAGATATAAAGGACTTTTTCTCCCCCCTTCACCTTATAATCCTACATTGCCTGAAAGCGATTTAGATGTTATCAGAGAAGTTATTGGAGGTATATCTCAAGAATTATACTTCAAATGCGTTCTCTATGTTACCAAAATTGAAAATAACCATCGAAAATTTCCGGCTCATTCCTGCATGAGAAACCTGAACGACACTTCAAGTGAAGATGATAATTGTGATGAGATTTGATTTTCAATTTTGTTTATATTTTTACGTTACTAAAAGTAACCACGTATCTGTTGGTTCACGTTATTTTGAAAAGAAACATGGTGTTGTTCCTGTTTTCCTTCTTTAGGAATGTAACCTTGAGGTGGTGAGAAGGCTTGCATGCTTCAATCACTTTAAAAATTAAAGCCAGACACCAGACTAATACATTCCACAGTAATTTAAATTTTTTATAATAAGAGGATACAAATAACAGTTGTTCAAAACATCCTACATTGCTTTTTAATATTCAATGTAATATTTAAATACTTCAATTAAATAAAATAGTAGATGAAATAATATAGTTTCATGGCGATTTTGATAACAAGTGGTGAATATTTATTTCGGATCAATTTCGTAAGTGTTGCCCATAAAACTAAATTTAGTGATATTTATTAAATAATCGAAGAAGGAAATTATGCGAATAATAGACAATCTCAAATTAAAGCATAACATACAACTAATTAGGTCCGTCCCTGGATTGCCGTTGCAGGTGTTTATAAACGAGTACCTTTGTTATGCCGAAAAAGGAAGAATATCTGTACCTCCAACTATATGTTGGCCTTCGTCCTAATAACCTAGCATCCTTAATTTCAAAATGGTAAATGTACGGGTCAAATTATTGAAATATTTGAGAACATATCAATTCGCCGACATTTTAAAACTGCCAAACCTTAAGTCATATGTGTATAGGACATTTTCGGCGTTCTTCAGCAACACTTTCTGTTCATCAATCTCCTCTACATCATTTAATAATAACTTATAAAATGATGAACTAACCATAAACATAGTCAATGATAAATATTACTATTAATGAAAATGTATTTAAAAAAAATGAAATTGCTGCAATAAACACGCATAATTGTTACAATTTTACTATTATATATATAAACATAAGGGATGTATCGTCCCTAATAAAAAGGTCTAAACTGCTTTTCAATGGTTTAATTAACGATCAAGTATTCTTAATTACAATGTTGCTGTGATATTGTCACTGTCTATTCGCGTACTGCCCACTGCGCTGGTCTGCCTTCTCCCGCTCGTCCATCCTGACACGCATGTGTATGGACTTCAAGAATGTGTGTATATATTTATAAAGTTAAATAATTTAAATAGTTATGCGTGTAAATTAATTTATTAAATTCGATACACGCTATATAGGTATATATGTTACATTCTAAAACAGTGGTAATATAAAAAAAATAAATAGCGTATGGTAAAAGTGTTGCAGAAAGAACTATTTTTTTTCAGTTTCTTATCACGAAACAGAAAAAATTATTCATCTACTACGTAGAGACAAACATTTCTTCAAACTTTCCAAAACAATTCGTATCCTGCATCTGAGCATAACGTCTCAACTTTCGAGAAAACGCTATCTGGTTTGTTAAAAGAAAAACGAATAAGCGGAGATCGAACGTTGTTCAAAAATCGCGGATATAGCAAACAAGCCCGCGGAAAGTACGTATAAATCGTCGAGCAATTTATAAAACCGACGGAGCGCGATGCGGAGCGTCGAACAGGGACAGGAACCGTCGTCAGTGCCGCTACGGCGCTTCCTGGAGGAAGATTGATTCGTTCTGTAAGGATCTTGCCGTGCAGCCGACCAGACCGCCCGATGCGACTTTTTGGGTTTCTATCGACTGCATGATGCACGAGTATGCTGGGATTTGAATTTGCGCGAAGATCATTAACCTCTTAGTAGGAGAGCCCACTGCAAATTTCGACCGTCATCTGATAACGAAATGAAATATGCTTCAGAGGCATGTAAAAATACTGTACTTTACCAAACGGCACCTGTGCCTATCACTATCCTGAGCAAAACAGTTAAAATAATGGCACTTCCGGTGTCATAATTAGCGAGGAATGTCGTCATCTGATAACGAGATAAGACTTATGCCATCGGATAGCTATTGATTAATAGAACTTAAAAATGTACCTGTGCCACCTCTTTTCCTGAGCCAAATGCTTGGCACGGCCTATTTATTCAGCCAAAATTCTTGACAAACTTCCGTCATGTGATAACGAGTTGAAACAATATGCATTCGAAGAGGCATAATGTCCCATTCAGGAATAACCGCGTGTGCCACGTTTTAATCTGAGCTAAGTTGCTGGCACAGCGTAATTTCTGAGACGCGCCTCGTCCAACTAATTTATTTCATATATACAAAAAATCACATAAGCCATGACAACGAAAATTATTTGTATTAAAAATTACAATCCTAATAATTAATTTTGAACCTATTAGTGAATTCTCGATTTGTATTCCAATTTTATATACTTTTTTACAGATTTAAAAATAAGAAGAAGGTTCTCAAATCGTCGGAATGTATTTTTTTATGTACATTCAGCGATAATTCTATACCACGTTTGATTTCCATGATTATTTTTTTGTTAGAAAGAGGGTACCTCAGTGGTGGTCACATATAAATTTGGTCAAGGTCTGATGATGGGATACATTAGAGAATTATCAAACTCTTTAATTTGCAAAGGCAACTACCTCTATGATTTAGAAGTTTGTTTTTTTAAATTACTTTTATAACTTGTTATCAATATACAGGTTTATTATTTACCAAAATAACTTAATAGCTATTTATTTAAATAAATATGATTACTATTTTTATCCGTCTAAACAAGTAAACTATTGTAAAATAGAATTAAATAGGTACAGCATTAATTTTTATACCTGAAATATTAAATTTTATCTTTTAAACTATAATCATAGTAGGCAGTTTTTTGGCGTTTCTATGACAACCTGTAAAAATGAATCAAAATATTAAGTAAACAAATAAATCTCGAAATTATCAAAAATTAATTGATTCATTTTGTTAATAGTTCTTATTATTCTTGGATAGATGTTTTTTATACGATGTAATAGGGAAATATTTTCGTCAAATAAAAAAATTCAAATACAAAGATGTAAAGTTATCCCGTGAAATAGCGGAAAATGTTGGTTATCACCCAAAGTGCAAAGCAAAGCTCATGGTTTTGAAAAAAGTACAAGGATGAATTCGATATGTTCAAAATGGATGTAAAGTATAAAATATGTTTAAGGATTATAAATAGCAAAATACGTCTACTAGTGATGAATGGGGTTACAATTGACGTTTCACATTCGAACTGGAAGAAAAACTAAAATCGATACCCATTTTTATTATTTTATATTATGAATGTTTTGATTATTAAAATATAATCCTAATATATTTAAATCAACAAACCTATTATTAACAGCGCACTTAATTTTTAAAGGAGTTTTTTGGAATTTTTTGTCAATGCTTACAAACATAAATCCTGCTTTTATGAAACTCGTCAAAAATATCTAGCGGGTTTAAGACAAATAGTACATATTTTAAGTTTTGATCAAGACACTGATAATCCATGGTGATTAAAAGTAATAAAATGATATAGTGACAGATTACTTTTTTTTATTTTTTTCAACTTTTATGTCCACTTTGTTACTTTTTCTCAAAAATAAAGTCTATATTTGTTTAAAATGGAACCATTAGTGTATATATTTTACAAATAATAATTTTAGGACATTTATTCTTAATGCTATTAAAGATATCCAAGTACGTTTTATTATTTCTAGTTAATTAATTTTATTTTACAGACATTATTGAATAAGGTAACTTAATGTACTGTTTGTAATACAATGTACAGCAAGGTAATAAATAGGAAAAATAATATTAGCAAAATAACAAACAAGGAACTTTTTTTTTTAATTGTCAAAATGTAAAAAAGCTCAGTAAGTTTATAAAAGACTCTAACGGTAATTCAACTTTGATATAAATTAACAATCGTAAAAAAATAGGAAGAAACTAAAAAGTAAATAGTATCTAGAAGATAACAGAGATATATCTAGATAACATTAAAATAGTTCAACTAGATTTCAAAAACATCGATGGGTCTTTTAACCTCATAATAAATTTGATCGCTTTTAATTTTATTGTAGGTTTTTCAAGAATTTCCAAGATTTGTTCGTTTGAAATGTAAGATACATCATCTTGATCCGATATGAATTTCGTACCACTATCGGCTATGTTTTTTAAAAACATAACCTTAACTTCCCCATCCTCTTGCTTTTTGAAAGTTAATTTTTCAGAATTATTCGTTATTTTGGCATATTCAGAAGATAGAGCATGAGTTAACACATTGTACTTAATTAATTGCTTTTTAACTTTATCTACACCTGGACTATTAATTCCCGGTATGCATTATGAATTGTCAGCTCTGTTTTTGGTAATGGAGAAGCATTGGTAATTGACGAAATTACTTTGCCGGTCATATATTTTTGGGCTCGATATGCCCGCATCTTGTACTTATTAATTTCTCTAATCAGCCTTTTATTTTCTAATTGCAGTCTCATATTATCTATATAAAGTTTTGATCGTTTTCTGCCTCTTACAATATTAATATTTGGAGTTCTCTGCAGTCACTAGAGAGTTCGGTGGAGTAATTTGTTGTATTACTTGAAGGCGTTTTAAGTGTTCTCTCTGCTTTTGTTTTTCATTTCGCCACTTGGTTCTCTTTGTTTTTTGTTGTTTTTTTTTTGTAATTGACTTATCAACACTTATCAAACAGCTGCAACTGTTTGAAAAACTGTTTTCTTCAAAAAATGGTAAAAACGAGCATTTTATGCAAACAATTAAAGGGTTGGATTGAAGTCTTATTTCTCCATGTTGGAGAACTATGGAACAAAAGATCTTGCGTACAGTGTACGTCAATTCAAGGTGGAAAAACACTGTAGATGCAAATTGTTCTAAATTAAATGTTGCAGAATGCGGTTTTGAGCTAAATGAACGTTTGGAACCAGTGTGGTTCAAGGGAGACCCAACGCCATTGAAAGTCGATGATGTCTTAAAATATATTGAAAATATTGTCGATAACGACGAGTTGAATGAGTTAAATTATTTGAATAATGTTTTTTTTTAGATTCAGATGATGAGTAAATGTTAAAATTGTTGGAAAGGATTAGATGTAATTTTTTTGTCGCGAACGGGATTTTTTTTAATAATAATGTATTTTAGTATTGATAAATTGTTTGTGTATACATATTTATATAATTTAATTTTTTCATGTATGTACTTAAAAATAAATAATTCAACAATCCTTAGTAAGTATTGAATTCTATTTTCAATTTGTAGTTACATTTTTTTATAAATATAAAGAGTAATAAAATATATCTAAATAAATACCTGAAAAGATATTCTGTTAAATAATAAACCTGTATATTAATAAAAGTAATTTTAAAAAACTTTTTTTGTTATTCGAAGAATTTAATTATTTTCTCGTGTATCTTATCATCAGATGTTGACCAAATTTATATATGACTAACCCGGTGTCCCCTTTTTTAACAAAAACAGATTCATATAAATCGGACAACGTGATATAGATTTATCAGTGAACACACAAAAAAAATAAAATATTCTAAAGATATGAGTATCTCCTCCTATTATTTTAAGTCTGTTAAAAAGCCTTTAAAATTATGATAGAAACCAAGGCTTCAGTAATAAGTTTACAATTAATGATTAGGATTATAATTTTCAATACAAATAATTTTCGTTGTCATGGCTTATGTGATTTTTTGTATATATGAAATAAATTAGTTGGGCGAGGCACGTCTCAGAAATTACGCTGTGCCAGCAACTTAGCTCAGGTTAAAACGTGGCACATGCGGATATTCCTGAATGGGACATTAGGCCTCTTCTAATGCATATTGTTTTAACTCGTTATCACATGACGGAAGTTTGTCGAGAATTTTGGCTGAATAAATAGGCCGTGCCAAGCATTTGGCTCAGGACAAGAGGTGGCACAGGTACATTTTTAAGTTCTATTAATCAATAGCTTTCCGATGGCATAAGTCTTATCTCGTTATCAAATGACGACATTTCTCGCTAATTCTGACACCGGAAGTGCCATTGATTTAACTATTTTGCTCAGGATAGTGATAGGCACAGGTGCCGTTTGGTAAAGTACAATATTTTTACATGTCTCTGAAGCATATTTCATTTCGTTATCAGATGACGGTCGAAATTTGCAGTGGGCTCTTGGACTATCTGGAGTGCATTTATTGGAACCCAAAGTTCTAAATTTTATTATACGGATTAATTTTTACTGACTGGAAGAGAAAATTATTAAACCAAGTTTATAAAAGAAATGTTTGGAAAACTTTTTCTTATTCTTTATCTGCATTCAGCGTGTGTCCCGTTTGGGTTCAATTCGATTCTTTCTAATAAGTGATGCCGGGTAAAGACAAGGTTTGTTAGAATAGTACACGTACGACAGAATGACGCGTTTGTTTTGTTTATAAAATCCGATTTGATAACAGATACAATCAATTTACAGTTAATTTTAAGTCAGACACATCGCAACTTAATTTTAAAAAGACTATCCTGCTCCATATTCTGAACTACTTCACACTGACTGGAACTTTATTAGTCAGCTTAGTGATCCCGAAATAGCTACAAATTATTTTGTAAGATAAAATTACATCGGTTCTTAAAAGGCACACTCCAAAAAAGATTACTCCTTCTTGTACATATCCACCCTGGTACAATGGCCAAATAAACTCCTGGACAAAATTAACGCACCATTTTAATTAATCTAAATATTTACAATATAAACACAACATAAAACTAAGTTACATTGAAATAATCATGAACACCTAAAAATTAGTCGAATAATTTGCCTTATTTTTTCCATAAAAATTTGTTTTTGGTGGAAATGCATAAATAAGCTAGCATAACTCCAAATTGAAAAAAGAAAAAAAATCAGTAAAAGAGAATAAATGCATCTGGGGTCAACCCTAATACCGCGTAGGCCCTCCTCTACTTCTTATCACTGCATTCATGCATCGCGGCATGCTTGATATCAAATGTTCAATAAAAGCTTCAATAGCGACCTCTATGAGTTGGTTGTGATTAGATGACTTCGAATCCTCTTTTTGAAATAGTCCCATAGATGTTCTATAGGATTCATATCTGGACTGTTAGGTGGCACCTCTAATAAAGGAATATTAACATGATGTAAGTAACCAATAACCTGTCTAGCCACGTAGGGACGAGCGTTGTCCTGCATTAATAAAAAATTGGGCCCAACAAACGGAGCAAAAGGCATTACATGTTCGATAATAATGTTGTCTAAGTAATATTGGGCATTCATAGACCTCGTACGTATAGGGACCAACTCCGTACGAGCATCGAAGCAAATTCCTCCCCAAAACATTTTAGAGCCACCACCAAAAGGCACTTTAGGAGAGATATTACAGCTGGCAAACCTTTCTCCTTGTCTTCACCAGACACACTTACGTCCATCTGGAGCTTTAGGGCTAACTCTAGTTTCATCGGAGAACAGAACCCGTTTCCAATCATTAATGGTCCAATTCTGATGTAGTCTTGCAAAATTTAATCTCTGAACTTTGTGTTCTCTGGTAATCAAGGGCTTTTTGGCTGGTCTTATGTTGCTTAATCCTGCTTCATGTAAACGTCTTCTAACCGTTCGAGACGATATAGCGATATTTCGAACATCTGCTAATTCATTTTTAAGCTGATTGCTGGTTACTCTCCTGTCTCTAAGAGCACGTTGTGTCAAAAAACGATCATCAATTTGATTAGTGCAACGTTTTCGCCCTTGTCCTGGTCTTCGATGGTCATTATGTCGCCTCACTATGCGACTGATGCCGGAATGATGTCTTCCTAAGAAATCAGCAACATATCGCATTGAATATTCTTCATTCAGGAGAATCGATGCTCGCACTGCCTCATGCATGCCTCATGCATGTAATAAAAACAATTACAATCAACAGCTTGCTTCTAACAGAAACTTTGCTTTAATCAGCACTTTTTAAGAAAATGTTAACACAGTTTTAGTCTAAAACGAGGTTTAATACGAATTACTGTCAAAACAAGATATTACGTGACACTAGCTAGCTTAAAAAACAACTATCACTGTCAAACAAGGTCCATGGCCTACTTGTCGTACAGTAAGGTATCAATAAATAAAGATTATCCAGCAAAATATAAATGGTGCGTTAAACGGTGCGTTAATTTTGTCCAGGAGTTTAATTCGAATAATTAAGGATAAGGAAAGGGCGTATAGAGTTTATAGAAATGTGGTTGCCTCAATAGTCACCAACGTGTTAAAACTAAAAGATCTCAATTAAAACACAAATTCCTGGAAACTGTCACGTATTATGCCTATATTTAAAAAAAGGAAATATTAGTAATGTTAGCAACTATAGACCGATTACTATTATTAATAATTTATCCATATTATTTGAAATTTTGTTACACCGCTCATTATCATACCACATGTCTCGCCTAATATCGCCGTACCAGCATGGGTTCATGAATAAAAAATCTACCGTATCCAAACTGATTTGTATTACTCAGTATATCAGTGGAAAGTTAGATCAACAATGTCAAGTAGATGTTATATTTACTGATTTTAGTAAAGCTTTTGATGAGCTCAACCACTTTTTACTAGTCAATGAACATATATTTTATAAATTATCCCCAAATTTAATTTCTCTCTTTCAGTCATACCTAAATGGAAGTTCAGTTTGTTCAAAATAAAGGTTTCAAATCAGCTCTATTTTTGCAAAAGTCCGGTGTACCCCAAGGTTCAAAATTAGGACAACTTCTCTTTAACATTTTCATTAATGATATATCAGAAAATTCTCAGTATCTAATGCTGATGATCTAAAAATGTATGCGAATACGTTCAATTGATGATTGCAGAGAACTACAAAAATCTTTAGAAAGAGTTAATGAGTGGTGTGAATCAAATAGTTTGCCTTTGAATCCATCTAAGTGTAATACTATGACATTTAGCCGAAAAGTAAGCCCAATAGTATTCGACTACAGTTTAGATGGTACCATAATTAATAGAACTGATTGTATTAATGATCTTGGTGAGATACTTGACTCAAAATTAACGTTTTCCAAACATGTAGACAAAATGCTTGGTTTTGTTTTAAGAAATGGCAAAGAGACTTTAAAACTTTTGTATTTTTGTTTTGTTAGATCTAGATTGGAATATGCCAGTGTAGTTTTGAACCCTATGTATAATATTTATATTAACAACCTTGAAAAAATTCAGAGAAGGTTCATGAAGTCGGCCTCGTACATTTTGGATGGTCAATATCCTCATAAAGGTTTTCCACATACCGATTTGATATCAAGATTTAATTTAACAGAACTAAAATCTCGCATCAATTGCTTTTCCTATATAATCTTTTACATAATAAAGAGGACTGCATTGAGCTAATGAAATATATATCACTTAGAATTCCTAGACCTGGACTACGAATTCGTGTAAGTTTTCAACTAACAATTGCTAGGACTAACACTCTATCTTCTTCGCATCAATTGGTCAAAGTTTATCACGATCAGAAGGATCGCCTAGATATATTTTGTACTACCAAAAAAAAAATCAATTCTTAATCTTAATAAAAATTAGTATCATACAATAATTAACATTTATGGTATCTAAAACTATCAATGAATAAAGAATAAGTTGTTGGGTATTAAAAATATATTTCCTATATTCCTATAATATTAACACTCTCGTAAACCTCCAGTAGGTGGCGATAGCCAATTAATTACTATGTTAAATGATGATGACGTAGCTGTGTCCTTCTAATTGTAATCGGACCCTACATATAGGGGAAAATGAGTTCCAATGAATTAAATAATGCGTTAGTAGTGATTATTTTAATGGAAGAAAAATAATTTTTAATGTTTTTAAAGAGTAATGAGCAAAATAAAGCATACTGGGGTTTATTCTGTAACAATTCCATTATATTTAACGGCCTTTAAAAATTTTTTCTTCTTTACTTCTGTCATTATTTAAACGGATCTTTAAAATACATTAAAGAACTATCTTAAAGAAATCTGTTTAAGTAATGACAGAAGTAAATTAACGAATACGAAAATATTTTAAAGGCCGCCAATATTTTTAAAGGCCGTTAAATATGATAGCCCAAGAGCCCACTGCAAATTTTTACCGTCATCTGATAACGAAATGAAATATACACCAAAAGCATGGAAAAACATTGTACTTTACCAAATGGCACCTGTGCCTATCCCAATCCTGAGCAAAGTGGCTTAAAAAAATTATTTTATATTAAAAAAATCACAAAAGGCATGACAGCGCTAATTTTGTTTGCTCTTAAAGTTTTCCAGAAAAT
This sequence comes from Psylliodes chrysocephalus, assembly GCA_927349885.1. Taxonomy (NCBI): domain Eukaryota; kingdom Metazoa; phylum Arthropoda; class Insecta; order Coleoptera; family Chrysomelidae; genus Psylliodes; species Psylliodes chrysocephalus. The sequence goes on from OV651829.1 coordinate 14,512,370, forward strand.
AACATTCAAATATATCTTGATATATATCGTTAAAGGGAAATATTTTCTTCCTCTTAACATCGCACAAAAACATCTATCCACGATTAGTAGGTAAATATCATTAAAAATATGAATCAATGTTTTGCTGATTTAAAAATTTATTTGTATGCCTATTGTTGTGATTCATTTTTACAGGTTGCCATAGAAACGACAAAAAAACTACTATGATTATGGTTTAAAATAATTGTCTAACAAGAGTTTATAATTATTATTGACTATCTCTACAAATGGTTTATACAATGCTATTCTTCTTCCTTTCATACATAAACATGGTTTAAAAGGTAGGTAAAAATATTAATAATTCAGGTTTAAAAGCTAGGTTCACTATGAATTAGGATTGTAATTTTCAGGGAAAACATAATTGTCGCTGTCATGTTTTATGTGATTTTTTGAATATAAAATAATTTTTTTTAACCACTTCGCTCAGCATAGGGATTGGCACAGGTGCAATTTGGTAAAGTACAATGTTGTTACCTGCCTTTGGAGCATATTTCATTTCGTTATCAGATGACGGTCGAAATTTGCAGTGGGCTCTCATACTATGATGGAATTATTACAGAATAGACCTCATTGTCTGATTAAATTAAAGTGAGAGATGATCTTTTACCAAATCAGTTAATATTTCATCCTCTTCAGAAGGAAATTTCGAGATTTTATAACTTTTATTATAATAAAAATGTTCCTAACCTCATTTTACTTGACAGTTTACTGTTTGCTCGGCTGAACGAGTGGGCCCAAATCAAACTCAAATTGATTTATACAGGAGTATATAAACCAAGCCATATACGGGATGCATCAAAAAAATGTTTGCCTAAGAGTAAAGTACCTTTATTTTTAACAAACCTTGTATACGACTGATAAAATTTGGTATCAGATGATTGAACTTATAGTTCTTTCACACTTCACTTTCACATTTGACAAAACGACTCATGCAACGAAGACTATAGTAACTCATTTTTGGGAACTTTTGAGTTACAATTATCCAGCGCTTATATTTACCAAAAGCTTTGACCTGAAAAAGTATAGTATGACTAAACGAAGAGGTTAGGCCACCAATAATACTACCACAAAATATAGTATGTCAGTTTAGGCCATAAAATACTACGAATGCAATATTACCTTAGATTTTCTCAAAACTAGAAACAAAGAGTTACTAAAGTCTTCGTTGCATGAGTCGAAAAGAGGAGAGGCAAGATGTGAGTCAGATCGAGTACTTCAGGTTGAGTTTTGGACTGGATCGATGAACTGTATAGTTCAAATCTCACAATAACTGTAGCGCGAAGGGCTCAGTCATGAAGAACTTTTTGTCAAGAATAACTTTTAATTTATACTATGGATTTTACAAAATATAAATAGTACGTATTTGTAACATACATATTACAAGAATATGGCTCGGTCCTTTCTAATAGCTTTAAGTCTTTTATTATTTTGGGTACAAGCGCATTGAAACAAAAATCTTTCAATTTAGGGAGCATCTCACATTTACATCGCGTTCAATTTCTTTAACGTGGATTGGGCCAATTGGGGAACATACAACGACATAACAATAATTCCTTCCTGTTAGGTGTAACTTTCCCTAAATTTCCCTGAGTAGCATTTAACACCACTATTAAAATTGTAGAGACAACACAAAATATTATTTTAAAAATTATCCTATAAAAAAAGAGACTATTTTCTACAAATAAATTGTACGATGAATCGAACATACTAAACGTCAAATTACTTTTTGCTTATCAATGTATAATGAGAATATATACCAATGCTAAAAATTTTACTCAAAAAAATACCCGCTTAACACGCTCAGTCGCTAATATGGAGATTCCTGTACAATTTTTCAAAAAATCACTTAGTCAAAGGTCATTATCATTCTTTAGCCCAAATGTTTTTAACATAATTCCGATACACCTCAGGCAAATAATCAAAACAAAAAAAGTTTAAAATTGAAATAAAAAATATTTAATAACAAATTAAAAAAATTACGATCTAATGATAACATAGTATATAAAAAAAAAACATATTAAAAGCCAAAAGGCCCTTCGTAGTTTTTGTCTACTTTTCCTAAGGTACTGTCTATTTTTTATTTATCTTTTTATTTATCGGTTTATTCTGTCGAATTTCTTCGTCCCTTCTTCTTATTTTTAAATATTGTATCTTTTGTTAAGTGATAAATAATTAGTGATTAAAAAGATCACTTAAAGGAATCTCAGTCATGAGTTTGTTCGCGAATTCTGAAATACTTTGTAAATTCGATTTAACTAATTGAAAATTAAAAAAAAATATTATAATTAAATAAATAATAGAAAATGTAAGTAGAAAACATGCTTATGATAACAATAATGACTAAACTAACTAAATTATCCCAAATATGAACAACTGTTGACTTTTCCAGCGACAAAAAAAAAATGTTGGCACATAATTTACTTTCAATGTAAAAACGTCTTTATGATGGATGTAACCGCCTCAATAATTATCCCCCAAACGACTTACTCAACATCTCTACAAGAACATCGTATTTTTTATAAACCTATTTGCTTGCAGACATCGTTCGTTCACAAGACATAACAACCTCCATTTCATAAAATCTGACGTCGAAATTAAATTATTCTTGCGGCTGTTGGGGCGCAAAACACCCCCTTTATCGCTCTCCCCTTACAGTCTCGCCTGCCTACAAGCGTGCCGTCGAACACTGAACGATAACGAAAACGACATTATAATTTTGCCGTCTTCGATGTTAAATTAGAAAATGGATGGAAGATGGAGTGACAAAAATGATTTTTTTTTTATATAAATGAATATAAAAATTCCGTAATGTTCGCCTCTAGGGCATAGAATAAATTTTCTCCACGGCCACTACTGAATGTAGTTCTTTCGAAATCATTTATAATAACAGAAAGACATTATTGTCACTCTTGATATTGAAAGAATATTCTGAAATACTTGCCTCTGATGTATTTTACACGTATTTTATTCTAACGCTAGTGACAGAATGTTAATTCTCTAATAGCTTTTCGCCGATTGCTGTGAATATCACGCCCGCATCGTATATAGCCATGAATATCATGATTGACAGTTCTACGTAATGCACTATGATCAAAAATTATTATCTAGGATTACAAAATTAATAATAAACATCAAAGTCCATGTTTTTTCTTTTTAAACTATATATATACAAATGACGCGAGAATGTAAATTCAACAATTTTACTTATTACACGCTTATAATAAATATTTACCAAGCCTCGAATAGGCGAACGCTCTTTTTTTTTCTGTTGCGACTTGTCAAATTTTGATTATTTTACAGTGTGTACTGCAGTTACAAGAAGTAAATACGTATAGTTGAAAAATGGTTAATATTCTCAGAGGTATGTATTATTAAAACATATATACATATATAAAAAATTTATCAAATTGCATTTTATAGTAATAATTTATTTATTAAATACAATGCTCTACAGGCTAAATGCCATAATAAGGAATTGTTTAAAAGTTCATTCTCTTACCAAGTTGCTTCTGTCAGTTATCTACTTAATATACCTAACTTTAATTTATCTTTTAAAGCATTTAAAAACAAATACAGGAAACAGCTTTTTAATAATCAATAATATACATATTATTATTTTGTTATTGCTATTAAACTGCTTTTCTATGGGGATATTATGACTAAATTAAAATTTATTACACAACTCTGTGTATCTGTATTTCTGTATCTCTTTTTTTATTCTACACTGAGTATTTATCTGTATGCTAATATTTTTTCTTTGCATTTTGTTAATGTAAGAATCTTAAACTTTGTTTAATACATGTAAGAAGGGAACACTTATAGTTCGGCTGTCTCAACGGAATATTGAATTTACTTGTTATGTGTTTAATTTTGGAAATAGATTAATTTGATGAAAATATCGTGTTTTCTTACATACATATATAAGTAGACATATATATATTTTTTAATTAAGTTTAGATTATCATCACTATTGGGCCAATTTGCTAAAAAATCGCTACAAATTGTCACGCAAAAAAAGAATAAAAATAAAAACATTTTTAGCAGAATAGTGTAATTGTAATAGTAACTGTGTGGAACACAGATAGTATATGTTAGATTTATTAATTACAACTCAAATTTTTAAATATTGTAAGAACCTGTCCAAATTAGAAGCGGCAAAGAAAACGAGGAAACTTCAAGCCAGTAAAAAAAAGCAAAGTTGTCTATAGTGCAAAATACATAAATAAATTAATTCCTCATTTTCCTTATATTATTAATGTACTTACTTATTATACCTAACAAAATGTTTAATAATAATACATATATTATTTAATAATAAAGAACTTCTGCACGTGTAGTTATTTCCCACAAGAAAGATAATAATTATTGTAAGAGGCTGGTACTTATGTTATTTAAAAATCTTGTCTTTTATTAATTACAATATTATTTTTTATCCAAACTACCTACCTACATTCTATTAAAAACTAAGTATAATAATTTCGTAAATTACGGTCCTGGATAACAAACATTCATACGATTTTATTATTTCCATCATATTTATACGAAGAGGAATGACAAAATTAGCGATTTACCTACATAAAGACAAAAATGTTAAATACCTACCGATGGCTTGAATTCACGCTAAACATAAAATATGCGTAATATGGTAGACCACCAACTTAAACACCATCTAAGCAACTTCTAATAAATCGCAATTATAAAGCTGGTAAACTATTATTCGATAGTTGCTAGTTTTGTTAAATAGAGACGATGTACGATCCAAAAAATTCACAAAATGACAACGTTGTACGGTTAAACAAACAATCCCAACTTCTTTTACCTGCATCTAGAAAACTATTTTCTGCTTACTTTTTTAATTTGCGCTACTGTCCGCTTGGAATCGCCATGTGACGAGCATAATAAAATCAAACTTTGTTTTCATAAGCGTTGTGTTACACTCCCGTTTTAATTTTACAACTATATTATTTTTATTTTGTAGGAAAATAATCAGACCCTTACATTTAGTGTATGGTCTGCTTTAGCTTTGATACATTTAGTGTATGGTCTGCTTTAGCTTCGATACGGAAAACAGCGTATGCTGTATGGCATTTTACTTAATTACCCTTCAGATAATTTTTCGAGTGGCCTATACTTAGTTAGGGTTCAGTTAATATTTTTGTATTATTATATTATTATTCTGATAATGTTTAAAGGGAATTTTGGGAAGTTATTGGATATTATTTTAGTTTTCTGTAAATATAATAGTCTGGGGCAAGGGAAATAATGTTTGGCTTGTTTGGCTGTTGCAATCTTTTTAATTGGAATGTCTCGATACCCTTGGGTATACAAGGCCTTTGAATATAATAGGTGAAGAGTTGCAACTTCACACATTCTAGTGGGGAAGCAAAAAAGTTTTCTGTCTGAGCCCTTCTGGCGTGGTTTTCGATAAGGAAGGTTGAAAACGTGGTAGTTACGAGGAGGCCGAAAGTTAGTAAAAGTAAAGTTAATCTATTATCATCGGGACATCCCGGATTTGTCTGGTTTTCGGCAAAAACACAATCGTGAGTAGAAGTATTTGTGAAGATTTGTTGGTAGTATATTCACGATTACCCAAGTTGGGGGATATTTAAAACTTGTAATTTACGACACGCCATTTCACCTCATGTTGCCTTCGCCCGGAGGAATCATAGGACGAAATAGTCAAACCCTAGGGTTGGGTTTACCTTTCCTTGGTATCAACTACATGGGAACCGTAACCTCTATGAAATTTTATTTAATGGATCTTGAGGATTATAGTTTGCTGGCCGGTACGCTGGGTCATCCATCCTTCCCACCATCTTTTAATATGGTTGATGGTAAGAAGAAAAAGTTTATGTCCTCAAGTGATAGCTGTGGATTCGTTGGCTTCTCTAATTTGGAGCGCTCTTAATCCGCGAGCGAGAGAGAGTTAAGTGAACCCTTGTTTAGTTTATTTTTGTCATTACACTATTCTTTTCTTTTTATATTGTTACTCATATGAGTATATTTTCATAGTCAACTTTATTATAAACTTTTCTCCTAGACAGGCTTTGAAACGTGAATCAGTTTGTTACCCAATATTGTTCTTTCAATAATAATTGATAATCTGTTTATTTTATACCATTGAGGTGAGGTCTCTCGAGGACCTATTTTGTTTTAGTTGTATTTAAGAATCTATAAACCATTTGTATTTTATTTGGGTAACTTGTGGTATTGACCTTTTGTGTTTATTTTGTAAGAATCAAGTTTTCTATGCAAACCGAAGTTAAACCTGTTTTAAACCATTTACTGATCTTTGTAGACTATCCTAGATAACCTGGCTCCGATTGTTCGAACAATAGGAACCAAACCAAGTGAAAAATTGTAATAAATTTGCCAGAGAAGGCACGGAAGAATTGGTGACTATTAAAATATGTTTGGGAGAACTTCAGAATTTTCTTCAACCTATTATTTCTCCCTTATTAAAAGATATAGAAGGAGTATCGTCCAGTGTCAAACCCTGGACCTTTAAAGGTTAGTCTACAGTCTCTTTCATTTAGTGTCGCTGAATGTGCACATATCTGACTTAAGGATTATTATATTAAATAGGATTTGTGAGGTAAGTATCAGAGTTCGATCCATCGAAGAATTTTGTACTTTTATTCACCCGAAAAGGTTCTAACGCGATATAAATCCCACACCGTGAAATTGGCCTAGTCGGTGTAACTGTTACTCACTCTGTTTTCCCCTTTTTTTATAAATTAACGTAACAGTTGACTTAATAGATATATTTATACAATGGTAAGAGCTATGTTCTTTAGTTTTTGTTTAATGTTCATGGTTATATTAAAATCACCATTCATATTATAAATTGAATTTATTTGCCTGAACAAAGATAAGCGGCGTTTGTTGAGTCGAATTTAAATTAAAAAACGGTTGATTTTAAGGACGACGAATACAAAAAAGCCTCTCAAAGTACGCAAAAGCATATTATAGATTAGGAATAAAAAAAAATTAAACCATAAATAACTGCACACCCATCTTACCCGAATCTCGATATCGCGAAACATATTGCTCAGAATCGAAGAAAGATTTATATAATCGGTATTTACAGTCTAGCGAGTGCTCAACCGGTGTTAGCCATTTATCATTCGTGTCTCGGCGTTATTAAGCGCTATCGCGGTGATGCGAGTGAATATCGAATATCTAATTCTTCTTGTTACTTTTTTTTATTGGCGTAATTCGCGCCTACGATTTCAGCCCATTAGCCTCCGAATGGTTCGGCGAGTGATTAATGTGATCGTAATCAAATGCGTAGATCGAATTTCGTTTGAAACAAATCGATGTTTTGATAATTCCAAGAGTGAGGTTGTTTTAATGAAAAAGTTAGAATTTTAATTGAAGTTTTCTAGCAAAGAGGAAAACAAAACAATCGAAACCTTATGGCAGTAGCTTGCATTTAGAGACTGAGGTAATTTGTGAGTCCGAATTTTTACAAAAGCCAAATTCTAAAGTTTTAGCTTACCGGACAGCTAAGCACAACAGAGGTGGACTTAAATGGAACACAATTTTTGGTTTAAAATGTGTTTATTATGACAATGGTAGACGGAAAGGTCTGTAATGCTGCCACTGGTACAAACCACAAGCCGATGTTACATATGTGGTGCAACCTCTAAGGACTTCAACCAATTACATTTTAAAAACCATATTAATCATGAAGCTACAAAGTTTGGCTTTCAGTTCTACATGCAAGGATTCGTCTTTTTGAAAGCATTCTCCACTTGGCTTATAAATTTCCAGTGAAAAAATACAGAGAGAGAAAACAAAAACAGAAAAAATATTGAAAAAGAAAGAAAACTGAAACTCCAGAAAAGATTTCGCAATGAAACTGGTTTGTTGGTGGATATACCAAAGGCAAATTTTGGCAACACAAATGATGGAAACACGAGCCGAAGATTTTTTGAAGACCCGAAAGTGACTTCCGAAATAACGGGCATTAGTTGTAACCTAATTTATAAATTACAGGTCATACTAGAAACGATTTCGAGCGGAGATATAATTGATCCGGAAAAATATGACAAATACGCATTAGATGCTGCTCGCTTATATGTGCAGCTGTACCCTTGGCGGACTTAGCTGAACAAATCATGGCTTCTTTGCAGCTGCAGTCAACGATCTCGTAGTAGAGTACTTCAAACTAGCTAATACGGGCTGATCAGCCCTTCGAAATCCAAAGGTAATCCAAATCTCCATATGCACCAAATGTTCCAATTCCAATACTATCCAAATATACCCCCTCTAAGAAACGTAAGCAAATGGGGTTTTCTATACCCCTCCAAGAAACGTAAGCAAATGGGGTTTTCTATACCCCTCCAAGAAACGTATGCAAATGGGGTTTTCTATACCCACTCCAATAAACCCTTTTAATCAGAAAAGGGACCAAATCCAAATTAACATAGGTTCCTAACGAGCATAAGCGTGAACGGCGGTTATGGCTAAGGTGTTTTCCAAAGGGGCCAGATATCCAATTCAAAAATCAAACACGAGGTTGCTGCGAGGTAATGGCGGCCGACAAAATTCAACCACTAATATTCCACAAATGACAGGCACCAAACCAAATGCCCTCACAGTAATGGAGAAAACGGGGACTAATCCTCCCTGCCGGAGATGGCTCACAAACCACTAAAAATCTTCCCTAATCACAAGGATGCTCAATAGCCAAAAGCAAAACTACAGCTTATACAATACAGCTAAAACACTCTCTTGGCGGGAACGGTTTGCGTCGATTCCGTCGCGCATCGCTTAAGCTCCGCCTTCGGACGGAAAAGACGGCTTTAGCGTTCAGAAGCGTACTTAGGTAAGGTATTGAGCCGTGCGTATAAATTTCGTTTATTGCATAATTTCGTTGATTTTGTTTAAGCTCTCTGTTGTGTTAAGTTAAAGGTACTGTTATTATTTTGATGACTTTAGCTGTGAGTAGAATGAGTGAAAAAAAAGACATCATTCTGTTTGTGCAGTCAAAAGCTGTTTTAATAAGGATTATACCTGCAAAAAAATATTCTTTCGTTTTCCCAAGGACCTAAACCGGAAAGTACCACATTATAAGAAATTTTCATTGTTAATAATATAATTTATACAGGGTGTCCCATTAGTGTGTAATTGGTCAATATTTTAATTTATTTTGTAGACACACAAAAAAGTTTTAAATATAGGTTATATGGATTTGAATACATATTTTAAAAATATTTTTGGATATACAGGGTGTCGCGTTCTTGCCTAACAAATCAAAATGTATGTTTTTGAAATGGAACATTCTGTATTTTATTTTAGTTTTAGAATTGTTTGGTAATTCTGTATTCAACTCTAAAATATATTAAAAAATATTACAGTGTTGCCAAGCACTCAATTTTTTTTGAAATTAAAGAATGATGCAGACCCCAAATTAAATTATCATAATTTAGGTAGGTTTACATTAATTTCAAAATTGTTTAATACACAGACTTATAAGATATTAAGCTAACGAATAGTGGTGATAGAACTTGTTTATTTTATACAGAGTGTTTTGAAACATATCTTAAACTGACCGTGTAAGGTGCATCTACTCACAAAAAAATGATTTGCATTTAAACCTTCAAAGAATGGATATCCGCGTCAAATAAACAATAAGTAGTAAATTTGACCCTGTTCAAAATAATTTTTCTACGCCCACATAAATATTAGCTAATCTACGCATAGACTAAAAAACGAAAAAATATGCTATCGTGTTCAACTAAACGAATATATTTCATATCCATTTTAGGTAGTGAGAACATGTAAAAAAAAATGAAAATAAAAATTTTAATCAATCTACATAATACTAATTTAATTATTTAATTACGACTATTAAAACTAAAATCCTAAAAGTTTCGATAAATTATTTTAAAATTAGTTATTTCGTCTAAATAACCTAAAATATTTTTTTAAATTTGTAGATTTTCGTCAGTGGGTCGTAGAAAAAATATACTGTACAACTCGAGTGGATTGTCTATATTCACTCTTGTTGCACAAAACTACTATTTATTTGTTTTCTTGTTTTAATGTTTACATCAGTAAATAGGAACTAAATTAATTTACTTTTTAAGTTTTCTTGTATAAATCCGAATAAATCGATATTACTTTCTCCAACTACAAATTTAGTACCTACCTAAAATAGGTACTAATTATGTAATTTAGCGTAATATTGTAATTCAAATTTAACATTACTATCAAGTTTCAAAATTCCCTACTTCGGTATGAACAGATAAAAATTGAATATATTATATTAATAAAAACTGTCAAAATATTACTTCCACAAATCTTTATTCGAATGAATAAGAATTCATCTAAAAAAACCAATATTGTTAAAATAAAAGCATAAGTGACCGATTATTTATAATAACCCAGAATACCATCGAGTTCCCAGACGTCAGGCAAAGCATTCATTTATCTAGGTATAAACCCTTTGCGCGATGAGTACCACTTGATTTGCATCCACGGGCGTGACAAAAGTCGTTAACAATTGAAGCCCTTAGTGTAAAAAGAATGCAAGCCACAATTTGTCGTGAAGTGACTGTTTTAGCTCAAAACATCTGTTAACAAGGATATTACTAGCCACATACAAATTATTTTAATCCAAAAGATGTGTTATTTTTCGTAATATTCATATTTAAATAATTTTTTTATTTATATTTGACAGAATTAAAACATATTTAAAACTTAATTTCTCAAAACTTACTTAATGTGGCATGTAACCAACCTTATTACGCCAGGGTCTTCAATTATTTCAATAATAAAAATATTTTTTAATCCGGGCCCGACTTTTCCGTCGAATCTAACAGAGATAGCACCATTCCGTCTTGCTTGGTTCTCGACCGCCAAATCAAAGGCGCCGACACGGAGTTGTGGAGCTGTCTTGTATAAGCTGTGGCAAAACCGTCCAACTTAGCTAACCAACAAGTGTTTTTCTTCTTGAACCAACGCCGGCTTCAACTTCCCAGTCTATCGAGAGACATCGCCGTAGACCGAACGTTAGCGACCAATTACCTCTCGATCTAGTCGTCACCTGACTTCTACAAGTCGTTCTGACCAATCAACAAATTACCCGTGCTTACAAACCAAAATTACGATAACTGGAATTCGTGAATACCAGAACTATTCACCACCGGCCGAGATACACATGATTCTCGAAAATTAATAATAACGAAGGGTGTTGTCTTCGTCAAGAATACCTTATTAAAACAAATCGATGCATCTATTACTGTCGCAATACGACACGCACAAACCGATAAATTACGTCTAGAATGTCATGAAATATCAATTCCGAAGTGACACAATTTCCAGTAAACAAACGAACGAACCCAGAGCTGCAACGAACGCAGTAACATTTCCAAATGACAAGAATAGCCCAATAAAGGAAGAATAAGAAGAAGATCATTAACTTAATCATTTTGACGGAGACGTCAAAAATAACAACAAAGAAGTTATTTATTAGTTTTCTACAACTTAGCAAGAACCAAAAGATAAAGACAGATTTAATATTAGATTGGGAGAATATTTGTAATTGGATGATATGAATCTATGACAATTTACTAAATGAATATTGGAAATTTGACTAATAATTTGAGTGAATATTCAAAATACAGGATCTGAAAAAGCGATACATGCGAAGAATGAAGAAGAAATTTACTATACAAGGTATGATGTATATTTAGCTACTGCACAAGTACTAAAACAGGGTAATTTATTCAATAATAGCAGCAAAACTGTCAAATTTTAAGGACGATCAACTTAATGGACTAAAATTGACACGAACTCACTGTAAAAGAACACAGTGATATAAAGAAACGAAGAATGTAGTAAATAAACAACCTTATTTGGATAAAAAGGTAAGCGTAGACTAAAATTACACATACAAGGGGTCATCAAAAAGTACTTGTCTTAATATAAAAACTGGATCATTACATAAAAAACAAACTTAAAATGCTTAAGTCCAACTCTTCGCCAGGCTTAGATGGTATCTCCTCTTTTCTTTTAAAATCTTGTGCTGACACTCTCTGTTATCCTATTTCCCGTATAATGACTTCCTCCTTTAATTCTCACATCTTGCCATCTATATGGAAAACTGCGTCAGTGACTGCCATATTCAAAAAGGGCAATAAGCTTGACCCAAATAACTATAGACCGATAAGCCTTACCAATAGTTTGTAAAGTAATGGAGTCCATAATATGTGATAAGGTTACTGACTTTCTTGAAAACGAACGGGTACTTCCCACCCAACAACATGGATTTATCAGAGGACGATCTACCTTAACTAATCTCCTGCAGTCTGTCAATGACTGGACAAAGGCCTTAGATGCTGGTCTTCCTACAGATGTAGTATACTTGGATTTTTCTAAAGCCTTTGATATAGTTCCAAAGCACCGACTTCTCAAAAAGATTGAACACCTAGGAATCCGAGGCAACTTAATAGCTTGGGTAACGGATTTCTTAACCTCCAGACAATTTCGCGTAAGAGTTGGTAATAGTTTCTCTCAAACCAAATCTGTTGTCAGTGGAGTGCCTCAAGGATCAGTCCTTGGTCCCCTACTTTTTCTATTATATACTGCCGATATTTCTGTGCACATAAAAAGCTGTTGCTCCTTCTATGCAGACGATACAAAAATCTACGCTAATCCAATTACGGACCATCAGTCTCTTCAATCTGATCTAAGTGCGGTATCAAAGTGGAGTTCAGACTGGTTATTACCGCTAAACGTTGATAAATGTGTTGGTCTTCATATCGGTAAAAACAATCCTAAAGTAGTGTATAATATTAATAATAATGCCTTAAAGACAGTATCGTCCCAAAATGATCTCGGCGTTATCATTACTAAAGACTTAACGTGGTCAGAGCATATATTATCAGTATGCAAACAATCAAACTCAACTATTGTTATTAAAAAAGACTTTTGGCAATGTTTCTCCCTCAACGTTTTTGAAAATATACGCAACATATGTTCGTCCTCGCCTGGAGTACTGTGGTCCTGTTTGGTGTCCCGTATTAATCTCGGATCAAAATAGGCTGGAAAATGTGCAGCGACTTGCAACAAGGCTTCCGTATGGTATAAGAAGGCCACCGTATGAACAGCGTCTGTCTACTGCTAATCTGACTCTTTTTAGTGAGCGTCGACTGCGTGGTGATTTAATCGTTTGTTTCGCGCAATTAGGCACATGTTCGGTGTCGATCTTTCGGATTTATTTGTATTAAATAACTACCTTCGCCTACGTGGGCACATGTTCAAATTAAAAAAAGGAAAATTTTAACTCTAAAGTTAGGCAAAATTTTCTTTCAAACCAAGTTTTCTCTGTATGGAACAATTTACCTGATAACGTTGTATGCGCACCTTCAGTTAACTCGTTAAAAAACCAATTTGATTCATTAGGCTAAGTATGTATATATCTGTATAGACACAATAAATTAAAATCACAACAAATTGTAATGTAACTTAACCTAATTTATTGTCTTTATGCTTTTATTTTAATTTTTTTTATTATCAATTTATAGTTATAGTTTATAAAAAAAAAATTGTTTATTTTTAAGTAAATTTTTTTTGAATAATATGAGCTTTATAGGATTTTGGTTCTCAGCTCATGTCAGTAAATAATAATAATAATAATAATAATAATAATAATAATAATAATAATAATAATAATAATAATAATAATAATAATAATAATAATAATAATAATAATAATAATAATAATAATAATAATAATAATAATAATAATAATAATAATAATAATAATAATAATAATAATAATAATAATAATAATAATAATAATAATAATAATAATAATAATAATAATAATAATAATAATAATAATAATAATAATAATAATAATAATAATAATAATAATAATAATAATAATAATAATAATAATAATAATAATAATAATAATAATAACAACTGCATTGTTGCCTATTGGGCAGCTGTCTCAGCTCATACCGCCAAGACTTCGCGCAAAAATTCTCTAGAGAAAATTGTAACAGGGATATTTTTAATCACCTGCATGCTTCTAAGTTCAGACCTCCTCTCAAGTAGCATGAGGAACGTTAAAAAAAGAAAAATTAAATTTTTTTGTCAGAAGCAATTAGTCTACTGTCTGCAAAGCCGCTTGAAGCTGGTAATTCTTCAGAAAGCGAAGATGAAAATTTATACGAATAATGTTAGATAAAATTGTATATCTATATTTTTTATTAATAAATATAGGTTAATTAAACATAAAAAAAACCTTTGTTTTATTTATTAATATCGTTTAGAATCAATATAGACCAAAAAACAATTCGTTCAAATACCCCTATGTGCAGCGGTTCTTAAACAAACATTTTTTTATATTTTATAACTTAACCCATCAGTTGTTCTTAAACAAACATTTTTCTGTTTTGTAATTCAACCCATTAGCCGTTGTCATACACATTTTTATACTACATGTATTGCATCCCTTTTAGAAATACCATTGAAAAAAAAAAAACTCGTAACTTGGTCCCACATACGAACAAACATTTACAGCGTTAAAATCTACTTGAAACTTTCATTAAAGCACCCTTTACTTTTTATACCATTATAAAAAAACTCTAACTCCATTTACTGTGTTACAGCGTACACATATCTAATATAGCATCCAAGTTTCTCTCTCAAGCGTTTCTTATCGTCGTCACAAGCATTAATAAAGGATGTATCTTAGAACGTAGTTAACCTCCGAACACCAAGTCCATAAGAAATTGTTTGGTAAGCGTGCAAGTGAGACGGACGAAACTAATTTGATTCCGTTTGAGATCTGGCAAGTTGACATCAAAGGATACATTAGTAAAGTCTTCTTTTAAGTTTCGGAAAAACGATTTAATGAAGTATAAGCAGAGAGAGTAGTAGCTTTATGAAAGTTTCAAAAGCAATTTTGACTGAAATTGTCTTTTTCGACTGTTATTATCTTTAATATCCTCCAAGCTTATTGAGTGGAATTAGAAAAATTACGTTATAAGAAAAGGAATGAAGTTGTAATATACCATAGGCATTATGAAGGATAATTTTAAATGTGCATTAAAATTAGAAGATTATCAGTAAGTTAGGAAATTCACTTGAGGAAATAATGTTGTTTTCAAGGATGAAAAACGTGTTTAATATTAATAACTAGTGATACATATTTTCTTATTTATTGGCAATGTTTTCTAGTTAAATAAAATATGAATTCATTATATGGGAGGGCATAGTTTCAGTTTGTACTTTTAAGTTTTGACAGCTTTAGAAATATTGTCATAGAAAAAATATTATTTATAAAAATAGGATTACAGTTATTACAATACAGGGTAAAGAACTCATATTCTATAAAACATCGGGTTAACACAAAAATCGACTTTGCACAATGTGCTGTATGTACAGGGTGGGCAAATGTCGATGTTTTAATAGAGAATCTCATTAACTATAAATGGTACGGAAAAATGGACCTCCCATCATCGATCTATTTTTATTTTTGAGAAAAACTTAATGACACTTTCCAAAATTGGCTATTGTCTTTTGTTTTCGAGTTAAAAACAAAAGTTGTTTTTTTTTTTAATTTTCATTATGTGGCATTGTCTCGCTTATTTATGAAAGTGAAAGAAAATAATTTATACCTTCTGGAGGCACGTTTTTGATAAATATCCAGTGGCGTAGTCAATTTTTTTTAAATTCTTCAAATTCGAGTTATAGCATAGAGTTGTATTTTTTTATATGGAACGGGTGGGTAGTTGGCTGTGGCATACCAAAAAAGACAAAAATTTTCACATTCTAACGATATACATACAGGGTGTTTCATTGGTAAATGGGCATGTGTTAACTGCATATGGGGGTCACCTAGGTGGTTCCAAAAAAACCCATACTTCATGGATCTGTCGCCCTTTAAAACCGAGATACAGGGTGTTTTTATCAATTTTGCCGATTTCTTTCTGGGCTCATTACTTTTGAAACACGCTGTATATTTTTTTGATATTTGATTTATTAGTACACCTTAATTTGTCAAATCCAGTGACGTATTAATAATAGGGAAAATACAGGTCCGGATTAACAAAAAATTTACAAATTCTTCGATACCTACAACACCCTGTATATAATAATTTTGAATATCTGTTTACAGATTCGAAAAGAGCAGAAAAAATTGAGTTACACCAAGTGGTTTTGGTATTTTCGCATACAGTTTTTTTACTTATTAATTTCAGTCTTTCGATAAAAAGATGAAATTAAATAAAAAAAATATTTTTTTCCTAATTAAGTATTTACTTTTCCGGTATAAATTCATAATAATAATTAACCCTATTCATTCTTTTAATTTTTGGATCTCAATCTTAAAAAAAAATACGACTGGTCTGTATTGCGTATAAAATTCTTGAAATAATAATTTCAATACTATCTTAAACGCCCTGTACTTGTAACGACAGTGTGGTAATATTTGTTAAAAACGTAAAATATTATACACATACGAAAAGGTGAAAATACTCACATTTCGAAAAAAATCACAATTTTGCTTTGAGACACAATTAGGGGGTAATCATTACAAAATATTATATATTATAAGAAAGGAACTAAAAATAAGTAAGAAACAATTATGTAAAAAAAAATTAATAAAAACGAAAATGAAAAAAAATGAAATAACAGTTGCTCAAAGTGGCCACCGTTTTGTTCAATACATTTCTGAGCTCTTTTAGTGAGATTTCGTATTGCTCTAGTAATCATAGCGGAATTATTTCTGAATTCTTGACAGGCATCCTTGATTCTTTGAAGAAGTTCCTGTCTAGTGTTTACATTAGATGAATACACTTTCGACTTTAAATAACCCCAAACATGATAATCGATTGGGTTAAAGTCAGGTCCTTTTGCAGGCCAGTTGTGAGGTCCACCTCTGCCCATCCAATGATTTGGAAAGTTATCGTTCAGAAAGTTTATCACTGCTACCCTGAAATGAGGTGAAGCCCCATCATGTTGGAAGTACATTCCTGCAATGTCAACACCTGCATCATCTAGAAGTATGGGTAAAACATCTTGCAGGAATTCTAAATAAACCTCACCAGTTAGTCGATGTGGTAAAAGATGCGGTCCAATCAATCGGTTGTTAATAACACCACACCAAATATTAACAGAAAATCTTATCTGTGTGTTTGTCTTTTGGCAAACGGATTTTGTTCGGCCCAAATATGAGTATTTCTTGAATTATTAATACTGTCTCTGGTAAACTGAGCCTCATCGGTAAATAAGCACCTGTGTAAAATTCGATTGTTTCTCAATACCCACCTACTAAAAGCCAGTCGAAGAATTCCATCTCCTTCATGCAGCCTCTGCACTTGTTGTAAATGGTATGGATAGAGATTATTTTTTTTCTACGAACTCTTACAAAAAGACATCTTTCGCCACAGGATACTTTCAGCGAAAACTTGATTTCCGTCACTAGTGAGAAAAAATCCCATAACGTTTACTTTTGTCTCTAGTGACGAAAGTAAGTTCATATATCAGTCGCCTCGTATAATATTTTGGCAGCTTATAATTATTAATAATGAAATAAAAAGATGCTCATTAAATTCTATATGCGTTTTTACCTAAACTTTAATGAATTAAAGATAAAATAAAAATGTATAAAAATAGCGCAAATTAAACCAATCTACATCTAGTTTCCTGGTTTTCATTTGTTTATTTGAAGTTTTATCACTTTTGAGAACTGTCAGTTTCAGTTCGTCCTAAATTTAACACATTTTCATGATGTCTGAGTCAGAAAGCGATTGTACTCCCCCAGAAATTATTTTTAAAGCTGATGAAACCTCTTCAGATTTATTACCGGCCAAATCAAAAAAGAGATATGAAGAAATTTATATCAAATTTTTGGACTGGTGAGAAAAAAATAAAGTGAAATCCGTTTCGGAAACTGTACTACTAGCATACTTTGGAGAAATATGTTCAAATTTTAAACCGTCGACGTTATGGTCCATTTATTCGATGCTAAGAACTACACTCTCTGTTAAAAATGATGTCGATATTAGTAAATATCCAAAGTTACGTTCGCTTTTGAAAAGAAAATCTGATGGTTTTTAAAAGCCAAAAATCCAAAATTTTTTCGCCTGAAGACATAAAGACTTTCCTAAAGAATGCACCTGACTATAATTATTTAATAACAAAGGTAACGGAATTATTATTTTTATTTTAACAAATACTTAATACATAACTACTAATATTTGTAGGTAGCATTAGTTTTTGGATTATCTGGCGCTTGTCGTTGCCACGAACTAAAAGATTTAACAATAAGCGATGTAAAGGATACTGGAAGTATTCTGTTAGTTAAAATCCGTAATACAAAAACAAAAGTTCCGCGTTCTTTTCATATTTCTGGACCCTTTTATGATATTTCTAAAAAATATATGAGCCTACGTCCCGCAAACATGGATCAAATTAATTCAAGGTTCTTTATTAATTATCAGAATGGAAAGTGTAGCAGACAGGTTGTTGGAATTAATAAAATCAGTAAATTTCCTAACGAAATTGCTCAGTTTTTAACGCTTCCGAATCCTCAAGATTACACTGGGCACTGTTTCCGCAGAACATCCGCAACGCTATTAGTGGATGCAGAAGGTGACTTGCTTCTGTTAAAAAAGCACGGTGGTTGGAAATCTAGTAGTGTTGCGGAAGAATATGTTGATGAATCCACGAACAGTAAAAACCAAAAACAAACCAAAATTCTACAATCTACAAAATAAGGAAACTACTAGTTCATCCGATTATGGCGCATCATCATCTGAAATGACATTTAACAGTAGAACAAATATGTCGACATCTACCTCAATAAATAAAAAGCTTGAGTGTGATACCCCAATAATTTTGAACAATTGTTCAAATATAACAATAAATCAATATTTAAATAATAAATAATATTTCTGAAATATTTAATTGTTGGTTAATTTTTTGTTATTCCTAACACAAAATAAAACATTTGCTAACGTTTGTTTTTTTTTTTCATTTTAGTAGGTACCTACATGACATAATAGAGTTCGTAGAAAAAGTATAGTGTTTTACTCGTCGAAAATCATTTTTTTCGTCACTCGTGAAACAATATACTATTTTTCAATCTTCGCCAAAAGGTTGACCGAGGAACATTAATGGCGTCACTGATTCTTCTAGAATATTTTGCTCCAAACCAATATAACCATCACAGAATCCATACAATATATCTGCATATTCATTATTTTCAAATTTATGGGGCATATTAAGTAAAAAATTATCAAATAACACAAGTACAAACTCGCAAATTATGTTCCACTGACAATAATACACAGAACTGTCAAATTGTTTTTTTTTATACTACAGCCACCCTACACTATTACTAAAATAGGAAAATCCAACTTAAATGGTATTGTTCACTGAAATAAACAATACTTACTAGAAACCATAGTATTTAATTACTTTTTTATTATTGCATCCGAAGAATTAAGAAATGAACGAGTTTTAAATAAAATATTAATTAGAAATATATAAAGGAATATTATACATAATACATATTAATTTTCCATTAGTTTTAACAGTTAAAATTTGGAATTATTTCGCAGATTAGTGTTTTGATGCAAAGGTGTACTTTGTTCGAAATGTGAGTGTCTTTTCATTATTTACTTAAAATTTTAATTGTTTTAACAAATATTACTTTTTTAACAAATATTACCATAATTTCACCATAATTTAGTCGTTAAATTTAAAATTTTTTCTTCAATACGGACCTGTCGTTGAATTTTTCAATAAAATTGGATTAAATAATCAAGAGCATACAATAAGGTTGACGATTTTCTTAGTTAAATATCGATAAGTCAATAATTAGGAAAAAAAAATTTTTTTTAATTTAATTTCATCTTTTTATCAAAACACTTAGATTTGACTCAAATTAATAAGTAAGAAATCTGTATGCGGAAATACCAAAATCACTTGGTGTAACTCAATTTTTTCTGCTCTTTTCGAATCTGTAAAGAGATATTCAAAATTATGATATACAGGGTGCTGTTTTAGGTATCGATGAATTTGTAATTTTTTTGTTAATCCGGACCTGGATTTTCCCTATTATTAATACGTTACTGGATTTGACAAATTAAGGTGTACTTATATACCAAATATCAATATATACATGTGTTTCAAAAGTTATGAGTCTAGAAAGAAATCGGCAAAATTGCCAATGAAACAACCTGTATATCGTTAGAATGGGAAAATGTCTTTTTTTTGTTATAATCTATGACTTCATAAAAATTTGCGATATAGATTTAAAACTAAATATTTACTTTAAATAGTTATAATTTTATTAAATTTTGCTTAAATTTTAAGGAATTTTTATTTCTTTCAGTCATTGTCAAAAACGTTCATTAAAACTAATGGATCCGATAAACTTTGAGAGCTTGAGAATAGGATCAGACTGATATATGAACTTTAAATTACCCATATAGCTTAATTCACAAAGCATCTTTAAACATTTTTCGATTATTTAATTATTCGAATATTTTTGCTCAATCGATGTTTTCGATTAATACGAACTCAAAATAAAAAATATTTAAAAGAGGTTATTGAAAAATATTATTTAACATTTTACACAATAATTTTGTTAGTTTAAAATCAAGTCAATGTGAATAGCTACTCAAATAAAAAAAAAACTTTCATCATTCTAGAAGGTGCTAAAGAATTCAAACATGTTTCAACAAAAACAATCCCATATGAACCTCACTGAAAGAAAATAAGTTCAATAAATAAAAACCCAATCTTAAAACAAGACTTTTTATCCGTTTTTTATGGTATCTACTTTAGCTACTGGCTTGATTCATCCGGTCATCAACTTGGAACTTGTTTTCCCTAAAAATTTGTTTTCGTCGATCTCACGCAAACCGTTTCCTAGCACGATATTCTTCTAGTTTCTGAGTTTCCCAGTTTCCCACCTTTTTTCTAATCTATTTTTCTGCGCTTTTTTACACGAATTGGCAGCGCCGCTCGGATCCGAGCGGCGTCTCGACGAATACCGGGGTTGCCCGGGCAACAGACGCCAGGGAACGCCGTGCCCATGGAGACGGTGCCGACGCCCGGCACGCCCATCTCTTGCATGCGTCGTTGGACAGATGGAAGGCCGCCGCGACGCTAACCGCTCGGAGTGAGGGCGTGCGGACGGAGCACCGCGACGCGGTTTCACGTTGGGTGCGGCGATGCCAAGTCGTCAGATTTGTCCTTGGATGTAAAGATTTATCGCTTTTCCAACGAATCTCCAATAAATGGGCGTGTTTAGTAAAACTTTATTATTCATATAATAAATTAATTAATAATAAATAATATAGTTATTGTGCCACAAAAAATTAACTTTTAAATCAAGAATTTAATTTTTTTACAATGTTTATTTAATTGAATAATTAACCTAATTAAATGGAATTTTATTTATTAAGATAAATTCTACTATTAAGTTGTAAATTTCTTTAATCTTCGTTGCCAGTAAAATTTGAATGTTGGTGGGAAATTGTATATTTAACTTGTTTAATTTGACCATGAAGTTAGCAGTTCCTGGATTTATTTTACAAACAGGTGATTCAAATCAGCAATTTCATTATCATGTTGACAAATAGGCGACTCTATTATTCCTAACTTATTTAAATGGACCGGAAAACGTTCGTGGTTGATCTTTTAATTCCTGTAATGATAGATGAGTATTTTTGAAACACTAAATAGAAATATGTGGGAAACCGGTTTTGGTAAATCCTTATGGATTAGAAAATAGGGATTAGTAGAATTTATGGCTGTCTCTGACCATTTTTCCTTCCATTTTTTGCTTACATTTAGTTTATAATCACAAAATGAATTACTATAACAAGGAATATTATCGAAATTGGCTGCCACATCTGCTTTTTCGTTTCCATAAATACCACTGTGGCCCTTTACCCATGTAAATATAAGTTCCTTAGTGAAAGCTGATATAGTAAATGATTTATCTTACAAATGATGAAGTTTTTTGAGTTATTCATTGAAAAGTGTTTAATGCTTTCCAATACGGATTTTGAATCTGTGGCTATAACTGCTTCTGCAATGCTATTGTCCAAGCACCAGGAGAGAGCTTTTTCAATGGCATTGGCTTCTGCACTGAAAATACTACAAATATCCGGAATCCGACATTTAAAGTTACTTACCTGTCAGGAATAAAAAACGCACTACCTACTCCTTGTTGGTCCTTACTTTCATCTGTGTATATAACTAATTTAATATTTAAGTTATCTATTGTGGAAAATAATAATTTTTGATTATAGGCGGGTGTATCATTGTAATGGGGGAATATAACTAACGATTTAGAGAAAATTGAATTAAATTCAAATGTAAATGCTGGTATAGTTACTGAGGGATTTATGTACTTAACAACCTCCTGTGTGTATAGAAAGGATAGTATAGATGAGTTTTTTTAAGCTAAAATTTGTTTGTTAGTTATATATTCTCAGTTTAGTTATGTGTTTCTTAGCTAGATATGTATTGTCGTCTAAGATATAATGGGGGTTCATTAGCTTCTGCCAGAATTACATTACATGGAGATGATTTCATAGATCCAATACAAAGTCGTACAGCTTTGTACTGGATTCTATCGACCTTTTTTAGATTTGTATTTGACGAAGACCCGTAGAAAATGCAACCGTAGTCAATTATGGACCTAATAAACGACTTGTAGAATAAAAGTGCAATTGAAGGTGTAGCACTCCACGATTTCTTTGTAACACAACGCAATATATTAATACCTTTCTCGCATTGATTTTTTATATATTCTATAAGCTATGTCCAAAGCAATTTCGGATCTAGTAGTACTCCTAAATACTTATACTGCGCGACTATGGGAATCGACATGTCTGCCAGATTAATATGTGTGTTTAATGTGATACGATGTGTAGTAAAGCACATAAACGCAGATTTTTCAGTTGACATTGTGAAACCCATATCACCCATGTTTTTAGTATTTGTAGAACTTCTTCAAAGTCGTTTAAACATTGGTTATAAAGCGTTTATTTTCATTGGCTGCTAGAAAATTGATGATACCGTAAAAAAATAGTACAGCGACCGGATTTTCATATTTTTCTAATAGTGATATTGATTAATCATCTCTTTTCAAAATCGGGTTTGGCTATATTTTAAAACAATAATATTACAATTTAAATTAAAACAAAAAAACTTAGGATTTAGGATGAAACAATGTAGGAGGATTTCGCGATTATAAATAATATTTCGATAAGATTAGTTCAATAAAATAGTAAATGTCAAATTGCTTCATAAAAAAACATTTTGAATATTTATGTTTTGACTTTAAATTACTTATACGATGTTAACCCTCTAATGATTATATCGGTTATCATTTGTCAGGGATTTTAAAAATTATGAGTGATAATGGCAACAAGGTAAAACCACATTGATTGCTGTCTCGAACATTGTAAATTAGCCAATTCTGGCGAAATATGAAGGTCATTGAATTGAAGAACGCGTTTCAATTTTATTTTAATTCTTTGGAAAATAAAAAAAAAATGTAAAGGGAAAATAAATCAAAAATTTGATTTGGTCCTCCTATTAGAAAAATAATTATTTCATTAAACTCGCCCATTATTAGACCAATTAAATTAATTTATTTACAGGTAATAAAAAAAAATTGTTAACTGGTCTTCGATAAGTATAAATGGTAGAGAGGAGCTTGTAATAGGTAAAAAAATGCAACCTGGGGTGAAGTAAAGGTTTAGTGGGTTGAAAAGGGATCAAAAATTGTATTATCGCGATTTCCGAAGCAGGCCCCAAATCAAATTATCATAATTTAGGTAGGTTAACAATGATTTCAAAATTGTTTAAAATACAGACTCATAAGAGCTAACAAATAGTGGTGACAGAACTGGATAATTTTATACAGAGTGTTTTCAAACATTTGTAACGTTCATATGTAGTGAAAATAATCATATTTAAACGTGAGACATAGTAAATTTGTATGGATTATCGTTAAAGGTTTTTACTAAATTTTAAGAATAAAAGCATGTCTTTTTATCCCAAATTAATTAAATAGCATTTCAGTTACAAATATCATTGGTTTAGTCATTTTTATCACAAATACATTAATAGTATTTCAATTATAAATGCCATTGTTTAATCGTGTTACATCATCTATTTTAACTTTTATAAGTCCTAATAAATTTAAATATATTGTTTGTTGACATTTTTCTAACCTGTTCCAAGTAACCGTCACTGTCATTCAACTTGACAACCAGTAGGTACGTTTTTCAAGTCATTTTTATAAGTCCGTTCTTTCGAGGTTCTGGCTACACCAGTACCACTCCGAAGGGACTGGTATGGTTTCTCGATGCCTGATGGCTGAATCTTATTTCCGTTTCTCGCCTTTTCGGTTCCATGACTTTGGTGTTCTCTGGAGCACAGGCGGAAACGATGAAGACAAGGTGAACCAATTTGTCTTTCGTTTAGCGAGCTGAAGGCACGGTGGCATTACAAAATGTTTATGTGAAAAAGGTCATTTCCATTGAGAGGTAAATATTCTCTTTTAAATTTATTGGATCGAGGTATAACTTTTCCATTTTTGTTTTAGAGATCAGGCGACCTAACTATAACATATTATAACTATTACAAAAAAAGTTTAAATAAAAAAAAACCGCAAATGGCCGACCCATTGTGGGCTTTTTGGTTTTGCGAGAACTGCATTCTCAAGAGTTTTTAGTTTTCCTCCATGCTCGGGGGGCCCTCTTCAAGCATGATCTGCTACTTTATGATCTGGTGTTCCACCCAGTTTAAAATTGACTTTTAAGTTTGAAGTGCCAGGCAAGGCCTATTTTTTATGTAACTATATTAATTTATTTAGTTTTTTAATTCACACATAAAAATTCTTTAAAATTGATTGAATATTCTTCGTTATGACATAGTGTGAACCGAATATAGCTGTAGGAGAGGGTATAGCGAGTTAAAAATATATGTACATATTTTCTGATAACCATTCAGACCCCTCATGTATCAGTAAACTTGTAGATGCATTTAAAAATTTAACATAAAAATATTCTTTTTATAAAACCCTTTGAAGGTTGAAACATTGCAAATCAGCAGATACTAACTTTAGTTAGGAGTAGACATCTGAGATTATTTTACAAAATCATTTTAAAGATTGAAATTTATAAACCAGTACAAAAATTATTTTCAATATCGAGTATTGGACCTTTTTTATTTGTTCGCCTGGGGGGAATTAAAGAATTTGTAGAAAAAACTAGTTGTTTGATTTAGTCTTTGTTTTTTTAGTTTCTATAACATCAAAATTAAATGGCGTCGACTATTAAAAGTTTTCAGAACCCACGAACCCTGCTTTCAGACTATAGAGCTGCTGTGCTCTTGTAACCTTTCGTTTCCCTGTGTATACCGTCTCAAGAAGGGAACAAAAAGTGTTACACATGTCTTAAATATGGCTAATTTTAAGTCCAATTTACTCAATTTTTTTAAATACAACACCCAAATCATTTTATTGAACTAGTACACACTGTTATCAAAATGTACACAACGATGATTTTATTAGATTATGATATATGACCTGACTTTAGTCTATGATTTAAGACTGTTTTCCGGGTTCACTATTTTAGCATTATCCATGTATCTTAATTATTTGTCATCAGTGTAATTAAATTTTTTGCTAAAGTATTCAAAAGAAACATAATAATCTTTTAATTTTTTGTTACAATCTAGTTTTTATATATGCAACGTCAGCGCAGTAAAAGCTGCGCGTCTTTTTTCTGCCCAGACAGTGTCATTACTGCTATAATACTTATACTGGGATTTTGTGAATGGTTCTTACAATTGGCATGCATGTGATCAACATTTTTCCTACGATAGTTCTGCACATTATTTAAGTTTATTTTTAAGTTATTTTTTGAAAAAGTTGTTTATTTTAATGACATCTATTCAAAGTTAAAGTATCAACTTAGGAGCAATCCTGTATATTGCTTAATATGTAGTACAGCAACTTTTTGTTATCTGTTTTTATGTTTGTCAATTGCGTTGTCTATTTCTGATTTATATTATACATTTTAGTTGGATTCTATTTCGAATAAATACAAGTACAGTCTGTTCGCTATACTTACGCGGGTTTCAGATTAAAAATTTTATGAGTATTTCCAGGTAAGTACCCGAAAGTTTGACCTGTTCTTTGGGGAAATATCAACTGGTTAAATGAAATGAAAAATAATGTACAACTTTTTAATTAAATAATAATGGAGAACCTTTTGTATAATTGAGAGCAGAATTAAACTTCTTCATTAATGGAGTCTAATGTGGCTATTATAAACCTAATAATAATTTTATATTACACTTCACACAGAAAATATTGTATAATAGGAGAGTTATTTAGCTCAAATAAAATATTTTCTAACATAAAAATTTGTTTTATGTAGAGAATTTCAAATGAAAAATAGAAAAATTGAACTTACCAACAAAAATGAAAATCAGTCATTATCATCCAAAATATCATAATCGTCATCATCATCACTGTCATCACCATTAATTGTTATTATGATTGAACTTATTTCGTTTATTTTATTTTCACGAGTCCACCAATCTTCTATTAGTTTCTCGCACTTGGATATACAGTTCCGCCACACTTCTTGAGTTGCAATTAAAAGTGCTTTTCGCCAAGTTTCCCGAACTGCGTCGTCACTATAACTATTAGGTTCAATATGGTTGTTATAATATTGTTTTGCTATTCCCCATATATTCGATGGGATTAAACTGGCAATGATACGGTGGCAGACGCAAAACTTGATGACCGTAACTGTCAATAATCTGATCCACAACAAAGGTTTTTGGTTTTGCGTGTATATTTGCCAAGCGTAATAATTCTGATTTTAATATATATTGTGGAAATGGTATATGTTCCTTTGTCAACCATTCTTTAATTTTATCAGCAGTCCAAGAATTCGTTGGACTTTTGTTTAATACTTCAAAATGGTAAGGTGCATTGTCTAAAATAATAACGCTGGGCTCACTTAAACCTGGGAGAAGTTTTTCATGCAACCATTTTACAAACATTTCTGTGTTCATATTATCGTGATAGTCACTGGATTTTGATTTAGATGAAAATATTAAATCAGCACTTTCTATAAAACCCGATTTTCCTCCTGCATGTAAAATTATGTATCGCTTCCCTTCTCCATCGGTATGTTTGATGGACTTTACGTTATCATCTTGCCATATTCTCTTGGTTGCACCCCTAGAAAATATCCATGTTTCGTCTAAATGTATAAAATTCGCCCCTTCTTCTTTAAACTTAGAATATTTTCTTAGAAAGTTAATTCTCTTGTGCACGACAGAACTTCTTTCACAAAGGGCCTTTCTGTTATCCTCCTTTTGAAATTTGAAACCTAAGTTATATATCACTTGCCATAGACTTGTTCTGCCAATGTCGTCAAATTTTCTATCTATTAATTCTGAGAGAATTGTATTTAAGGTCACATGTTCCTTGTTGGCCCTCATTCGATAAATGTTATCACGAATTTCAAATTTCTTTCCATCTGGAATATCTTTCGTTTTCAATGATGGGCGAGTTTTGCGGTGATCTTCTTTCGGCAGTTCACTATTGTGATTTTGTAATACTCCCCTTAATTTGGTTTCACTAATTCCTAGAGCATCGCATACACGTTGTTGGACAGACATTACCGATTTTAAAGGACCGCCATTTTCTTTTTCATCCGTAAAATACTTATGTACACTACAAATTAACATCTAACACACGTCTAGGTATTTTTAAAATTTCCACTAAATTTACAATATACATACAATCAATCTCAACACTTGCAAAGAATCAATTCAACTGCAATATTTGTAACAAATTTAGTACCTACCCTAATGTTATTTTAATTTAAATCTGACCATTAGGGCAATTTTACCTAATTTCTTGGGTAGAGGCTTATTGGAACTGGTTGTCAATGACTAATTTGCATAATTTTGTTAATCCAAAACCCGCGAAAGTATAGCGAACAGACTGTAGCTTTTATATCCATAGGCGAGTTTATAAAACCCCTGCGAGATTATCTACAAGCATGATTTAATTAAAAATTTTGTGACCAAAATACAAATTTACAAAATATATATCTTCATGTTCATACAACTTATTGAACGACTCTCATAAAAAAGTCCTTGAGTCCCTTTTCTCTGGTTCGACGGCATATACAGGATTTTCATATAATTTCGAGATCGAAGCGTTCTCGTCACGTCACTTGTCACGTTGGCGTTCCCCGACCGGATCACGCTGTTCCATTCAAGGCAAAGAAAAGCAAAGAAAAGTCCGCCTGAAAAACCAATTAAGTTTTCAGTCAGTTTATATTGCTTCATTATCAAGTCAGTTTGCACTGCTTCGTTATCCCGTCAGCGAGGCCGACCATCACGGAGGAAAAACAACGGAAACCGACGGGAAAATTAAAAAAATTGGAGATCGATTTGTAGCGAACAAAAGCGATGTCACGGTGGGCATACAGAAAACGGTTTTGGCTCTGACGGTCTTTTCAACGAGATGCGAATGAAGGCTTGTTGTCTATCGGAAAAAAAAGGAATGTTGTTTTTCAAAAGTGTATTCTGGTAATCTACTCATCGCTGGATAAATATTAAATTGTTAGGGTTCGTTTCAATGTGACGCTGTTTTATAAACAAAGAAAGGGGATAACTCTGGATTGATGGCATTTTTATTGTGCAAAATTATTTACAGGACGTAGGTATTGAGTTCGTGTAGATTAATGGCTTCTTGCTATTAAATATGTGGACAAAATAAATTGGGAATGGACATAAGTACAACTCACTCTAAAAATATTAAATTTTATTAGATTTTAAACCATTTTAAAGACCTCTAACCACTTACGCAAATATGCATTTGGTATAATACTGTATGTTTTGCTTTTTTATGCAAGTTACGATATAATTTATTCAGCCCGGTATTTTCAACTACATATAAAGATAAAGTAATTTGTACTGAAAAAAAATCGTGAGCATAATTAGCAAAGTAAGTAACTCCATTTAAGAAAATTGTACAGGAGAGACAAAAACTAATTTAAATTAGAACCCTTGAACTTATCTAAAAGGAATTTGTTTTTATGAGAATTAATTTAATTTGGATGAATAATAAAATACTCATTTCTCATATGGTAAATATTCCATTTTGCTACTAAATGGAGTTATAATCTGCATTTCAGAAAAAAGTGGAGTTACGCATTTTGCTATTTACAGTGACGAAATGTTATCTGGAAATTAACGGAACATCAATAACTTGCGCTAGATCGAAAGATTCTAGAATATCATTAAATTTGAGAAACAAGGCATTTTCATTAAAAAAATTTATATTAAGATCTCCTAAACAAACTATTACATCAACTGTTAAAAAAATAGACGCCAAAGTATCCTCGAACTCCTCCAAAAAATCAAGTGAATTTTGTGCATGAGGTTTATAAACTACCCCTATAGCTAATTTTTTTATATTTAGAGTTAACTTTATCCACATTTGTTCCCAAAAATAGCCCTAATTTTTTATTATAATTTCACAAAGAATGTATGACATAACTTTTTTGAAACACCCTGTATATTTGAGTACACGTGTGATGTAAGCTACTTTTTGAAGTATAAAGGAGTGAGCAAACTATTAGTTTCATATAGGAAAATCAAATAAATGTTGTGACCCAGAACATTCTTTTTAATAATAATAATAATAATAATAATAATACACCCCCTTACGAGTTAATTTTATCCACCCTGTAGTTCAAAATCTGAGAGGCGTAGGACATATGTTCATAGGAACTTCTTTGCTTCATTTCGTCCAAGGGACACGCCTCTGAATTTTTTCGCAATATTAAAAAAACACCCTGTATAAACAATTATTATTTTCGTTATTCTACGACCAGTTGATCTTTTTAGAGCATCATCAGATAGAACAGATAAGAATATCCAATCATAAAAATAAACGATTTTAAAATCTAACATTCTTATGTACATCGATAAAATGTACTTTTTTTCACTAGTGCGTAAAGTAAAACTCTAAAAGCACTAGTGAAAAAAAAAGCAAAATTTGATAAAAATTGTACATAGCAACAAAATACTTTACGCACTAGTGAAAAAAATAACTTATATTTATTAATATTAGTGGATAATGTGTACGCACGGTAGTAGAAAAACTATTGAATGCAACTTGTGTGTAAAGTCCCTTTTTTGACTTATGTGATTGTCACACACTTGTTGCATAAATAACTATTATTAAAAATTGCCCTTGCATAATAAAAAGCACAGCATTGACAATTTATTTGTGCATGACGAAATATTGGAATGGAACGCCCTGTAGGAAACCCTTTTACAGCGATTATGCCGCTAAAACGGATCGCTTAATTAACGAATGTTACTCAAGGACACAAAAACTCCCCAACTGTGCTGCTTACGAGAAACGATCAACGCAAAAAGTTATATTTTAGTAAAACGATTGCCTTGTACAGCCTTCAGTTTTTACGATGTTTGTTCGGAAAGTGAGGACGCAATTTTCATTGATTGTCGTTGGTTAGGATCTCCCCTAGCTTGGGTCGAATTAATTTTTTTTCCTTCGCATTTTCTTCGACGACGGCATTTTTCTATGTTCAAAATCATTCAACAGAGAAGGTAAATGGCTGTCCTTCAAGGCCTAATCGATGTTTTTCGGTCATTGTTCGTTATTTTTCGGGTAAAGTTGCACGGCACTTTTTTTATTTATCGCTTTGGTGCCTTTCTAAATGGGTCATTGTGACTTGGGAGAGTTTTAGCATCGGGATAACACGGCATTTCATATCTGTTATGTATAACGACAAAACCAGGAAGAGCATTATGCGATTTCGGGAGAGAATTTGAAGTTTGCTTAGGAACCCAACGTGTAAAACGTTACTAATGTATCTAAATTCTAAAAATGATAAATCAATAAAGATCAAAATTGAAGGTGCCAAAATATTTCGGTTATCATCAGTAAACATACAGGGTGAGTCATAAGTAATGGGTCAAATTGTAACTGTAGATTCGGAAGGCAAAATTAAAAATATTTTACTCAACAACAATCGCTCCTTTCTGATCTACAGGCTGTTAAAAAATATTTTTGTTAAAAAAGAAGCCATTTTTTGAGATACAGGTTTAAAAATTGGGGTAGTATACTATTTTTGGCTTGAGTAGAGATATGAGAATACGATATTAATTATCATTTAAACGGTTTTTATAAATTGATTTCAATTAGGGGAATATTACATTTTGTGGTGACCATGGCCCGACGACCAGGTGGTGAGTTATATTCCTTCCATTATCAATTGCAGAACACAGTTATGTGGGGAATCATCAATATTTAATATATACGCACGGTACTCATGCCAAATTAAGAAACGAAAAATAATATTTACTCCCCTTATACAAAGCGGTAAATATTAAACGAACCATCAGTTGTTTACCAATGAAAACATCGAATCGTAAACTTAAATGCACTGTATTGGCCGAAGGTTTACGGAAGGCAGGTGTTCGAAAATATTCCTGGAAGACAGTCTGCGATATCAGTGGAGTACTGTCGTGCGGTGTATTTTGTATGTGTGGTTGGTTTAATTTAAATTTCTTTTAATAAATAGAAATATGGCGTTCTTTAGAGCATGGGCGAATAAAGAAAATGAAATTGCAATATAGTGAGATTAAAGACAGGTATGACTTTAACGATAAGGATTTAGATATACAAACACAACAAGTTATTTTAAATATATTCGAATGTTTAAAAAAGGAAAATATTCAGCAGTCTGATAATGCGTTCATAATAACAATTTCTGAATTAACTAAAGTAAATAAATTTTCCGTTTATCCGGTAGTCACGAAAGGGGTTGCTGTGGATTATTCATAAAACCGAAAAACATGTAAAGAAAAACTGAAATCAGTTGACAGAGCTACCCAAGATTTTATACGAAGGACAATTTATAGTTTATATAAGGAGAACAGGGTTCCGACATTGGAAGTAATACAGCAAAAGGTGACAGATTTTCCAGGATACACTTATACCAGTTTGGAAACATTGCGTCAAGTTTTGTCAGCATGTGGTTTTAAACACAAAAAATTGAATAAACAGATGGCAATCACCGAATCGTCAAGGATAGTTCAATAAAGACAAGATTATTTGCGTCAGATAAAAGGCTACAGAAGTTCTAATAGACACATAATTTATCTAGATGAAACATGGTTTGACAGTCACAATGTAGTAAATTTCGGTCGGGTTGGCAGTAGTAAAAATTGATGTTTGAATGGGCCATGTTCTAAAGGGAAACGCATTATAATAGTACACACTGGAAGCAAAGACGGTTTCGTGCCTAATGCTTTATTATTATCTGCTAAACAAATTAAAAACTGTGCAGCTGATTATCATGAAGATATGACAGCAGAATTATTTGAAAAACGGTTTAATGAACAGCTTTTACCTTACATTCCACCAGTCAGTAATCGTTATGAACAACGCATCCTACCACTCGCGGCAACTCCTTAAAATACTAAATAGTAGCAGTAAAAAAGCTCAAATTTTAGCTTTTATGTCTGAAAAAAATATTCCTATTCCTGCCAGTGATAGTAAAAAGGACCAACAAACAAAGAATTGCTTACTGTTATTAAAGGTATAAAGTTAGAAAAAATGTATTATATTGACAAGCTGTGCAAACTCTTCTCAGACTACCTCCTTACTATTGCATATTTAACCCTATAGAGTTAATATTAGCAAACTTAAAATCAGAATTACGAAAATGTAATCAGTCTCCAGAACTGAGTAAAGAAGTTGTAGAACTCGTAAAGAAAGTTCTAGCAGCAGACCGCCAAGAGCTTTGGAAAAACTGTGTTGAACATGTTATCAAAGAAGAAGATGAGTATGTAGTATTACCCTCTTTACAACCCATCATAATTCAACCAAATGATGACTCTAGTTCAGAGGATTCAGACTGCCATGATTATTTATAAAGATACTTTAGAATTGAATTGTTTTTTTTTTCTTTTGTTTTATTTGCAAAGAATTTATTTTCCTTTATGGTTTTTTCTTTGAAATTTCGTTTTCCAGAAAAAGAACGAATGGGGTACAAAAAGGGTTCAGTTCACGTCTGGTACCCGCGGCGTCATCTACGAGATAACTCAAATCTAATACTCTAATAATCTTGTTTATCCTTATAAAAAATAGAACTACCCCAATTTTCAAACCTGTATCTCAAAAAATGGCTTCTTTATTAACAAAAATATACATTTTTTTCCAACTTTAGATCAGAAAAAAGCGATCTCAGACCCATTGTTATTAAGTAAAATATTTTTATTTTTGCCTTCCGAATCTACAGTTACAATTTGACCCATTACTTATGACTCACCCTGTATATTTCTTTTTAAGAATAATTTTGAAAATTCGGAAACAAATCTCAATAATCCCCCTATAAATTATTAAGACCATCAGCGAACGATTTTGGTCTATATCACTCAAAATTGAAGTCAATGCACCTGTCAGTTTGCTTCTTTATTTCCGCAAATGAAAAAGTACTTACAGATGCCTTTTTAAATACATGTTTGAGTATAATTTTTTTTCTACACCCACATGAATATTAGCTTATCTACGCACAGACTACATAACGAAAAAGTATGTCTTGCGTTCAACTGAACGAATATATTTCATATCCATTCCAAGTAGTGAGAACACTGCAAAAAAATGAAATCCACCAATCACAGTTCATATTTTAGACACTCAACTACTATTATTTTTAAAATTTTAAATAAGTGACAATCCTGTCAAACTAGTTGTCAGTATATTTTTTAATTATTATGAATTAATATACAATAAAATGAGTTATTTTTGTGTAGAATCGATAAATAATCGTAAATAATAGCATTTCGATTTCTATTTCAACCATATTTAGAAACAAAAATAAAATTTTATACAACCTATATGAAACTATTTTAATTACGAGTATTAAAACCAAAATCGTAAAAGTGGCCATAGAGAAATGGACAGAGTACTTGACTTCCACGCAAGAAGCCGGGGATCGATTCTCGGTTGGCGACTATTTTTTTCATATTTATTTTAAAATTAGTTATTTTGTCTTAATAACCTAAAATATTTTTTTAATTAGTAGATTTCCGTTAGTGGGTCGTAGAAAAAATATACTGTACAACTCGAGTGGATTATCCATATCACACTCAGGCTCTTGAGCACTCCTCCTACGGCGTCGTACCCAAATTTCGCCTCCGTGCGATATGGCCATCATATCCACTCTTGTTGCACAAACTACTATTTTTCCGCATCACAATTAACAACATTATAATTAAAATTATTCAAAAGTCTAACAGTCTAAAACGTTTTTCTAGTTTTTCTGTTGTAAATTTCACTGGGAGTATATCGAGGGTATTCTGACTTAACCATGTAACTCGATTTTTAGGGGTTTTGAGTTAAACCCGAATTAATCTTTAGAATGTTTTTACATAACTGTGTAAAATTTTAAATTAAAATCTTTACCCGTTAATTATTTATTTAAAAAATAAAAACTCTATCTCAGACGCTGAATGTTGAAAACACGTAAATCATGCAGTCACGCCCTCTAGGTTTCTAGAGTAAAAGCTGAAAATAACGTATGACGTTTGGACTGGTTTGGTTTAATTTTTTGAGATTTTCGTTTATTTCTTGTAAGTATATAATATTAATAGAACAATATTTTTGAAGATATAAAATATCAGGTAAGTTGAATTTCTTTGATTACACAATTGCTAACTTTACTTGTCAAATTTGTTGTACAATTTATTCATATTTAGTTGATCATTCCTCGTATTTTTCTAGAAAATGCATCCAAAAAAAAAAGAAGACTCGCAAAAAAATTTGTTAAAGGTGTTGAAATTAATAATACGCCAACATTTCTAACTACTTCTGAATCAGAAATGAGTTATATATCATTGTCAATGATTCTAGATGAAAAAACAGGAGAAATGGTGCCTGCTGAATATGAATATGATAAAAATTATTTACTTTTTTTGTTGCAATAAATAATAGAAATGTTTATAATATACATTGTCAGAAGTTATGTATAATGATAAAAATAAGTAAAAAAACGTGGATAATTATTTTTTGCTTTAAATTATTAATATTACATTCAGAAGCAGTATTTTAACTAAGTATTTTAAATAAAAGACTATTTTCGCCAACTATTTTCAACTTTATTTATACCTGTATAATCTCGTATCTCACCATATAAACAAAAAATCAAATTTGAAAAATTTTTTCATGAATAATTAGTATATTATATATTGATTAGAAAGCAATAAAACTTTCAGATTAACAATAAATAATCGAAAATTTTTGATTCTGTTTTTTTGTCTCTCCTGTAAAATAGTGTTTTCTGAAATACGAGGTTACGTCAAAGTACCCTCGATATATGATATTGAAAAACGTTTAAAAGGATACTCAATGATTTCTATTAAAACGCAAGTACTGTGACGAAGTGCCAAGTAAGTATCTTTCGTTGAATGCCTATTATTGTTTTCAACGTTTTCAAAAAATGGACTGAAATATCATTTTCACTTGAAAATTCATTTCTTTTAATAGTATTTTTAAAAATACAAGTATTATTAACCAAATTCCACAAATTTCTAATAATTTGAAAAAAATCAGAAGTATTCTTATAATTGACTTATTGTCAGCAGGGGCGGTTTCTCCATTTAATTTGTGTAGTGAAAACCCAGTTACATTTCATAAAAACATATTATTTTAAAATAAATAACATAAATTCAATTTTAATAATTTTATTGTTTTCATACATATTAATCTCTATTTTTTGGTACGCCACTACGCTCTGGCTAATCGCGTCTCTTCGGCTCACTTTTCTGAGTGATCCCGCGGGAGCGAGATGCTTTTCCGAAAGCCTCTAGCTAAAAAGAGATGTCAACACGTTAACAGATCGGTGAAACGAACAATGACCTACTTAAAATCACTAAAATTATCTTATTTTGCGCAACACAGTGACGTCACAAAGTAGGTCGGGGAATACGACTCTTTCAAATCATAGATATAGAATAAAGAGATGCAATGACGGTACTAAAAGTGTCTGTACTCTTACATTACCCTTTTACGACATATGTCAAACTCGAGATAGTCAGTTTTGATAATAAATTTAAATTCAATAAGTTTCTACAGGTTCCTGATATTTTATAGTTTCGAAACCATATCTGGATTAGTTTTGTCTTTGCTTTACAATCTATTTAAACTCTAACTTACATAAGTTCACATATTTCAAATAAAATTTAGATCCGGAGAGTTTTCTGGCCATCCAAGGCATGAAATCGTCTTTCCCATAAAATTGTCCTTCGACACCAAACATGGAGCCAAATATTGTCAAAAAACTGCTTGACCATTGACTGTTCGTAGTTCTGCTTCCAATTTTTGTTCTAGCATGTCTATATTTTTGAGAGTTTATCATGCCTTCGAGCGGTATACGATACGCTACCTTTATAAAAAAAAGCAACTCCAAATCTAGGAAAAGTTGATGCCAATAGTCAGTTTTTTAACAAGATTCGGCTTCATGTCTCGGGTCGAAAATCATGATGGAATATTTCATGAGAAAAACCATTTCGTGCCTTGAATTGAAATTCTGTGACTTTGTAAAATGAAATATTCAATAAAAATAAAACAAATTAAAAATGTAATCTGTGTAGTTTCGAGGGTGCAAAATATCAGAAAACATCAAAATCAAAAAACTTTAATATCGGAAAACTTTAATATTAGAAAATGTTATTATTAGTAAAATTTAATATTATAAAATTTTAATATCAGAAAACTTAATTATAGAAAATTTTATTATCAGCAAATTTTAATATTAGAAAATTTTAATATCATAAAATTTTAATATCAAAAATCTTTGATATTAGAAAAATTTTATATCAGAATACTTTAACATTCTTTTTTAAATTTTTGTAACAATTTTTTTTATTAAAGCTTGCCTCAATAAAATTCTTTGATATCTTGATATTTTGCATGTCTAATTTCTATATAAACTTCAAAATCAGGCAAAACAAATGTTTTATTCAATTTTTCTAAATTTTGCCAGTTATTTATTATATTTTTAAATATTATGAACAAAATCATAAACTTGTAAAATTTTTTTAGCCTAGGTAACTTGGATTTTCAAAAGAAGTAGAACCGTTAGTTAAAGCATGGAACATCGAACGAATAATTATGTGGTTGTCAGTTATAACGTCTAAAACTTTAAACTCACATGTAATACCCAGAGGTAATATAATAGAAGTTTCCATTTCCATTTAATATTAAGTATACTTTGTTTAAAAAACCATTTAATTATAATAAATTAAATACAAAAAATACTTTAAAATGTCAAAGTCATCTTCCATCAAATCTATTGTCAATTTCTATTGACCCCTTTTGTTCAATAAAAAAAAAAAGTGTAGTGTCCTTTCCTATCTGTATTTAACTGAGTTTCATCTGGCCATCAGCCGAGGTAATTTAATAACAAGTTCGTGGCCTTTTCTTGTGCGGATATCCAGCCCGTTCGGCCTACTCAGCGTCAGGCGATAAAAATTTATAAACAACGCCACAATGCAGAGATGCACTTTGGGATAGAGAGTCTGCAGTATTGACCTACATCGAGTTAACTGGCTAGACGATAAGAAAAAATGAGATATTAGGTTACTAGGACTGTTTACAATTCGGTTAAATCGTAATCAACCTTTTGTTTGGATTTTAATGCCGCTGATTAATATATAAGTACTAGCGTAAAAAAATAATTTATTTTCAATAATAGTAATATCTCTACATCTCTAAAAATGTGACGATTGTTTAAAATGAAACAGATTTTTGATAATTTAATAAATATTTAAAAAAAGCTAATAAGTTTCTAAAAATAATGAAGTTAATGTAAATACATATTTCATGTTTTAGGAACAGAGGTTTACATGAAACTAATATGTGAGATATTTAAACCTAAAAATTTTGTATAGTCTGTGGCTTCTATAGTATCCATATTCCATATTTATTAAAATATTAGGACTAATACATTTAAAGATTCGTATTTTTTTTTTAAATTTAATGAAAGAAAATTTGCAGTGCACCTTCTTTTAAAAGATTTGAGATTATTACTAATATTTACATGAAGAATATTTTTATTATGTTACAAAATAGTAGTATCGTCAGCAAATAGAGAATAGAGTGAAACTGAGATATTTAACTTACTTAAATCATTTATATAAATTAAGAAACAGGGTGGGCCCAAGAACAAAACCTTGAGGGACACCCCAATTTATGTCGCTTTTTTGAGAGTCTGAAACAGTTCGGACTGTATGCAACCTAAAAATGATGTTCTATGTGTACCAGAGCTCTTAAGTTAATGGAGTACCAGAAAACAATAGTGAAGTCACATTCTCTAAAAATAGAGTAATAATAAAAAAGGATAATGTAAATATTTTAGAAGGTAAAAAGGAAAATGGCCTATATGTTAAAAAAACAAATCTGGAAAAGGACAATTTGAAGAAGGTAACGATACCGCAGGAAGCGCGTAGCTAGGTTGTTTTTTTGGGGGGGGGGGGGGGGGGGGGGGGGGGTAATACTTTTCACATTATTGGTGAATGCGTAGCGTTATCTTAGAATATGGTACCAATGCAACTAGAGTTCATATGTGTATTTCTAGAAAAAAGAGTGAGTTTTATAATTGTTTTTAATTTTTTATATATTTATACATGGTGTTTCAGAATAAAGTACCGAAATTTTGGGGATTTGTAGATCTTAATTATAAAGAAAAGCAAATATAATTTTCCTATAAACGTCCCAGTTTTTATTCTACAGGGTGATAAAGTGAATTTCATAAATACATATTTTCTAAATATCTTCTATTAACTTATACTGATAGCTTGAATAATTTCATAAAACTTTTATTCAAAACTTTTTTGTAAATTTATCAGAAATATAATTGTAGTAAGTTGCATTAACTTTTGTACACGTTGTATATAAATTTCAACTTCTATCTTATAACTAGCATGTTAAATTTCTTAAATATGTGTTATGTAAGAAATATTTTTAGATACCATGGCGACAGTATTCAAATTTATTTCCTATTTTACTTACTCCTGTAATTTTGGGATGTTTGTAATTTTTTCTCTGGTTAAAATGATGTTTTGAATATCTTAAATACCTTTTAGTTTAAAAATAAATAGAATAAAAGATGGGATGAGTTAGTTCAGACTTAACCGTTAAAAGAATCCATGGGGTGACGTCACGTCACGGCTGACTCAACAGAAATTTAACGAATTTAGCTATCCTCTTTAATTGTAAAAGGCGTTGGTTGACAATGCATAATAAGATAAAATTTCATATTTCAAAAAGTTTGAAAACTCTTGGATTACACAAAGTGATTAAGTTTAAAAGTTTTCGAAAAGTACTTTAGAGATGATGTAATAATAATATTTAGTCAATTTGTACTGCAATTTGATCAAAACGAATGTATATATCACCGGATATGGCCGAAGGTTAAAAGAAAAAGAGTTTTTTAGGAAGCGAAACGAAATAAATTAATAATTTTTATGGAATTGACACGCTGGTATCGATAATGTTATCGATTGTTCGATATTTTATCAAATATAGGCACTTAAAAAATTGGCAACGTAGCTAGAGAAAATAATAGATTTTTATTTTTTAAGAAAATTGAGGTTATATAAAAAATGGTTTATTTTCTGATTAATACACAGTGATGTACTGTTTTTGACAATATTTTGACGTATTTTTATAAGTATTTGGGGAAGGTTTTGAGATTTGTAGTTAGCAAACTAACACAATATTATTTAGAAAAAAATCAAGATATGCGGTTTTTGTTTTTAATGTGATGTTATTGATATATTATCAAAAAAATGTAATGTAATAAAACATAAAACGTCTTTCCAGAAGATATAAAAGATTTTATTTACAGTAAAAATAAAGGTAAAATAATTAATCTGAACAAATTTATAGGTACTTTTGCCTCTCAATTCATTAATAATAGACCAAGTTTCCCTTGTATTATTTGAGCCTCACAATTCTTGTATGATAATACATATCTTTAACATTTCTAATAAGTATTCTATATAAAGTTCTGTAGTGAGAAAATTCTAAAAATAATTCTGTTTGGGTAATTTTTTTATACAGGGTGTTCAAATTAAAGTGTTACAGTTATAAAAAAAGTTTCAGACAAAAGTTTTATAGTTTTTTGGGGGAAATATTTTGGCTAAATTCATTTTTTTATAGCTGACCATAATGTGGCCATATCGAGGTGGACTTTTTTAATTTCAAATTGAAACCCCATTTTTTGTTACATCCCTGGCAGCACATATTAGTATAACTAACATATTTTATACGTAATACTCGTTTAATTTTGGTATTGGTTGATTCCGTATACGTTTACAGTTTACGATTATACATGCCGTATTTTAAAAGATATATTATACGTTTTTTGTATACATCCTATGGTATATAATTGTAAATTTTTCTACGTTTAAATGTAGTTAACAATATACGACTATTTTTAGTTTGCGATGAACTATTTATATACAGTGGGTCTAAATATACGTTTAGGTTTATTTAAATTAAATTCGTATAAATTTACATAATATTACAATATTTGTTCTTCGTTTATAACTCCCGTTTAAATTTCGTCTTGGTTGATTTTTTAAACGTTTACCATCTACCATTTTTATGCTTTACGTTACGTTAACAGATAAATTAAACGCTTTTGTTTGTGGATACTAGTTAATATACCTATATTATTCTACGTTTAAATATAAGTCACCTTAAACGCATATTACCAGTTTACGATGAACTAGTAGACTGAAGTAAATAATATGTATATATTTAGGTTTATTTAAATTAAAAGCTTATAGATATATTTATTTACATTACACCATATTTTTTTAATTATATTACCTGTAATATTTATAACAAATTTCCCATTGTACCGATTTCAAACACCCGAACATTTAAATAACCTGCCAATAACCATGGTGGGGTGGACTAGTCCATGTCGTTTCAGTGAGTGAGATTCGGGGTGTGCTTTAAGCTAAGTCGGGCTGGTCCAAAGTGCGCGTAGTGCAGAGAATCGAATGGGGAGTAAGGTACCGGCAGACGATCGGGAATCAGCTGACTGATGGTGGCTGGTGGCTGTGAAGGGCTCGCTATCTATCAAACGATTCACGCTATTATAAGTTATATTTTTGTTAACTAGTTGCTAACCACGATAATGGTTTTTTATGTAATAAAAAGTTCTTGTAAAATTGTTGGTGTTGTTGTTGTGCCCATTTGCATTGCATGTTGCTTTGGCGTCCTGGCTTTTACGATATTGGTTACAATCATAGGTAAGTTTCTATTAATGTTTTAATTTAGCTACTCGTTTAATAATTGTTGCATTTTACAACAACTACTGTTTTATTACAGTGTGTAAAATGCTTATAGAATCTCCAAAACATAACCTTACGTTTGTTTCTCTTATTTTTATACGTATTTCTATACGTATTTTTCAGGATACCTAGTTAATCCAAGCATACTTATTTTCCTTTGTTTTGGTCAGTTGTTTTTTATTTAATAAAATGTCTAAAATAACCCTGTCTCGGCGTCATCTACTAAGAAAAATAGCACAAAATGTTCAAGATGCTTTAAAGTCAAATCAACTTTTTTTTATTCCCAGTGAAGATAACATTAATAAGGCTTCGGGCATTAATATATCATCTGATTCTATTATTTATAATAATTTCCTAGAAAATAATACAAATTTAACTTTTGAGCTTTTAGAAAATATTTCACCTGAAATGCAGTTAAATTTTGGTTATAGGAATGGGGTGAACCAAGAGACTTAACCGACCGAACGATTAGAAGTGCTATGCAAGATTGGCTTAAGTTAGCTAAGGCCTGTCTAGGACACAACACATCCAAAGTGTGAAGCTAAGATTTTAATTTTCATATATATTTTTTGTTAGTTAAAGAAAAGTTTCGTTTAGTTTGTTATTCAGTATTTTAGTGTTTATTTTTTAGTGCTTATTTATTTTTTAGTATTTTATTGTTTATTTTTTTTTTAATAAAATATTGTTCTGTACATATAACAAGAACAAGTGATCAAAAAAATTTCCTAAATATTTAGACCAATTACAACCAAAATAGAAACAGGAGTTATACCTATTTCTAGTGTATACACACCTGCTATGGATAAAATCCAAACTGTCATTTAAGAAATATTAACATTTTTCCATGGCCTCTTTTAGAAATTTTGTTTTGATCACTTTATTTAATTTGTGTTTGAAATACATTTAAAATAATATCAGGTAGACGCATTTTACACATTAATAAAATAAGATAAATCTAATATAGACGTATAGTAAAACAGGATAATAAAAGGTAGATAAAGTAGTAATGTTAGACGTATAAAAAATAAAAAAAATATAAGTTTATAGGGCGGACATTTTCACGTATATATTGGGTAGCATATCAACGGTATCCATACGTATATTGTAGTACATAAAAAAAACGTCTTTTATACCAAAGTGGATTCGTATAAATATACTACAACTATAAATCTAATATAGACGTATAGTAAAAACGTTTAATTATAGGTGGATAAATTCTTAGTAATCGACGTTTATAAGGCGGACATTTTCACGAATATATTTGGTAGTACATCAACCGTATTCATACGTATGGTAGTACCTAAAAAAAAAACGTAATTTATACCAAAGTGTGCTGCCTGGGATATTCTTAAAGTTAATAAAAAATAAGAAACTTTTAAAGGAAACATTTTTTTGATTGTACTTTTACTTATTGAGTAATATCTACTTGAAAATTTTGCTGCGCCCAAAAAAAAGATGGCCATATTATGGTTAGCTATAAAAAAGATTTTAGCCAAAATGTTTACCTCAAAAAAATATAAAACTTTGGCCTAAAACGTTTTTTTATAAAAGGCGGTATTTAACTGTAACACTTTAATTTGAACACCCGGTATAATTGAGAGACCTAATATTTAATCTTAAACCAGCTGTAATCCACGGCTTTTTTTGCTTAATTTTTATTTTTTTGAGTAGAATAATTACAAAGAAATATGCGCCCTCCGGTGAAATAATTCTTCTATTTATTTGCAAAAACATCCATTAAAATTTATGGGACTGATAAATTTTGACAACATGAGAATGTGATCGAACTGAATGACACGCACTTTAAATTACTGATAGTATAAACGTCTGTTAAAATTTTATTATGTATGCATGCAAATTACTCAATTTAATTATTTCTATATCTTCTACCATAAAGCATTTTTAAAATATCAAATCTCGTCTTTAAAAATTGCGTGTTCTGGGTTGGAAATGATTTAAATTACCTTCGACAGTGTATCTATCATCTGAGCATTTCAAAAAATGATTCGGCGAACATAAATACCTGCATCGAAAAGACGTTCAGCCGTTTCAACCAATTCCCAATTCCGACAAATAACTTAGTCTCCGGAAACAAGAAAGAAAAACTAACATATTCCATGTCGGAAACAGTATCCACTTAGAAATCTCTGGAATTCTTTGCATCGTTCTCATCCGAGGCACGTATAACCGCAAGGCTGCAAGACGTAAACCGTAAGCCGCAAGCTTTAAGCTACTTCTCCCTACGCGTCCGTTTCGTTC
Organism: Psylliodes chrysocephalus; assembly: GCA_927349885.1. Taxonomy (NCBI): domain Eukaryota; kingdom Metazoa; phylum Arthropoda; class Insecta; order Coleoptera; family Chrysomelidae; genus Psylliodes; species Psylliodes chrysocephalus. The sequence continues at coordinate 14,556,113 of OV651829.1, forward strand.
CTAGTTCTTGTTTTTCTATTTAGTTTTTTTGGGTTTTGGTTTTGTTCGACAAACTGGTCGAAAGAGAGTTTTTGAAGTCAATTTTTATCCTATATAACTACTTATTTGTTCTTGTTTACGAGTTATTGAAACTTTTTCTTATAAAGAACGAAGCCAAGTTATAGACTTCTTTCTCAAAGGCTTTTGATAAAGTCGATACGAATATTTTAGTTGAGGAATTGCAATTTTTTTATTTCAATAAAGCTGATACTGTTTTTTTCTACACCCACATGGATATTTTAGCTTATATACGCACAGATTACAAAACGAAAAGTATGCTATTGCGTTCAACTGAATGAATATATTTCATATCCATTCTAAATAGTGAGAACACTGCAAAAAAATAAAATCCACCAATCACAGTTCATATTTTGGACATACAACTATTACTATTTTTAAAATTTTAAATAAATGACAATTCTGTCAAACTAATTGTCAGTATATTTTTTAGTTATTGAGATTAAACATTCATTAAAATTGGTTATTCTTGTGTAGAATCGATAAATAATAGCATTTCTACAGTTTGAAAAAATTTTTTTTCTAAACTCACATGGATATTAGCTTATCTACAACACAGATTACAAAACGAAAAAGTATGCTATTGTTTTCAACTGAATGAATATATTTCATATCCATTCTAGGTAGTGAGAATACTGCAGAAAAAGAAAAACCACCAATCACCGTTCATATTTTGATCAGCCGATTGTTATTATTTTTAAAATTTTAATTAAATGACAATTCTGTCAAACTAATTGTCAGTATATTTTTTAATTATTGATATTAAACATTCATTAAAATGGGTTTTTCTTGTGTAGAATCGATAAATAATAGCATTTTTACAGTTTGAAAAATTTTTTTTTCTAAACTCACATGGATATTAGCTTATCTACAACACAGATTACAAAACGAAAAAGTATGCTATTGTTTTCAACTGAATGAATATATTTCATATCCATTCTAGGTAGTGAGAATACTGCAGAAAAAGAAAAACCACCAATCACCGTTCATATTTTGATCAGCCGATTGTTATTATTTTTAAAATTTTAATTAAATGACAATTCTGTCAAACTAATTGTCAGTAGACAATTCTGTCAAACTAATTGTCAGTATATTTTTTAATTATTGATATTAAACATTCATTAAAATGGGTTTTTCTTGTGTAGAATCGATAAATAATAGCATTTCTGTTTTTATTTCGTCTATGATTATAAAACTATATGAAGTCAATTTAATTACGAGTATTAAAGCAACAAAATTAAAAAAAGGTCCTGTGGTTAGCATTTTTGCCTTTCAACACTGAAGACTCGAGAGTTCGAGTCTCGGATGGGGAAAAATGAATTTCTTTTTTTTTTCATGTTTACTTTATTTTATAAATTAGTAAAATTCAAAAATTATTTTAAAATTAGTAGATTTTCGTTAATGAGTCGTAGAAAAGATATACTTTACAACTCGAGTGGATTGTCCATATCCACTCTTGTTGCACAAACTAGTATTAGAATCTTACGTAAGTGACCGTTAATTAGTACGTTGAATATATCTAAGACTATACAGCAACATTTGACGCTCCTCAAGGATCTAATCATGGCCATCTTTTATTAACTATATAATCGTTTGAAAATCTTTAGATTTGTTTCTATTTTATATGGACAAATACCTAGGTCTAGGCGATTATCAAAATAAATAATTGATAACTAATTATTTGAATGAATCGATTATGTTCGATTAATCTGATCGAAAATATTCGAATAAAAAAAGATAATCGATTCATCGAAAGTAATCGATTATCGATTTTTCACAAAAAAAAACAACGAATAATCGATTATTTTACCAACACCTACACATAATACAGTTAGGACATTGCACATTGGATGAAATTTCAAAATTCATTGTCAAAATTAAAAAATCTTCACCATTTTTTTTTCTTCTCTAAAAAGGATAGAAAATGAAAATTGAAGATAATACCTATAATAGTGACAATAATATAGGGATTTTGTTGGTTTACGAGGGGGAGATTGGGCACGTTGAATTTAATAAGAAATAAAAGTACCATGCAAGAAACATTTTATTTATAATTTTTTTTAACATAGATTGAATTTCCATTCATCGACACCATTATAATCACCACTATCATCGTTATCACCACCTGACAACTCTATCGATTGGAAGTTTTTAAATAATATAACTGATGTGAATGACGGTGTAAAAAACCAAATGAAAAACTATATGAATTAATTTCACGACATGTTCCAAAAAAGAAAGCTAGTAATAAAATGTATCCTCCATGGTTTAATGGGTCTATTATCAAAATGATCAAACAAAAAGATAAAGCTCATTGTCGGTTTAAATCTAGAGGTTCTCTTGAGGCTTTAAATACATTCAAATCCGCACGTACTAATGTTAATAGACAAGTTAAGCTTGCACATTCTCAATATGCTGAAAGAATGGAAAATAATATTCAGGAAAACCTTCAGAAATTTTGGACATACGTAAACTCTTTTAAGAACTCCTCAAGTTTTCCATCTTCAGTACAAATTAATAATGATGTATTGGATAATCCATTAGATATTGTGCAGGCATTTGCAGAGCATTTTTCAAACAATTTTACATTACCAACACGTACTATCGCATCTGTTCAATCAACTTCTGTTAATTTACCTATTTTATCTATAAATCATGTATTTGATAAAGAAGTGGTAGACGCTATAAAAAGATTAAAGCCAAAAATGACTATATTCCTTCCTTCTTCATTAAAGATTGCGCACACATTCTTTCAACACCACTGTGTACTATTTTTAATTTAATATTGAATCAGCCATGTTTCCTGATCTATGGAAATTACCTAGCGTTACACCAGTTTATAAAAAGGAAACCAAAGATGATCTTGACAATTATAGACCTGTTAGCATAATTTGTAATTTCTCCAAGTATTTGAAATCATTATTCATACGTACTTATCTAGACATCTTTCAGGTTCATTATCGCAATACCAACACGGATTTATGAAGGGTAGGTCCACTGTGTCGAATCTTGTGTGCAAAACATCATATCTGATGTTCTTAACTCGTTTGTGATGTATATCATTAGTTATACTGTATTTGTTTTTAATTTATGTTCATCCCACTCTGTAATTGGTTTTTAACTGTTGAGTGGTGTACTAAATAAATAAATAAATAAATAAATAAATAAATAAACAAATAAATAAATAAATAAATAAATAAATAAATAAATAAATAAATAAATAAATAAATAAATAAATAAATAAATAAATAAATAAATAAATAAATAAATAAATAAATAAATAAATAAATAAATAAATAAATAAATAAATAAATAAATAAATAAATAAATAAATAAATAAATAAATAAATAAATAAATAAATAAATAAATAAATTGTCTGATTCTTTAAGTAACGTAACCACTTCAAAGGAAAAAGTGTTAATTTTTTGAAGGTATTCTTCTAATCATGGACATTTTTTAGGATCATAAGTGAGCAAATTTAAACAAAATTAATTACTTTTAAATTATTATTTTTAAAATTTTTAATTGCCTAAAGTGACCTTTAACCTAAACAAATGAATTTATTATATTTCAGGAAAATCAAGATAATTCTTCTTAACACTTCCACTGCCCAGCTCTGTAAGTCTGCGCATGTGCGGTGTCCACCGTACATATGTTTTTAAAAATACAGATGTGTTGTTGCTCAACTTAATTTTTGGATGGAAATAGGTTTACCTTTATTTATACCTATATTTATAAACTGGTAAAAAAATAAATCAAAACGCGAGAAATACGTGGAGGGCACCCAGATTTAAAAATACCATGAATTTATTTATTAAAATCCAACAAATTTATTATTTTTTTTTTGACTTTTTCCTGACAATATCCAAAATAAACAAACAATTTGATTTTTTTTACTTTAATTTTAATTTCTAGACACTTACGTACGCCACTGGCAAAGTTTATTCAACTGATTGTGTTGCTGATAGGTGTTTCTTATGCCGAATTTAGTAAAATTATATTGAGTTATAAAAAATTATAGTAATTAATAATTTTTGAATATTCTGTATTTTGAAAACTAGTAATATTTTATTTAAGCATGTTTCGTTTAATCGTCTTATTTTTAATCAGACAATCTTCAGTTATTCTTTGTCCCATTCTTAATGAGACACTCTGTATAAGTTACGTTACAAAAATTACATTTGAGCTGGATTTTTTAATTTCTGATACCGCTCACCGCTCTTTTACGTTGGTTTACTTTTAGAAAGTTGGAGGACAATTTGACACACAATTATATTAAAATTTAATTCAGTCAAAAGTTCCTGAACGAAAAACATTGTTGGGAATTGTTAGAACTTTAGATACAAGACATTCAAATTTTTGTATGTTTCCTTTATCCATTCAAGATTAGAATATTGTTTTATTTTGTGGAAGTCATTTTATAATAACAATAAAACTATGCTTGAAAATGTATTGTAAAGCATATTTTTGAACTAAATTATATTTTTTTAAATGTTTTTTCTATTTTGGACAATATGACAATAAACAGTTTAATTTTGTTCTGATATTATTTTTTAAATTTTATATATTTAATAGCTTGCTTGCTTGCTTTAATTGTTAATGTCATTTTAAATTAATTAGAAAACTCTGAAAGAATATCGCTCTTAAAGTAACAATTATTTTATAAAAACTAGTATTTTTATTTTAAATAATTTTTTTGAATATCCAAATAAAAATATAAATAATGCAATCAAACATAAATAAAAACGTAAAGACTCAAGATCACACTTCAATCTGAAGATAACAAAAGGCCGACAACTCACCTACTTATGCTAAAACGTACCTACATTTCGCCAATATAAAAGTGCAATGTGTTAACATAAAAAATACATTAAAACGCTATAATAAATGTTTGTAACATTTATAGTAGGTAATGATTAAGACATTCATTAATATTAATAATATATATAATGAACATTAAGTTATTTTATTTCATTAATAAAAAAAATGTTAATTATTTCAACACACAAAATGTTATAGTATATATAGAGTGGTTAAAAAAAAAAGGCAACTATTTACAAAAAAAGCAACTAATTTTGAGAGAAAAAAAAAATTAAAACAACAAGAACAATAAAAACTTTTTAACAAATTGTATGTAAAGGAATTTTTTTCCTATTTTCATTATCTATAAAATCATCTTATTTTGATCTGCAAATTCAAATGAAGACTATTTTTTAAATTTTAAACAATACTTTCCTACAAAATAAATAGGACGAAGAGGGAATGGCATCTTAGCTCACCAGACCTTAAACCAGTAGAGTTTTAGCAGGTCATTAACAAAAATATATTTTTAAATTGAAAGAGACATTCTTGCAAATGTTCTAAGTACTTTATAAGACTGATAGTTTGATCTACACTGAAAAAAAAATTGGTGCCTCTAATGTAAAAAACTTTTTGATAAAGGCTGTAAGCTTTACAACATAATGATTGTAAATATATCCTACATTGATTTTTAGTATAAAAAGGGTTTCACCTTTCTTAAAATTACAAACTTTTTTACTAAATACTTTTTAGAAGAAAAACAATAGGTTTTAATTGTAAAAAATACGAATTTATTTGAGGTATACTTAATTTACTTGCATTTTTACAGTTTTAGTGGAAACATCACAAGAAAACAAAAGATTAAGAATTTACTCGCAAATCTCCTGTAGATTTACAACATTTCGATAAGTTTCAGCTATCTAATTTTACAAAAAATATGTAAAATTAGATAATACTAGTTGAATTACCATGTAATCTTAATTGATAGGCCTGTTTTTACAATAACCCCATGAAAATACAAAGATACAGATCAACTTGCAAATAAATTTGTAAATTCACAAAGTCCATTAGTTTCCTTCACATTTATAATGTAACAACAATTCTGTACAATTACATAATTGCTGTAATTAATAGAAAACAAAAGGATTTTTATTATAATCTTATCAAAATAAAATATATAGGTAAATTTACAAATATTTTGTAAATATAGAGTATTTGTAAATGCGTTTTACACTTGTAATTTTACATATATTCTACGAATTTACATTACCTCGTTAAAATACATACCTATCCAGTTATTTACATATATAATGTAGATTTTCAATATACGTAAGGCCGTTTTAGCATCTTGATTCCACAAGAATTTTGGGAAATTTCCAATAATCATTCAATATATTTTAATGAATAACCTAACGCCGTCAAAAGGACAGAAGATTATGTTTATGAAAAACAACGTAATTTCATTTCACATTGCAAACTTCTGGTTTTTACTCTCATTCTAGACACGTATCTTATATTGTAGGTAGTGGCGGTTTGTCACCAAAACATTGAGAGTTCAAAATGACAATGTACGTTTAGCAGGCGTAAAGTGTCCCTTTATCGCCCGCGGACTACTTTAAAGCCCGCGAACTCTTTATCGCCCGCCGGGCGATAAAGGAATAGTATATTATTCCGTGTAGGTTGTAGATGTGGCCGAATTTTGTTGAAAATAATTAAATAATGGTTGAAAATAATTAAGTAATGAAAGAAATAATTGAGTAATGAAAAAACAAAAAACCATTTTCATTATTCATTAGAAAAAAATATTTTTTATTTCTTTTAAAAATTCACATCTAGTTAGCGAAACAATAGTTATTTATTAATAAACCATTAATAAAATGGGCGTACATAAAATTTTATATATTTGTTAATAAATTATTATTAAAAGGGTCATGCAAAAAATTTCTGGCGTAAACAACGTTTATGGACCTTATATGTTAATAGCACTCGCCTAGCGGCTCGGGCTCTAACTTTTACACATTGCGGTTAATAAACGCCTGTTTTACGCCCTTGATTCTTAAATAACTATTTGGAAAGGCCTATTTTACCTTATAATAAACATTGAAAGTGTTTTTACCTACAACTGTACTGAGACCTATATTTTGTGACCCCATTTTTTGATCACAGCCGCCACTGAGTGTAGGTACTTTTTTGTAGCTTTTAATAATTTCTCTAGCAAAAGCAAAACAGTAGGCAAAACATTAACAGAGCAATTACCGATACTCATTATGTATCTGGTAATTCCGCCCCGATAGGAAAATATAATGTTTAACTTTTAATTGGATATACTATGAATAATAACCATTATACTTGGGGAGTGGTCTAACTTTGATAAAAACTTCACAAACTATATGCCCCAACGTTTATTAATTACTGTCGAAGTTTGGTCATGATTTTTAATTAGGAAAGGTTCTGTTTGTATATTTATAAGGACTGATCATCGTAGACTATAAACAATATTGTACAAAAATTAAGAATAAAAAACTTTTGAAAATAACTACTTTTCTTTTCCAATAAAAAATGTATATTTTAAATTAAGAAAAATATTATATTTATGGAAGATTATATGAAGTATCCGAATGCTGACGTTTCTAAAGCAGTTGAAATCAAAACAACATGTTAAGATTATTTAAAAATATAGCGTAGAATTTTTGTATTGCACAGATAAGCTTGGAAGAGACTTAATTATCTTACCCAACCAAAAAATTAATTTTAAGTTCAAAAACTGTTACTGAAGGGGAAATTTTAAAAAAATATGGTAAATCGTTTTTGAATAAAAAAAAATATTTTGTTAAAAAATTTGTGATATTGCCAAATCGATTTAAAAATCAGAGAATAAAGTAAATTACAGAATGGTTAATAATACAGGATTTGTAGCTACAGAAAACTATATTGATTACTGCTAATGTTAGATCATTTATTTATTTATTTATTTGGGTTACACCATCCAACAGTATAAAACCAATTACCAAAAATAATTACACTTACAATATAATTTGCATCATAAAAATAATAATAAAATATTACATATTAAAAATAGTATAAATATATATAAACAAAAAATAGTTTAATAAATGTTTTAACCATCATAAGAAAACGCAAAAAAAACTCCGTTAGGAAAAAAAATTAGGTTGTCTTATGATAATTAACTCAATCCACAACTAAGCGTTTTATTTCTTTAATTGAAATAGAAAATAAATCAACATCATTTTGAAGTTCACAAAAATTTTGATACATAAAATACATTGGAGAAAATTTTAAAATATTTGTCCTGGGAGTCTGAAAATAGAAATACAAAGGGGAGCGAGTTCTGATACTAGGAACATTAAACATTAGTTGACGAAGTAGTTCGGGACAGTCAATTTTGTAATTTAATAATTTGTAAAGAATGCAGATGGAATAATTCTTGCGAATACGTAATTCAAGGATATCAAATCTATTCAGCAAGATGGTTTGCGGAATATTGCGAGTAGGGTAGACGCCATCTAGCTTGCACCACAAATATTTGACAAATTTTCGGTGAATTTTTTCTAATGCCTGACTATGTACTTCATAACCAGGACTCCAAACAATGGACGCATATTCTAGTTTACTACGTACAAAAGCATTAAAAATTGTTTTTAAAGTATTAGGCTCAGAGAACTGGCGTCCATTTCGAATGACAAAACCCAAATTTCTGTATGCTTCTTTCTAAATAGTATTGACATGTTCAATAAAGTTTAACTTAGCGTCGAAAAGAACACCAAGATCTCTAAAAGAAAGACATTTATTGATGTTGATATTGTTGACAGTGAAATTATACTCAATCGGATTTAGTTTACGAGTGAAGCTGATAGAATTGCACTTGGATATGTTTAGTGGTAAGTTGTAAGAATTACACCAAAGGTTCAATTTATTTAGGTTCTCCTGCATAATCAAACAGTCATCAATACTGGAGATTGATTTAAACAATTTTAAATCATCGGCATAGAGTAGAGTATTACATGATAGGTTTTCAGTAATATCATTTACAAAAATGGTCCTAGAACTGAACCTTGAGGGACACCGGAAGAAGCTTTTATACAAATTGACTGAAAACCATGGTATTCAACTTTCAATTTACGATTACTTAAATATGATTCAAAGAAACGCAGAATAGAAGTAGTGAGTCCAACAATGAAAAGCTTGTTCAAAAGTATACTATGAACGAGGCGATGAAAGGCCTTGGAAAAGTCAGTATATATAGCTTCAACCTGACCACCACTATCAAGGTTTTCCGCAACATATTGTGCAAAGCATATCAGATTGGTCTCTGTGTATCTGCCTGGAAAAAAGCCGTGCTGTGTCGTAGATATAATCGATTATACATGAGCGAAAAGTATTTCATAAATGACATTTTCGAAAACTTTTCCAAAATTGCAAAGGATGGATATAGGTCTGTAGTTTTCTATGATAGATTTGGATCCTTTCTTAAAGATTGGACAGATTTTAGATATCTACCAATAACTTAGAAAATTATCTTCTCGTAAGGACATATCAAAGACCATGGTTAAAGGTTTGGCTAAAATATTTGCACAATCTCTTATTAAAAATGCCGGAATATCATCTGACCCTCTAGTATTTTTAGGTTTCAATCTTTTAAGACCTTTAATGACATCTTTTTCTGTAAGTAGCGGAATGTTACAACTGTTAATATTAACAACATTATCTAGTTTAGACATATCAATTTTAGACGAATTAGTGTACGATGACTGAAAAATATGTAGCAAATGCATTGACAATGTCTTGTGAATTATTTAAAGGATTATTATCAAAAGACATAACATTTGCAGTTTTTCCTTGAATTTATATACTGCCAAAAATAATAATTGGGGTTAGAAGATATTCTATTCTTAATATTTGTCAAATAATTCCTGTAATTTATCGAAATGTCGCGTTTAATTTTTAACCTAAGAATAGTAAGCTCGGTGTAAATTTCAGCCTCTAGTACCCTTCTATACAAACGATAAAGAGATGATTTTTTCCTCAAATCCAAGATTATACTTCTATTAAAGTAGTACCAAGCCAAAGACAGGAATCTCACTGAGCTTAGGTAAACATGCGACAGGATTCCAGGCAGAAATAGCAGCAATACATCACTGCGCAAAAGAAGTATTAAGACAGAAGGTAAATGGAAAAACCATTGTCATATACTCAGACAGTCAAGCGACGTTAAAAGCACTCAGTTCCATGCAGGTACACTCAAAGCTTGTGTGGGACTGTTTGGAAGCCCTAACAGAGCTGGGTAGTCAAAACAGACTAACCTTAGCGTGGGTACCAGGCCACAGGGGACACAAAGGCAATTAAGAGGCTGATTTACTAGCCCGAGAAGGAGCATCAAATGCTCTTATTGGCCCAGAACCCTTCTGTGGTGTAACAAAAACAACTATCAGAACATGCACAAAGCAGTGGATGTTTAAAAAATCTCAGGAGTGGTGGGAAAACTCACCAGGACAGAGACAGGCCAAAAAGTTCTTAAAAGGACCATCGTCTAAACTCACCGAGCATCTACTAAGCCTTAATAGGAAAAATACTAGAATACTAGTAGGTCTATTAACAGGGCATTGTAGGCTTAACAAACATATGTTCAATATCGGTCTGACAGAAGAGGCCTTGTGCCGATTCTGTCAAGAAGAAGAGGAAACGGCAGAACACGTATTGTGCTACTGCGAAGGTCTAGTAAGACTGAGATTCCTTACACTTGGAGAAGAAAAACCAAGGGCAACTAGCTATACCGGAGAACTACTTTCCAGTCTATGGAGTTTACTACAAAAGACCGCATTAGACAAGGTACTCTAAACAATGATTAAAGGATATCCACAATAGATCTGAAAAAGTCGAGGTGGGGGAGGCCACATGGCCCATAGTCCTAATTAAATCTAATCTAAATCTAATCTAAACCAAGGAGGGTATTTTGAATTGTACCTTGGTGCAGTTTTTGGTACATTAGCGGCAATTGCGGAATTTAAGATAGAATAAAACAAATCACAAGTCTCCTAAGAAGTTGCGCATGCATTCAAACAACTCCAATTAATTCTACAGATACTTTGGTAGAGTTGAGAAAGATTTGCCTTTTTGAAATTGTAAGATAATTTACTAGACATAGCAAAACTGGTATTTATTTGAGAAAGAGACAGCCGAAATTCTAATGAAGGATGTAAAATATCTTCGATCAAGTGAACGATTTACAGCGATGTCAGATCTACTAAAGATTAAATCGAGTAAACGGTTATTAAAATTAAGAGTATTATTATATTGTCTTAAAGCTAATATTTCGGTAAAATTATCAAGTGCAATTGTACTAGCATTTTTCAAAGCAATATCATTACGACTAGAATAATAATGTGGTATATTAAAATCCTCTAATATTAACAGTTCTTCATCATTGTTGCACCATTCGTAATTACATAAAACATCATCAAAACATCATATTTGTACTATTTCACGTTAGCGAAACATAACTTTTGTAGAGTAATATAAACTTTAAAGTAAATTTTTAAAAAAGCTGATAAAAATCTATGCAAAAAGTGACGAGAAGTGGTCCAAAATTTTAGGCAGATGTAAAGTATTATATAAATATACAAAATTTTGCACAAAATAACGAATTTAAATTGAATGAAAATAGATTTGCAAACAGCAAAGAATTTAATACAAACAGAAAATACCAATCAAAAACATAAATTATCAATTATCGTGAAATTGTTCCATTATTTAATTTCTCACACAGTTTACTTACGAGTACTTATGTTTTGTGTGCGTATCTTTAACTCTCGCTGATGCGTGTACACTTTGAATTTTAAGTGTCTATTTGAAATTCCTTATGTTTTTCGAAAAAAATATAAATAGATGGACGTGTTGAATAAAATGAATCATTTAATTTTGAATGAAACGATTCGCATGCATCTATGGTGTTACTAATTGATTGAGTTGCGGTAGCCCACATAGCTGGAGGAAGAAAATCGTTCAGAATTATCGATTTCAATTTTTTAACTTTATAACTCGAAAGGTACATAGTACCATTGTATTTAGATCAACTAGTAAAACAATACCAATGCAAATTATCTTGGAGGACAATGGACAGTATCAATAGATGGCAGCAAGCTCCGTGGTGTCCAAGTCATGTCTTTGATAATTTTGCCGTCTTCGAAACGAACGTAATTTCTCTATTTACTAATAGATGGACCCATAATCGATTCAGAATATTTGTTTTAAAAATGGAATATACGAGTTTAATTATGCTTGAATGGAATATACGAGTTTAATTATGCTTGTTGAACATTTATTTACGATTTATTATCATTTTAGAGAATATAAACAATAGTAATTTAAATTTAGAACTCTACCCATATGAATTTAAAAATTAAGAAAATTTTATGTATATAGAATTCTGTACTCAATGATCGAGGAAGTGCTAGCGTTCGGGCTATTTTGATGAATTTCTAACAGATGTCGCGACAGAATTGCCTCCAATGAAACGTCCATAAGGTTGTTCTACTATCTTCTCTAAATACAATGATAGTACCCAGATTATATTGTTACACAGCATCCTGCAATAGCCTAAGGCTATTATAGGAAACGTACAGATAGAAAATGAAGTGGAATGTTACTCATCGCCCTACAGTGTGCTACGGTCGTCATAAGTAAAAGTACAAGTAAAAAAAGACAGAATAGTCCAGAAATGTCTGGAAATGTCATTGCCCGTCAAGAATATTCTAGACGACAGTTCGAGAAGGTTCAAGAAGGGTTAAGCAAGCTATATAAGGATGATCCTGACAACAGTTTATGATAGACGTTATATGTTAATTGACAAGGGGGGTAGCCATGTGTGAGTTGAGGTAATTTTAAGGTGAAGGGGGAGAAAAAGTCCTTTATATCTCACAAGGAAAGTCAATGTTTAATTATTTAACAAAACATTGAGTGCGACCGGTTTCGAAGTGTCATCACTTCATCTTCAGGCTCGCCTAGTGGAAAGGAGAATATGTGGTGTAAGGTGTGTTAACACTTAGAGCAAACGATATATAAAATAGTAAAAAAGAGAAAACTCACCATACTCTCCATCCACTAGGGAATACTACAAAACAAGTTTCATCAAATGTGGGGTGAAATAAATTGTAAAATGAACAAAGTTTACAAGTATTAAAAAGTTCAAAATATTTGAAAAACAAATATTAGTCAATTGAAATAGTAAAATTTAAAATATTCAAGACTATACAAAACAAATCACATACATTAAACAGATTAAAAGATAAGGCTTATTTTAAACAACCTTGTTTTTTCAAAAAACTAACATTTTTGAAAGGAGACCTGTCAAGTTAAGGCCTCTACAGGTGGTGGCAAGTATTAACAAAAAAATTCTTGGGTAAACCCATGACAGGGTATAGGTAATAAGATGTAAACTATGAGTGAAGAAATATTTATTATTTATGATATAAGATTTGGGCCATGAACCAATCACCAAGTGTATGTGATGTTGTAGGAAGAAGAAAGAAGAAGAAATGACTGGGTTAACTGTTGTGAAGCAACTGAAGAATAAAAGAAGAAAAGAAGAAAATGACGGATGTGAAATCACACAATCTAACCTAATCTTTAAACGTGCTCGTTGGTTTCTTATGGGAAAAAAATTACTTACTGAAATGTACCCCTTGCAAGAAAATATGTGAATAGAAATAAAGGGGGAGGTTAAAAAGGAAGTTAGAAAGATAAATTTAGATTAGTGTTGAGAAAACAGGAGGAGTTTCTGACATTATCTGGGCATTTAAGCAACCAACAGGATTTAATTTTAAATTTCTCAATATCTCGAGGCTTTCGAAGCTATTAAGAGTAAATCTATGGTAGGAACTATGTAGGATTTCGAAACCTTCAGTTGAATCGAAGTCGTGATTTGAGTCCAGTAGGTGGTTGGCAAAATGTGAAAAACCTGTTGTATTTTGGTTAAGACAACGCAAATGTTCTTTTAAACGGATCTTGAAATTTCGAAATGTGCGTCCCACATAGAAAGAATGGCAAGATTTACAAGTTAATTTATAAATTCCAGATAAGTCAAAGGGATCTAATTTATCTTTATTATGAACAAATAACTTATGTAATGAGGAGGGGGTTTTGAAAGATACTTTAAAGTGGTCTTTAAGTAAGCTTGCCACTTTATAGGATGCTTTTCCAATAAAGGTAAGAGAAATGTATTTCTTACTGGTGGTTAGTTCATGTACCATATTAGGATTGTTAATATAAACTAAGTTTTGTTGAATTTTATTTTGTTTATGTGTTAGCATTTTATCAATAATATCTAGTTCAAAGTTGTGATCTATAGCAATAGTTTTAATTATATTTAGTTCCTTATTAAAGTTTTCCGTAGACAGAGGAACGTTTAATAGCCTCTCTAAGTAGCAATTAAAGGCAGCCAATTTATGTGTTGCTGGATGGTTAGAGGTATTGTCTATAACTGTGTCTGTATGTGTTGGCTTTCTATAGATGTCAAAGTTGAACTTGTTATTATTGTGTGAGATTTTAAGATCTAAGAAGTTAATAGATTTGTTTATTTCAATTTCTAATGTGAATTTAATATTAGAATGTAAGTCATTAATATAAGTCAAGAAGTCATTTAATGAGTCTAAGTTACCTGACCACAAAATCAAAATATCATCAACATATCTATAATAGAATTTCACATTTGAGTGGAAAGGGTTGTTTTTAAGGATTTTTTCTTTTTCAAAATTGTGCATAAATATGTCTGCTAATATTGGGCTAAGTGGAGATCCCATAGAAAGTCCATTTGTGAGTGAAAAGATTTCATTGTTGAATGAAAAAAAGTTTTGTTCTAAACAAACCTTGAGAAGGTTCAAAAATTCTACTAGTTCAATATCAGACATATTCGAACTTGACAAATGTGATTCAACAAAACCTAGAACCTCTGGTATAGGAATATTTGTGAATAAGTTTGATACATCTAAAGAGATCAAAGAATCTGTATCATTAATGTGAACATTTTTGATGTTGTTTACAAGTTGTACACTATTTTTGACTGTATGTGTAAAGTGATCTTTATAATGGATTTTGAGTATGTCATTCAACCATTTTGATGTATAATATGTTGGTGAATTTATATATGACACGACAGGGCGGATTGGTATGTCATCAAAATTGCCAGATTTGTGGATTTTGAGAAGGCCATATAGCCTAGGTATTAATTTGTGATCTGGTTTGAATTTATTAAACAAGGAATCATTGATCAAATGTGTACAATTTTTAAGGGTAGTTTTAAATTTGGTATTATACTTATTTAAGGGGTTAGTGATTATAACGAAACTGTTAGTGTTCAAAAAGTTGTAAACTTTAGACAAGTAATCAAATTTGTTCAGAATTAATAGACAATTGCCTTTATCTGCTTTTGTCAATATTAGATCATTATTTTTAATCTTTTTATTAATGTTTTTAATTAAATTATCATTAAAAGTGCCTCTTGAAGAGAGATTATTTAATAACGTTTCTTTTTCTTTTTTGAATATGTTAACTAATCCACATCTAAGATCTTCTTTATTGTCAATTTCAAAGTTTTGTAAAATGGACTCTGCTTCTACTGCTAGTAGTTCTAAGTTTTTATTAAGTGAAATGGCATTTGATCTAGTTGGATTAAATTTTATACCCTTGTTAAGGAAGTCAATTTCAGTTTCTGTAAAAGTTGTATCAGAAAAATTTAGAAGATGAGTATGAAATTTATGTGAACTTTGATCTGAGGGATTGTTATTAACATTGTTGTTTTTAATTTTTAGTTTGATTAATTTTTCATTCAAAGTTTTCATCTTATTGCATCTATCATAGTTAACCAAATTATGTACAAAAGACATGAAATTGTCAAAATATATGAAAGGCCAAACCTCTTTTAGACGGTCATAAGTTGTTTTTAGACGTAAATCTAAAAAGTAGAGTTTTCTATATTGTGTCCTGATTTCTTCTTTCAAAAGTAAGAGTTTAAGGCGACGTAGGCATCTCCTACTGTTCAATGAAAGATGTTCTCTGTTTATCTTGATGTGTATGTATTTTGGTGTTAGGTTTGTTGTAAACATCGGTTGTTAAAGTAAATATTACAATTGACTTTCATCCTCTTGATGGAACTTAACTTGTAGTCGTTGGCTAAAGCTGCTGGACTGGCATTATCATTGACAAGGGGGGTAGCCATGTGTGAGTTGAGGTAATTTTTACTATTTTATATATCGTTTGCTCTAAGTGTTAACACACCTTACACCACATATTCTCCTTTCCACTAGGCGAGCCTGAAGATGAAGTGATGACACTTCGAAACCGGTCGCACTCAATGTTTTGTTAAATAATTAAACATTGACTTTCCTTGTGAGATATAAAGGACCTTTTCTCCCCTTTCACCTTAAAGTTATATGTTAATGTTATCAGTTGTATAATTGTTGTTAAAGTTGAGTTAAAATAAATTGCGATACCAAAAACCAGTGTAACAATATGTTGATTTTAGAGACTCTTTTTTCCAGAGCAGGTAACCCCACAAATTTAGTGCCCACATTAAGTCCGCGGCATTTTTTTCCACTATTTCTAACAACAAAAATTTTAATGTTTTTTTGTTAAAAATTCTCATAATTTTTAATCTAAAGTCTAATCCCATTAATGGGAAGTAAAAATAAGGTAATTTTAAATTGGTATAATTTATTTTGATGAAATAAATTTGAAAACGGTAGTCGTGGTTTTTTTGAAGTATCGTAATACCGGCATACATATTATGTCATGTACATTCTGGGATATATTATCCCTGGAGAAGCGGCTTGAGAATTATGAATGGATGTTAATTTGTGTATAGACGACTGAAGTGGTCGAGAGGAAACTTCCATATTTATAATTTCAAATGAGAAGGAAAATGTATGTACATGAACTTTTGCAGTTCACTGACCTCAGTTATTTTAACTATCATAGTTTTACTTATAAATAATTATTATAATTGTTGCTTATGTTTTTTAATTAGCGACAAAGAATTTGGCATATCGGAAATAGTAAGAGATAAAAAGTAAAAAATTCTTACCTGGTGCCGCCCATGTTGGATCTCTCCATACTCCTTCGTGGTTTAAATGATTCAGGTTCAATTTAGTTGAAGCATCTTTCGATTCGAGACCCCATAATTTCTTTGCTGCTGGAGCAATCTGTAAAAAATAAAAAAAATATATCAATAACAATAGTATAATAATATCCCATTATTTGTTATAAAAAAAAGATAAATATCAAGTCTATAAATAACAATTTTCTCATACAAAACATTTACCAAACTCAAATTACCTAAATATTTTTTTTTTTTTATTAAATAACAATAATTAATGATTAATTTGTTTAAACAAACGAAAAACACTGTCGTAATTTATATGATAGTACGTACAAACTGTTTACAACACTACGTCATTATTAGATAAAACGAAATTCCAAATTTTATTATAACTACTGACCCACCACAACATTTTATTATCTACAAGTTTTAAGCTAACGAATGTAAATATTATAAATAACGCTGATAATGACAGTGAAAATTGGTAGTGAATTTTTAAAGGATGTAGTAGATTAATAATAATTGTAAGTCAGCAGAGTGTTCCATATTAAATTCGGAAGTGGCTTTTAATTATCTGAAACGACGAATATATGTGAACAGCAAGGTATTTCAAGTCCAAATTTTATAAACCGTACATTGCAGAGTGCGTCCTTGAACGGAAATTATTGAAATTTAGAGATGGGCAGTAACAAATCTGTAATTTGTTGCTATGTACCACAGTATAAAGGGACCATCTGTCCCGATTTAGGTGGGACAGTCCTGCTTTTAAACCACTACTTCCGATTTAACATGTGCTCCGATTTTGTCCAAAATTTTTCCGATTTAAAAAAATCTACAAATAGTTCATTTAAGCCGCCTAAAAATACAATTTTTATGGTGATGTGACAACATAATACATCATAATTTTGTATACAGTACATAAAAAGACAAATTTAAAATATAACCAACTAAACGAAAATAAAATTCTCAAAATTAGTACCACACAAATTTATTTTTTATAACAAACTATTTGTTAACCGTAGAAAAACTAAAGGTTTGAATATTAGGTGGGAATTGTCCTTGTTTGTAGTTTGCAATCACTAAATATACAGGGTGGCCACTTTTTCATTGAAATGTATTGCTATCTCGTAAACCGTTGGTAACACAAAGTTGGTTAAATGGGGAAAAAGTTGCATATTTCGAAGTCCAATCTGAGGGCGTTTTGAAAACTAAAATATCAGGTCCGGTTTCCGAGATATTCGATAAAAAACAAATAAGTACCATTTCTTTATTCCGCTACAGAACGTTTATTTGCAAAAATAGACAAAAACTCATTTGGAGTTTTTTGTTTTATATCAAATTGTGCGTATGATAGCGTATTTAGTTTTTTTATCCGACGTTTCGTAAATGCAGGACCACCATCAACTTCTTTATTTGAATATGGACCAATATTTTCCTGGCTCATAATTTTAATGCATGTTCAATGTTGAATACAATGATTTAATAACATATTGTGATTAGTCAACATTTCGGAAGATTTGAACATCATCAGGTAAGTTTACAAGTACGGACCTGTGTTTTGTTAGTTAAAAATATTTGAATTAGTAAATGATGTATTATCAGTGTAAGAAATCAGGTACGTTTACTTGTACAGACCTGTATTATAAATTATTTGAAATACACAACTACATTTTAAATGCTTAAAATAATTTAATAAAAAAAAAATATGTATTTAACTATTTAATCACGTCAGAAACAAATAAATGAAAACAATGATTAACGATAAGAGAAAAACTACAGTAGTTGCTCAAAATGTCCTCCTTCTTCTTGAATACATAAGTCAATACGGTCTGTCATTTGAGCTATGCTGGCAGAAACCATTTGTGGAGTGATATTATTAAACGCATTAATTATCCTATCTCGTAATTGATTTAAGTCATTTGGAATACCATCATAATATACTTTATTTTTGATATATCCCCATACAAAATAATCCATAGGTTTTAAGCAGGGTGACCTAGGGGGCCATCGAATAGGTCCATGTGTACCAAACCACCTCCTGGGAAATCTTTCGTTTAAATAATTTCTGATTAATGCAGCATTATGTGGCCCACAGCCATCTTGCATAAAATAAATATTTCTTCGATCACCTAAAGGAAGATTATCTAACATATCTTCTAGCAATTGTAAATAGTTGTGTTGGTTGAGGTTTCCGTCAATAAAAATAGGACCAATTATTTTATTATTGAGTATTCCACACCATAAGTTTATTGAAAATCTAATTTGGGGTCTTACTTCTTGAATTAAATGTGGGTTGTCGGTGGCATAAAAATGTTTATTTTTTCTATTAAATATTCCACTATTAGTAAATGTCGATTCATCTGTCCATAAAATTCGTCCATGAAAGGATACATCATTATTTAATTTTCGTTTATACCAACGGCACAATTCTATTCTACGATTATAATCTCCAGGATGTAGCTTTTGTACAGTTTGGAATTTGTAATCATGGTACTTATGTTTTTTAAGAATGTTTTTCACAGTACTTGCAGAAACTCCACATTCTCGGCTTATTGCTCTAGACGACGTTTCAGGGTTTATATAAACTTGAGACAAAACATTTATTTCATTTATTGTATTACGTTTTAAATATTTACCACGTTTTTTTCAATATTTCCTTCGTGAGCCATATTTAACGCTATCCTATAATAAATTAATAAAGATGGTTGCCTCCTTCCTGGATACAACTGAAGGTATCTTTCTGCAGCTTCTCCACTATTTCTGTTACATTTTATGTACACATCGTACATATCTTTTTTCTCACTTCTACTGTAACGAACCATATTTTCAATACCCTAATTAAAAATATACCAATGCTTTTATCCGATACCAGACTGTCAAATATACAATAATAAAATGTGACATGCCAGGTTAACTTGATTTAAATTTATCTGTATAATAATCAAGACGTGTTGCTAGATATACAATTATTATTGTAAGTAGGTATCTATCTGCAGTTTGTTAACTTTTTCTTTTTTATACTATGAGGAACCATATCAGTTTAAAAAATCCAACAAAATATGACAAATCAGGCTAACTTTATGTATTTAAAAATCGGGATGTACTTTATTTATAGATTAATATTGGGATTAGTCAAGTGCAAAAACCATAAAAATGGAAAATATTTTTTAGCAAATGTGTAAACGAACATGTTGTCTTGATGTAAAGTTAAAAGTTTGACTTTGGTATTTATTATTTATAATCTCTTACAACGATAATACATCATTTACTAATTCAAATATTTTTAACTAACAAAACACAGGTCCGTACTTGTAAACTTACCTGATGATGTTCAAATCTTCCGAAATGTTGACTAATCACAATATGTTATTACATCATTGTATTCAACATTGAACATGCATTATAATTATGAGCCAGGAAAATATTGGTCCATATTCAAATAAAGAAGTTGATGGTGGTCCTGCATTTACGAAACGTCGGATAAAAAAACTAAATACGCTATCATACGCACAATTTGATATAAAACAAAAAACTCCAAATGAGTTTTTGTCTATTTTTGCAAATAAACGTTCTGTAGCGGAATAAAGAAATGGTACTTATTTGTTTTTTATCGAATATCTCGGAAACCGGACCTGATATTTTAGTTTTCAAAACGCCCTCAGATTGGACTTCGAAATATGCAACTTTTTCCCCATTTAACCAACTTTGTGTTACCAACGGTTTACGAAATAGCAATACATTTCAATGAAAAAGTGGCCAACCTGTATAGCCGTTTTTACACTCATATATAAATGATCAAATACAGGGATAATTGTTATAAATATATGAAGTTAGAGCTAAATTTGAATATTAAGAGGATTTGTAAATCTGTCTTTGATAATATATTAAGTTATGTTGCTGTTGAAGATATTTTTCTGGAATATGTAGGTGAGTAAAATTTAATTAATCTTAATTATATTAGATTTAAGTAATTTATAGCTGTAAAAATATACTGAGGTTCTAAGGATGTCATTAACTTATAATGCCTTCATCAAATTCACTTGCAAAAATAAATGTAATTAGCGATGTTTTGCTTAAACCATCTGTTTCAAATATAACTTCAACTTAAAGATAAAATTAAATGTGTCGAGGAACCTTTAATAGAGAAACCGCGTATAAGAAATGGGAAGTGTGCGTGTATAGGCAATTTAAGAGCAGGTATTGTAGAACCTCATCATAGGTTTACACATTTAAAAGAATATGATAAAAGAGGCATTTGATTTATGTTCAAAAAGAAATTGTTCAATTTTTGGGTATATTTATGAATATATTTATCAAATACTACCCAAATATGGATATATAGAATGCATTGTTAAAAAACTAATTTCATATTTTTACTAACATATTAATTTTGAATGGTTCGCTTGACAAGAGCATAAATCAGATGTTTTTTTTTCCAAAATTATATTTGTGTACCTTTTATTATAAGAAACTAAATATATTTCTAAGCATTTAAAAGATAATATAAACCTATGTTAATTTTTAATTTTAAGATTATTATTTTGTTTTGTTTAAGATATCCCTGTGTATGGAGACTTTTGCAATAGGCATTGCAATGAAGCTGGACTGAAATAGATTGATAGATGGATAAAAGGATAAAAGAGTGGTTGAGTGCCAGAGTTGTCTAACCAATTTCAAAACAACTGGTCTTCGTATATGTTTAGGCAACTCAATAGAGCAGTGGTCGCCAACCTGTCGATCGCGAGCTACCGGTAGCTCGCGGAGGCAATTCTGGTAGCTATCACAACGATTTTAATTTAAAAAATACATTTAGCCTTAAAATCGTTAGTCTCAAGTACCAAATGTATCTGGCCTATTGTAAGTAAAGACAAATATTCAGTTCTATGCCGTGTTGCCTTGAAAGTGAAAGCATTATTCAGTTCAACCTATTTGTGTGAATCTTCTTTTTCCAATATGAAGTTTATTAAGAACAAATATCGCAATCGACTTACAGATGAACATTTGGATAATTGTATTCGAATGGCTGTATCAAATTATACTGCAAACGTTATAGTATATTACATTACGAGTGTGGAAAGTGACATTTTTCACACGAGTGGGAAATATAGTCGCACGAGGCGCAAGCCGAGTGCGACTATCACACGAGTGTGGAAAATCACTTTTCACACAAGTGATGTACAATATTTTTCCTACGACCACAAAATAATGTCATCAAAAAAATGTAAAACCAAGGTTATTATTACTATAATAATTAAAATGTATTTAAAAAAATAATCAACAATAATCGTATTTATTCAATTTTCATATTTTCTAAACAAAAAAAACTAAAAAAAATAAAGAAAAAATAATAAAAAAAAAAAAAACAAAAAAAAAATTCTGCCCCGACAGGATTTGAACCATAGATCGAACGCGGTCGAAAAATGGCAAAATTGATAAGTTCGACGTCCTAACCAGCTGAGCTAACAGCCCTTGTGTCAATTGAATGATCTAATCGGTTATGTATTTAACCAAAATAAAGAGCAAACATTATTTTAAAATTATTTTAATAATAATTGTTAAAGATAAATATCTAGGATCTAATTTACAACAATTTCAATAATTTAACAATCATATCGATTTTAGTATTAATATGGATATTACATAGATCAAAATAGAAATTAGCTTACAAAATAATATCAAAAAAATGTAAAACCAAGGTTATTATTACTATATTAATTAAAATGTATTTAAAAAAATAATCAACAATAATCGTATTTATTCAATATTCATATTTTCTAAACAAAAAAAAACTAATAAAAAATAAAAAAAAAAACAAAAAAAAAATTCGGCTCCGCCAGGATTTGAACCATAGATTGAACGCGGTCAAAAAATGGCAAAGTTGATAAGTTCGACGTCTAAACCAACTGAGCTAATGGGCCCTACGTCAATTGAATGATCTAATCGGTTATGTATTTACCCAAATTAAAGAGCAAACATAATCTTAGTTATTTTAAAATTATTTTAATAATAATTGTTAAAGATAAATATCTAGGATCTAATTTAAAACAATTTCAATAATTTAACAATCATATCGATTTTAGTATTAATATGGATATTACATAGATCAAAATAGAAATTAGGCGTTTGACATTTTTTGACAACTACTGCGGAAAGTAACATATTCTCACTTGGGTGGAAAGTAAATTCTTAGTCATACGCGTGTGATATAGGACACTTTCCATAGGACTATATAGTGTGATATGTGTCACTTTCCTAAGTGGTCGTAGGAAAAAAAAATTATCGATGAGTCTGAGTGTCAGCCTTCTCATTGAACGTGCTTTTTTATTTTTCAATGTTTATGTTCATGATAGTGCGTTACTTTTTTGTTGTTATTATTAACTATTTTTAAATCTTACGAGACATGCCGTTGTGGCTGGATAAAAGTTTGTGTTTATTTTTCAAACACCTTCGTTTGGTAGGTAGGAATGTAGCTATGAACAAGTACGTAAGTGTAATAAGAGTTATTTTGTTATTAGTTTATTATTAGTACCTATGTATTATGAATTACCAGTTAAATAGTAAAATAAATACATATAATGATAAATTAACTGGGGATTATTTCATTTACGTTGCGTTACGTGGCATCCGTGAGGGTAGCTCGCTGTTTATTCCAAAATTAACAAAGTAGCTCAACGCATTGAGAGGTTAGCGACAACTGCAATAGAGCTTGAGAACATTAATGGATGAAGGAGTCAGAAAAAAATGCTTGAGTGTGTTGCATGAACATTCATTAAAATTTAGTTGCCTGATAAAATTTGACAGAGATTTAGAATAATGGTATATTATTAAACGAGCAATTTATGGTAGCCATTATTCACGCAGAGAGACGTTTGCGTCCCGAGCCGTAGGCGAGGGGCGCAAGTAACTCGAGTGAAAAATGGCCCTAAATTGCGAGTGTAATACTATACTTTGTTCACGACCATTATGATTTCTTTATTAAATAAAAGTTAAGTGTAGAACGAAACGTTTTTATTAACCATAGGTAACTAACTGTAGTTGTTTAACAAAGGAATACTTAACTTACAAGATAACAGCATAAATAACTAGGTATTTATCATTTCTTATTTACTTTAATACCGGAACAATTTTCGAATTTTATTGAGGGCAAGGATTTAAAATCAAAATTATTAGATGAATTTTGAATATTTTCAAAAACCTGGTTAAACATTGAGTGGCCTACCAGAATGTGCCAGAATTAAAAAAGCGTGAATTATCATAATTCACTCTAGTGATATATGGGTACCAATATTGATTTAGTATTAAGTGGTCGTGGACAAATAATTTAAAGTTTTTGTAAATCAGACATACAACAATCTTTCAATTTTACATATATAATACATAATATAAATATAAAACAATATAACAAAATTGAATAGACAGGGAAAATTGATTGGCTTAGTAAGAAAAATTAAGATCAAAATTTAGGTATAACGTTTTTATGTTAAATTAATTGTAAATATTATTATTTTATGTTTTCTGTGAAAAATTACCTAAATTTTGTGTAATAATAAGTCAATAGGGATTTTTAAAACAATATTTGTGGTATTTATAGATATGACTATTTTGTGTTGTTT
Organism: Psylliodes chrysocephalus; assembly: GCA_927349885.1. Lineage (NCBI taxonomy): Eukaryota > Metazoa > Arthropoda > Insecta > Coleoptera > Chrysomelidae > Psylliodes > Psylliodes chrysocephalus. The sequence continues at coordinate 14,580,693 of OV651829.1, forward strand.
TTAATTTTTTGAAACTATAATTGTGTTTTTTAAAATTTGTACCTAGTTTTTGTTAATAATAAATTGTTATCTTACATTTTTCTGCTGCAATAATTTAACATGTAATTATAGTGTTTATATTGTGAATATATAATGTAATGACATAGTTACCTATTATGTAAATAAAATAACTTATTACAAATGTTTTTACTTTATACAAAATTTTCTTAAAATGGTCCGTATTCGAGAAATTTGACAAAATGTAAAAAAATATTTTTTTATAAAAATTGTTCAAACAAAAGTTGTTTGTAATATAATTCTCTATAATTTTTATCCTATACATAATTTCTCTAAAATGGACCGTATTCGAGATATTTGAGAAAATGTGTAAATTTCAAAATTTGAAGAAAACTCAAAAACGGATAAAGAAAAAAACATTAAAATTTTAAACTTAACTTTTATTTCGGCCTGACGTGAAATGATTAGATTTTGGACAAAGTCGGAATATCTGGGGGGGTACTTTATGGGGGGCCGTTTTTATATTTTATGGAATATATCTGTTATTTATGTTTGGAGAAGAAAATTGTTTAAATAAAAGTTACTTCTAATATTATTATCTATAATTTTTGTTTTATGTCAAAATTTCCTGAAATGGTCCGTATTCGAGAAATTTGACAAAATGTGCAAAATTCTGATTTTTATGAAAATTGTTGAAATAAAAGTTGTTTGCGATATCGATCTCTATAATTTTTGTTTATACATGATTTTTCTAAAATGGACCGTAATGGAAAAATTGTAGGAAAAGTGCTAAATTTAAATTTTTCAGTATTTTCATTTTCAATGAATATCTTTCTATAGAAAAATGTCTCTAGGTAGATGTATGTGGAAAATGTATATATTTATTTTATCTTCTAAACATTTATAGAGATGCTGCAATAGGTTGTACAAAATAACCGGAAAAAGCCTGTAATAACTAGATAGATAGAAAAGTCATGTGTTGGACACATCAGATTTTTTATTTTTCATTTAAAACAAGTGACATTTTCCGTTTTCAGCATTTATTTACAATAAAAATTCGTTTTAATTATTATTGTAAGAAAAAGCTGTAAAATAGGAAAATGTTACTTGAAATTGTTTCAAATATCATAAATTTTGAAGCCCGCCATTTTTTAAATCGCTTTACTTAGTAGTGTTCTACTTTACCGACTGTATCAAATTATAGTTTATTATATCGCGCTTAGCGCGCTGCTGTCGAGATTAAGCAAACTTGTTACCAACTATTTACAGGGGAAACGGCTACCCTGTTGTTAACTGGATAATGTTAACACAGGCAACCGGTTTCGGCTAAAAAGCCATCATCAGGAAAAAAACATGGTTTTTATCAAAATTACAGTGAAAAAAAAATGTAACATACTTAGGACGAAAATTAATAATCATATAAGCAGATGATCATCCACATGTAGAATAAAATTGATACGTTACGTCGTTAGAAGGTTGTAGGTACTGGGAAACTTTCATTAAAACTTTTTTTGTAAACTTATCAGGAATGTACATAATAATAAGTTAAGTTACGTTTTGTTCACTCTGTATATACATTTCGACTTTATAATGTCAAATTTCTTAAATATGAGTTCATTAAAATGATGTTATAGAAAACATGCCCATAATATTTAAATGTATTACCTTCTATTTACATATTTATTTACTTCTATAATTTTCGGATGAATTAAATTTTCTCTCTGGTAAAATGATCTTTTGAATATCTGAAATATCTTTTAGTTTAAAAATAAATAAAATAAAAAGTAATTTAAAAATAAGGTGTATTGATGTACGTTTTAAATGGGACGGCTGAAGTTTTCAGGGGGGACGTCACGCCGCGCCAAACTCAGAAGAAATTGCATGAATTCGGCTATCCTCTTTAGTTTATATAGTCATTGACATTTGTCAGATTAATTAATTATCTTGTTTGAAAGTTTAAAAACTTTTGGATAACCCAAAATAATTATTGTTTATTACTTTATAGATGAAGTAATATTAATATTTAGTTAATATGTACAATTTAATTAAAATGGATAAAAAAATCGCTGGATGTGACTGGAAATTAAAAGATAAGTTTTTTAGGAAAAGCAACGAAATAAATTAATAAAAGTAGTGCTTTTTGAAGTGTTTGGAAATGTTGCGCCAAAAATAAGATACTTTGTGGGGTTTTCGGTGGTATATTTGAAAAGTATTATTTTTGTTAATGCCTAAAATGTAAGTAAAAAAAAAATTGGATTATTAGAAAAATATATATTCCCAATAATTACCTTTTCATGCGTGATATGAGCATTGTTTCAATATGTATTCGATTCATAAAGGTACCTAATCGATTCTGTCAATTATTAGTCTAGATTTTGTTATAAATTGAATTGTTTGACAAGCTTGCTTATGATTTACACGAAAATCGAAAAAAATCTTAGGTTAGAATCACCAAAATTCGCAGGTTTTAACTCAAATTTCTCTGTTATTTATGCGTAATCCGAATTTTTTTTTGTTATTTTATATATACACTTAATACTATTTTCTAGTTTAAATTTTTTTTCGAAATTCGTGTGTCCATTACATTTACAGTCACCTAAAGTTTGTTAATAAACAACTTCAGCCGAAAATGAATTACCTGTTCCTTTCCCTTCCTTCCTAGATGTCAAAGTTCCTTGATTGTCTGTTTTGCTTTGTAATTGCCTCATTGCATATTATATTACCTTTTTATTCAAGTATAATAATCATTCTTCATCTCTATTTTATTTAGTTAACCTAAATATTTTAGGTTATTTTTGTTTACCATTATGATAGCTGTCAGAAACACTGTAGTGTCACTAATGTCAAATTTCTTCACTTTCTTTAACTAATTTACTGGTCTCCACTTTGTTGATCACACAGCAAGCTACTTTTCACTTCTTTTTGAATGTTTACTTGTGTCCCTTACGGCAGGCTGTTATAGTCCTTCCAATATCAATTGCAGAACACAGTTATGTGGGGAATCATCAATATTTAATATATACGAACGGTACTCATGCCAAATTTAGAAACGAAAAATAATGTTTACTCCCCTTATACAATGCGGTAAATATTAAAGGAACGGTCAGTCAACGTGTACTTGATATATATGTGTCAAAATACATCATCTCTGTTGTTAACCAATGAAAACATCGAATCGTAAACTTAAATACACTGTATTGGCCGAAGGTTTACGAAGGGGAGGAGTGTTCGAAAATATTCCTGGAAGACAGTCTGCGATATCAGTAGAGTACTGTCGTGCGGTGTGTTTTGTATGTGTGGTTGGTTTCATTTAAATTTCTTTTAATAAATATAAATATGACGTTCTTTAGACCGTGGGCGAATGAAGAAAATTAAATTGCACAATGTAGTGAGATTAAAGACAGGCATGACTTTAACAATAAGGATTTAGATATACAAACACAACAAGTTATTTTAAATATATTCGAATGTTTAAAAAAGGAAAATATTCAGCATTCTGATAATGCGATCATAATAAGAATTGCTGAATTAACTAAAGAAAATAAATTTTCCATTTATCGGGTAGTCACAAAAGGGGTCGCTGTGGATCATTCACAAAACCGAAAAACATGTAAAGAAAAACTGAAATCAGTTGACAGAGCTACCCAAGATTTTATACGAAGGACAATTTATAGTTTATATAAGGAGAACAGGGTTCCGACATTGGAAGTAATACAGCAAAAGGTGGCAGATATACCAGTTTGGAAACATTGCGTCAAGTTTTGTCAGCATGTGGTTTTAAACACAAAAAAATGAATAAACGGATGGCAATCACCGAATCGTCAAGGATAGTTCAATGGCGACAAGATTATTTGCGTCAGATAAAAGAGTACAGAAGTTCTAATAGACACATAATTTATCTAAATTAAACATGGTTTGACAGTCACGATGTAGTAAATTTCGGTTGGGTTGACAGTAGTAAAAATTGCTGTTTGAATGGGCCATGTTCTAAAAGGAAACGTATTATAATAGTACACGCTGGAAGCAAAGACGGTTTTGTGCCTAATGCTTTATTATTATCTGTTAAACAAACTAAAAACTGTGCAGCTGATTATCATGAAGATATGACAGCAGAATTATTTGAAAAATGGTTTAATGAACAGCTCTTACCTAACATTCCACCAGTCAGTAATCGTTATGGACAACGCATCCTACCACTCACGGCAACTCCTTAAGATACCAAATAGTAGCAGTAACAAAGCTCAAATTTTAGCGTTTATGTCTGAACCAAATATTCCTATTCCTGCCAGTGATCGTAAAAAAGGCCCAACAAACAAAGAATTGCTTACTGTTATTAAAGGCATGAAGTTGGAAAAAATTTATTATATTGACAAGCTGTGCAAAGAACAGGGTCATACTTTTCTCAGACTACCTCCTTACTATTGCATATTTAACCCTATAGAGTTAATATGGGCAAACGTAAAATCAGAATTACGAAAATGTAATCAGTCTCCAGAACTGAGTAAAGAGGTTGTAGAACTCGTAAAGAAAGTTCTAGCAGCAGACTGCCAAGAGCTTTGGAAAAAAACTGCGTCGAACATGTTATTAAAGAAGAAGATGAGTATGTAGTATTACCCTCTCTACAACCCATCATAATTCAACCAAATGATGACTCTAGTTCAAAGGATTCAGACTGCCATGATTATTTATAAAGATACTTTAGAATTGAATTGTTTTTTTTCCTTTTGTTTTATTTGCAAAGAATTTATTTTCCTTTATGGTTTTTGCTTTGAAATTTCGTTTTCCAGAAAAAAAAACGAATGGGGTACAAAAACGGCTCAGTTCACGTTTGGTACCCTGTTTAAACCAAACGCCCTTACAGGCAGGTACACTTTACTCGCTTTTTACGTTTTATAATTTAATATTCAGTTGTAGCAAGTTAACGAGCTATAATGATTTTTTTTAAGTCCAAGTAAGACTACAATTAAGTGCATCTGTCTAAATCAAGGCGTATAATAACGTCCAATTTATAATAGTTCGATTTCCTTTTAACGAATACTTTCTTGCATATGATATATATTAAAAGTATTTATGAAATAAATTTATAAAATGAGGTAGGTATCTACGCCTATGGCAGATCAAACAAAATTGTCGGTAAAGGTTCCGAACGAGTTTTTATGTTCTGCAATTGATAATGGAAGAACTATATACTTGTATTCACCCACCCCATTTTTACCTAGTTATCCTTTACATACAGTCTTAATATTCTTCAATTGAGTTTTTTAGTATCACTTTACATAAAGAAATAGATCTCCATCTCCACTTGAAAATTAAAAAAGTAGACTAAACACTTCTTCACATATATTCAATCAAATATAGATATGTATAGTGATATTCATAAAATCGTTACTATTTAATTATCACAGACTTAGTGCTACACCTCCTGCCCTTTTGTCGCCCTCTATTTTACACTAAAATCAGTCCAGCCTCGCCGACAATGCAAAATTATTATAAATATTTATAACGAAGCTTAAACATTAGCATTTTATACGCTTCGTAACTGATTTTCTGGCCACACCTTCCTATTCATCTAAATCGTTCCATTACGCCTTTTTAAAGAAACGTGTTGTCTTTTTCTCCCGCGCTCAATCTCACATCAGATACGAATGTAGTACAAAAACGCCATTAGGGCACTTCAATGTCGGCGTAAAACAGATAAAATCCTCGTAAAAGGTTCGCATTTTTCTAACGCTGCTGCTGCCGTAGTACAATGTCAATGGGTTCAGAATTGGAGTAAAGCTGTGCACAATGGTTGAATTCGCCATTTAAACGGACCAATAACATCATCTGATTTCATCTAGTATTAGATTAGATGTTGGAGGAGTTAGAGCCTTTATTTTTTATAATGTGTCGTTTTATATTTAAAAGATATCTCCTAAATTTAACTAATGATGTTTGTTTCCACGTTTTTTAACATTAATGTCTTAAAATGGGAATATATGCTTTAAATGTGGTAGTACCCAATTAATTTCTAATTGTTTACCTACGACCCTAGTATAAGAACTTGAAAACATTTAAATGTAAAAACAACATCTAAAGTGATAGAAATACCCCCATATTAAAATGATAAAAATAATACCAAAAAACATTTAAGAATTTCTATTTGTGTGTAAAAGAAGTTACCTATATATCAACCTCTTAGTAAATCTAATACAATAGATTGATTTTAATTTCATTAAGAGAAATAAGTGTTTTTGTTAAATAACTTGACTATCGTTTAAACTAGAAAGAAGTGGTTTGCATCATTAAATTCCTCTGTAAAATCTCTACAAACTGGATTTTTAAAAATTACAGCTAAGTTATTCGTAAGGCTAAAAAATAGGATTTTCATATCAAATTTGGGGCAATTTTAAGAGAAATAAGTGTTTTTGTTAAATAACTTGACTATCGAAAGTGATCTAACCTCCTTGTTATTAAATCTTGCTTTACTTGTCACTGTCACTTGAAGATCCACCTTCAGACTATCAAAATATAAATAAGAAAAATTTGATATGACAATAAATTTTCAAATGATATATTGGCCTTTAAAATTAATGAATAGGAAGATTTTAATTTAGATATATATTATACAGGGTGAATCTAAATAACACCGAAATTAAAGGGGTGATTCTGTGATGAAAATTAATGTGAGTGTTTGGTATAAAATTTTTTGAAAAAACCCTCCCCGGAAAAGTTACACCCCTTCGAAAATTAAATAAAAATGGTTTTTCTTTTTTATTTTCCCTGTATATCAAGCTAAAGACACGAAAATGGTAAACATTATCTGTCAATAAAAGTACACTTTTTGAAATTTTTTCAACCCTGAAGTATATTTAGAAGGGGTTGAAATATTCAACCCCCAAGATATTTTTTCTTACAACTTTTTTTTAGATGAAAATTTTTTCTTTAAAAAAGTATGATTGAAAAGCATATTTCATTGACTAACTTTTTTATCTCTACAAGTTTTTTTCGAAAACTTGACCAATCATATTAATAAGCCACTGACAAAAAATCACACAGGATAAAAAATCTCGAATCATTAACGCCTGCACCCGTTGAAGATGATAGGGATACAACATTTGTTCTTTTAAAATTCTAAAAACAACGGAATGGCTTACATGTAGGACACGAGCTATTCTCCTGGTACTAGTTTCTGGGAATTCTTCAATTGAATTAAGTACGGCTTCTTCTACAGCTGCAGTTCTAACTTCTCTAGTACGACCAGAATCATAACTTCTTTTTTCAAAATTACCACGTTCCCGCAAGCGTTGGTGAATAGTTGTGAACGTAGTATGATGGGGTAGTCTACGCTGTGGGTACTGTTCAGCATAAAGTCTTTGCGCTTCCAATGAATTACCGTTAGCACGACCGTATGTAATATCTGCCATTTCCAAATTCGAATATGCATTCATATTTTCAATCAACTAATATTTCCTACAATACACAATCATAAAACTTGTGAAACATTAAGATGGGTAACAGAAAATGACACTACACAATCCTGGTATCAGTATTAATGTTTTTATGCAAAGCACAGGCCACTAGACTTGACGCCAAATACACTCGCGTTAGCTCATCTTTTTGAAAATGCATTGCATTAGATTTTTTCTCGTAAATGCTCAAGTTTTAGAAAAAACTTGTAGAGTTAAAAAAGTTAGTCAATGAATTGGGCTTTTCAGTCATACTTTTTTAAAGAAAAAATTTTCATCTAAAAAAAAGTTGTAAGAAAAAATATCCGAGGGGTTGATTATTTCAACCCCTTCTAAGCATACTTCAGGGTTGAAAAAATTTCAAAAAGTGTACTTATTGACAGATGTTTACCAAGTTTCGTGTCTTTAGCTTGATATACAGGGAAAATAAAAAAGAAAAACCATTATTTTTTTTAATTTTCGAAGGGGTGTAACTTTTCCGAGGAGGGTTTTTTCAAAAAATTTTATACCAAACACTCACATTAATTTTCATCACAGAATCGCCCCTTTAATTTTTTCGGTGTTATTTAGATACACCCTGTATATAACACCCTGTCTGTGTTGATTGTTTATAGGAAAAGTTTTACTAATTTAAGGTAACTCTATACATAACCTTAGTTCCATTTATTTATTGCATGATTTTATTCAATTAGATCAAATTTGGATTAGAAAATAAAACTGGAATATTCTTACATCGATAGTTTTATAAAGAAATCTGGACTTTGCTACCTCCAACACGAAATAAGATTCCCATTAGCTGAATCTTATTTTGACAAGCCAAACTGCAAATTCGTCATGGCAAAGTTGATTTTTCTTCTCAATTTTACCAGCTTTTTGCGATGTGCTCTTTTCAAAGATTTTTACAGACTGACTACCTTGATTTTAGGTACAATTAATGTTTTCCTGTTTCCATGGTAATTAAGAAATTTCTTTCATTTTGACACTTTTTGTCATCGTTTTTCTTAGAATTTGAATAAAATTCATTAATTTGACCTTTTTTTATTTGAACATTGTAGTCTTAATTTACTTTTCCCATACAACTTTTCCCCATCATTGTTTTCTATGAAAAAAATTTCTTACCCCCATTTTTTAAAACTTTTTTTAATGTTTCCGATCATTCACCTTGCTTCTGGAGATCAGATTTGATTTGTAAGGGCTTATCACACACTCACTATTCCCAATACCAGTTTTTTGTCACTTTGTTTGTTTCTTGTAATTTTTAATTTGTTCAAACAATTGTATATATACTATTTTAACTTTTGACTTAAAAGTCTAATTCAGATTTTATAATATATTTTTTTTAAATCTTTTTAAATTGTAAGTTTACATCCACAATTTTTGTAGATGAGCACTGATGATGGCAAATAAGCCGAAAGCGCTTTGCATTGATTAATAAAAAAGTTTTGCACGAAATACAAGTTTTTCCTTTTGAATCTAAACTACGTGCACACAGCTGTCAACCTTTTTTGGTTAAATATTTTAAGATAATATAATGTTCATATACAAAGCACTTTTTTACTATATAAAAGAGAGGTAGGATATAATGCTGGTTTACATATTCAACCATCGAATTGTAAATAATAATTACTCCTAGTCATAAATTTCCTCAATTCATAAAATTTAAAAATGGATCTTCTTACCTTGGGATTTTAATGATGTAATGTGATCAACCCATTTAAAATTTTGATAAATTATGATACCGAGGTATTTTGTTGTGTTTTTTATTTTAATTATAAAGTTGTCATTTATTTGTATGTTGAAAGAAGGCCTTTGTAAATAACATTGCTCTCTATGGATCAACTTTCACACAAAAATAGTTTTGTGGCTATATGTTGCTATAACCTATCGTCTCAAAACTATTAATAATTTAAACATAGTAAGTAGTAAAACGAGGGGTAAAATAACAATAAATTAAGGGAAATACTTAAAAAGGGCAGGTTTAAAGAGTATTATCACAAGAAAGTATATTCGTTCTGTTTATTTATAAAGTATTGTTTGAGGTTACTTTTGAATACATTTATTTATTGTTTTTTTTTAATTTCTGTAGGCAGTCTATTAAATTTTTTAAACCTTTAATAAAAATTATTTTTTGGGAACTTTTAGTGATGGAAAGTCAGATTGGATTCTTTTATTATAGTTGTGATATTGCGAATTATATTGATTTTTTTCTAATAGATCTGATACGATGGTACTATGTCATTTTTATTTTATAAATAAATATCAGTCATGTACTGAACATAATTCTGAACTGAAAGCCAAATAATTTTTTTTTACATAGTTGCAATACTCATCCTTCTGTCCTTTATAAGAGAATATACCTAAATAGGCGAAATAAGGAGCCCAAATATTTTACATGAGCAGGCTTAAGAGGTATTATTGGATAAATTGCTCGAACAAGTTTTTAAACCCTAATCAAAAGGCGATATAGAATGTTTTAAAAATCAAGGCTTGTAAAAATCATCACATGGTTAAGCCTAAGTAATGCCAATGCTTCACAAAACAAAAAATTCAACGTTCTAATACTACTATCGGCTGTCGGTCTTTCGTTCCAAGTTAAATCATTTTTCCTTTTTGTTACGCTACGAGTTTACCCTTGTGGGCCTCAGTCTCGATAAGGTGGGAACCACCATTTTAAAGTCTCTCGAATTTTAACTGAATAGATGTGCGTTCCAATAAAAACTATCTGTTGATACTTTTTTTAAAGCCAATTTTTCGAATCCAACTATTAATTGACCGTGCAGAACATTTCACATCAGGGATTTCTTCCGAAAATCGTTTATGTAACGATTTAATTGTTACATGTTGCGCACCATCGTACGTCTTGCGTATAACTTGTCTTAGCTCACTTAATATTAAAAAATTGACTATTGTTTTATTTTGGCTTACTTTTTTAGACATTATTTTTACATACTCTGTTTCCGAATTTGTTGGTTTACTATGTCTATAGTTTTCTGCGAAATATTTAATGCCTGTGCAGCCATTTGATTGTACCTCTTTCCAAGAGCCTCTTAAATAGATTTGTGTCTCTTAAAATAGAAGAGCTTTTGATTAATCACTAAATCGATTAACCATTTTGTTGAATACTTATAAAAACCTTAGAAATATAAAAATATACAAATTTTTAACAAAATTGACAAATTCAAAATTATTTTGATAACTGCCATCTGGCATAATAACATGATGTACTTAATCTACGACATGCCAAAATCTAGTAACTTTGTTTCATCCATTTTACATTTAAACAATAAAGAGACTTTAATTACAATTTTTAAAAGTATTAATATCCATATACCACTAAATATCAGAAAATTGCTGTACTTTGAAACAAGGTAGGATTTGTAATTCGTCCATTTATGCGAAAATTGAACCACTGGCAACCAGCAAAGACTGCAAATGCAGCTAAACTGCGAAAATAGAGACCGGGAAAGAAAAATGCCGTCGCCAAATACGAATTCGAGTTTCACAGAATCGAGGCAATAATTTTAAGTGGAGGTTTTTCTTCGGGGTAATCCAATCTCGGGATCCTGTTGCAACATTGATGCAGCTTACTCTTATATCCATATAAAGGAATTTTATTCGGAACTTATATTTTAGAAGTGCTCTGCAACGGAGCTACTGACTCACTCAACAGTCGCAAATATTTAATGATTATTTCATTTAATATACAGAGTGATTTAAAAAATTATTTATTAATTAATATTCAGTATGATCTAAAAAAGTGTGACATAAAAGTTTACCAATAATGGCATTGATTATTACAATGAATTTATTTAGATGTAGAATATATCTTTTATTCGACACACCCTTGAAAAATTTAATTCCTTTCTGTCCTGTTGCGAAAAAAGGCTATTCCACAATATACACGGTGAGCCACTGAAAAGTCTCGAGCTCAATATTAAGACATTTTTTAACAAATTACAGGAAAATGCTAAAACATGTCAATATTTGAATCAATCAAGAACTATTTTCACACTTCATGTCTATGTCGAATGTCAACAATTTCAATTTCCTTTTTTTTTAATTAACTAATATCGGTACCAGTGCGGCTCGTGCATAATTGCTGTAGAGCCGCAGAACTGTCAAAAAAATGTAGTATCTCATCTACATATCACAGAATTTATTTTAGACATTCGCCCTAATGAGTATAGGTTCAACGTTGTTGAAAAGCAAATTTCGAAAATAAGGGAACTAAATAGATTTTCTGCCATTACGAAATGTGAGAAACGAAAGGGGGTATAGTCGTAAAGCCAGAGTGACGAGGGTAATATCCCAAACATTTCTAATTAGATTCTACGACAAGGAATTCGGTTTCGGTAAGGGGAGAGGAACGTTTATAGTAGCTGTGTTGTCAAGTGATCGAAGTCATTATACCTGTATGTTCAGAAAATTTAGGGAAATATGTAGATGCGAGAATGAGTAACAAAAAAGGTGTCGATCCATAGGAAAAGATTAATAAGAGAAAAACAAATAATCGGTAAAAGAAAGCAAAAGATAAGAGAATATCTAAATAAAAATCTATTTTCTCAAAAACGGTAATAAGTCAATGGGATGGTGCTCTATCACATGCGTATGAGTTACAGGATTCTCAGCTAATGCATATCTACAAAATTGTATGTAAGACCTATACGATAGCGCAGTTTTTTGCTAAGACAAACGATATAGAAACTTTAAAAAATCTTTTTCAAGAATTGAGGAAAGTTTTTTTATAAAATTTAGAAATCATTTAAGATACAGCATGCTTCAACGAGAAATTATAATTAACTACTTACTATAATAAAAATATGTCAAAAATAAAGTAGTTCTCAGTAGTACTACAGCTCTTACAGTTATCTAAATTAGTTGCTATATTGATTCCCTGTGCCCTACAACGTTCTCATCTATATTTTAATGTCCTCATCCCCTTGGAACAGAGGGTGGATGTACGCGTTAAGGAAAAATGATGAATAAGTCTGTCACGTCAAATTTTCGTTACTCCCTCAAGAATAATCACAGGCAAAAGTGAAGGAAAAAGCGCTGACAATGATTGAACTGTATCATCTTTAGATTAAATGTGCCCGAAATAATGCAAATGTGTCTGAAAATAACGCGAAAGAATTTATTAAGGTGATGCTTTCTTTATGATAAGCTTAAATGTCACGGCCATAAAAAATGATAATAGAGTAATTTTTTTCATGTTCTTAATCTTCAAAAATTACAGTATTACGGCCAAGAAAATTGACAAAACTTTCATAACAAATATAAATAGAAAAGTATAAAATTATATCATAAAATTTGATTTTTATAGACGTAATGAAATACAGCTTTTGCTCTCTCTAACAACCACAACTCTTATCTGATGATTTACGACACTAGATATATAAACAAACAGTGAAATTTCTTGGTTTTATAGATATCATAGAGGTGTCTGAAACGAAATTATGAGTAATAAATTTTTATTACAATTGATTTCAAAAGTACGGACGAAACAATAATTTGAATCAAACATAAAACGAAAACTACTTGCATCATTTTTATAACTACAAATAAGGGATATTGAATATTGAAAATATTCATCTGAAAAATTAGGGAATTAAAAAAGTGTTTTAACAATTAAAATTTTAAACTACTAATTGAATTTGACACCATATTTTGGTGATTGAAGATTTATTTAGCCCAACATGTTGCTGGTTTAGGAGAAAAAGGAGAAAATTTTATTTTAAAATATCTTAATAACTATTAACAGCATAAATATAAAATTTGCTATTTTTAGGTTTTCTGACATGAGAAATACGAATTTGTACTTCATTTTGTGACTACTAATAGAGGTAGCTAGTTGTGCTGTTACTTCAGTAAATTATATATCTTCTTTGTCCATTGAATAATAATTAAAATAAGTTAAAAATCTTAGATCTCGTTCAATTTTACATAAAAAAATTGCTCTTTTTCAAATTGTCCAATTTTATATTCTTTTGCGTTTTTCGCTCTTAAAAAGAACTGTGTTTTACTTCTAAAATTTTTAATTATTAATAAAATCTTCAAGTTACCTTAGCCACTGATGTTGCGTTATTAAAATACTTTTTATTAATATATTATATATTACTAATTTTTATCATATTGTCAGCCGTCTCTGTCTAAGCAAGCGACCTTCAAGTCTGTACCACCCGACTCATGCTCGAAACAACGGAATCTTCTAGGTATGCCGCTGACGCTTCGAGAAACTGCTAGAACGGGCGGTGCGTGCCGTTGAGACAGAGATGGAATTTTCAGGAGCGTCTAGAGACTTCTCGTAGAAGACGGGCAGAGGAGAATAAAGTGTTGGATAGAAAAGAATTGTAAAAAAAATAGAATTGTGAGTTAGTGCCTAAGTATTATACAAAGTAATTAGTACGTCACAAATAAATTGTAAATAGTGTGTTTTAAATAAATAAACTCTAAATAAATTAAACTATCGTCACAATATTCTACTAATTTTAACTTATTTTAATTAATTATCATTAATTTTCATTTATTTTCTTTTCCATTTAAATATTTTTATTTATTTTTATTTATCTTTATTAATGTTCATATACTTATTTTTATGATACTCCACACTCCACCCCCCCCACACCACTTCTTTGATATTAAAAAACCAAAAACTCTGAAATATGTCTATTTTTTATGATGAGTAGCTACAATTCCAATTTTCAAGTTCCTACCTTTAAAAAAATCGATACCCCCATACAAACTTTCACCCTCCGTTTCCCCCCCTAAAACGTGAAAATCGAAAAAGCTTAAGAGTCACAATGGAGAGAGAAACCTTCACTGTCGAAGAAAAAGAAAGAAGAAGAAAGATAAAGAAAGAAGAAGAAAGATAAAAAAAGAAGAAGAAAGATAAAAAAAGAAGAAGAAAAGAAGAAAGAAGAAGAAATATAAAAAAGAAGAAGAGAAGAAAGAAGAAGAGAAGAAGAAAGAAGAAGAAAGAGGAAGAAAGAAAAAATAAGATGTTTTAAATGTGTGTTTGGAAAGTCCAAATATGAGTGCTAGTCAGTTAATGGCGGCAAAATGTATATGTCAATCGTTTATATGTAGAAATTTAAAAAATGGGGTGAGTTTCCAAAAATAAGAGGTAATTATCCCAAAAGGGACAATTATCCCCAAAAGAGGGTAATTATCTCCAAAAGGGGGTAATTATCTCCAAAAGGGGTAATTTAGGGGGATAATTAAAAAATGGGGTACTTTTCAAAAAAAGGTTTTTCTAGAATTATTTAAGATTATTCAAAAAAATTGGGGTAACGTCTAAAATAAAAAATAAGGAAATAAAAAATGGGGCAATTGTTAACTACGGCAATTGTTAACTACGGCAATGGTTTAATTAGGGGTAATTATTGCAAAAATTGAGATAATTAAAAAAAATGGTGTATATATTCCAAAAAAATTAAGAAATGGGGTAATTAAAAAAGGACAAGTCTTTAATCCCAAAATCACGAGCAATTTAAAAAAAATAATAAAAAATGGGAAAAATTCAAAAAAATTCAAAAAATTATGATAATTTTTGAAAAAATAATTTGTTTTAAAAAATGGGGCAATTTTAAAGAATAATTACGTAATTTTTCTATATTAAAAAAAAAAACAATTCTTAAAATACAAAAAAAATTGGATAATTATTTGAAAAAATGAGATACCTATTTAAAAAAAATGGTAATTTAAAAAAATTGTAGTTCCAAAATATGAAAAAAATAAACAAAAATTAGGAGAAAAAGATGGTGTAAAAAATGGTAAAAAGTGAGGCGAAAAAAATTTGGAAAAAAAAGAGTAAAAAATAGTAAAAATGTAATAAAAAAATTAAAGGGTTTTGGAAAAAAGTTTATGAAAAAGATGGTATTTATACTCATTATGTATCGTAAGGTAGGAGAGATATGAACATTTCGGATCCATTGAGACCATCTCCAACTTTTGACTTTTTTTCGCAGCTTTTCTAAATACCTACTAAATTATTTTTATCAAGTTTTATACTATGAAGCGCCCTCTACAAAATGCCTTTTAAATCATTCTTCAACAGCTTAACGTTTTCGAGATATAAGTATTTAAAAGTATCTTTTAAGAAAAAGCGAAATCATTTAACACCAAAATGCAAAACAGAAAAGAAATAATAGAAAATGCTTAACTAGGTCTAAAAAACAGGGCAATTTTTTAAATAAATCATTTGGGTAATTTTTTTTTTTTTTTTGAAAAAAATGGAAAAATGTAATTAAAAGAAAGGGGTAATTTTTTCAAAAATTGGGATACTAAGAAGTTCTAAAAAAGAAAGTTAAAAGGGATATTTTTTTTTTCAAAACGAATATTTTATTCTTTGTTTTCCTCAAGATTTACCAGCACGCTTACGATTTCCCCAATTTTTACAAAATAAACTAAGAGGAAACTAAAACTTTCTTGATAACATAAGGCAACCGTTTAAGCCCTTTAATAGCTGATCTATTCCTTGACCATCTTGAAGTCAATAAAATTTTAATTAATAATAATACAATTCTACAGTGGCATAGGTACTCATTAACGTAAAATCAATTCATAATTGCTTAACATATCAAAACTTATTCTTTTTCAAAAAAAAAATTTTTTAATATTTAAAATATGTATTCAAATTTTAAAAATTTTACAAAAAAAATTTTTTTCAACTTCCCCAATGTTGGCAAACATCCTGACAGATTGTCAATTGTCAGTTTTAAACACATTTCAAAACTACAAAATGGTTCCACCCTCGTGCTTTTGACATCCCTCAAATAGGGAATTTTTCTAAACCCTAAATTTGTAATTTATTTTTGTTAGTTAATTAGATGTCCAGTTTGTTCTTTACATTTTTTACTTTGATGTTTATTTTTCTATAAAAGTTTTAAAAAAAGTTATTTTTATATCTATTTTCAATTGAAGGGGCTTATTGTAAAAACATGATAAGCCACTTTTTACATTTAAGGCATTTTTTACTTCAAGGTAATAAAAAATAAAGTTACAAAAGCCTTTGTGGCTTTTGCAAATGTAAATTCTCAAAAAATTCCATCACTAGCCCATAAATTAAGTTATTGCATTTTAACAAAGTTTTAGTAGTTTTAGAAGTTTATTTTAACCTTTGAAGACATGTTTCCTCAATAAATTGACGTTGTGGCTTGTCATGTTATTCTAAGAAGACCTTCAATTAGTGAATTACAGTAGTTCTCTTTTTTTACTGTCCCGATGATGTCTTAAATAGCCGAAAGCGCTTGACAAATATTAAGTAAACCTTATACACACTTATACCTTTCTTCGTGTCATTTCTGAATTAATATAAGTATTACTAACCCTTTCTTCGTGTCATTTCTGAATTAATATAAGTATTACTAACCCTTTCTTCGTGTCATTTCTGAATTAATATATAAGTATTACCGAGAGTATTACTAACATCTCTCCAGCCAATAATTCCATACAATAACCGGAAATAAGACTACCAGATTTGAAAAACCGTGCCTTTGTTGTATAACCCTGTATATTTGACAATTTTACATCACTATAAATGTTCTAAACTATTAAATTTTTGTAAAAAAACATCTTATACCTCTGCCGTATACATTGTTATCAAAAAATACAGTTCTAAGTTTCCCAGATGCCCGCCGATTACAATTTTCCCGACCGGTTACCAAATAATATTTTCTTTGGGCGTGAAAATTCAAAACGGACAATTTCCGCTTTCCCCGGCCCGGCGGAAAACTCCAGATTGCGTTCGGGCGTAAAACGTAACGCTTCTCGTAACGAATTTAAATTGGTAAGGATGGAGTTGAAGTACCGAAGAGGTAGGTGCGGGTGAGCGATGAAAAACGCGGAAAACGAGCCTCTCACACAAGGCTTTTCTCGTTGGAGCGCAAACGATTCGCTCGGGCGCCTTAATTATTTCTCGCGTCCCATATTTTCTTTCTCCTTCCAATCCACCCCGATGCGGTTAAAGTGCAGAGATTGTTTGGTGTCGTTGCCTTGAGGATTGTTTGTCCTAATGAGGGTATTAAGAGATTTTTTACTGATTCCCTTTTCTTCAAATTTGCGGTGTCGGTCGATGGCTACGTTGCGTTTGGGAAATAGTCGCATGCGGTGCTTTAGGAATTTCATAAAACAAAAATAAAAAAGGGAGGAAATAATTTAACTTTTATTTACTCGCTGGCACTGATAGAAATTTTAAAAAAGTTTACTCAATTGATGTAATTTAATTCATTAAATAATCTCATAAAATAAATAAAATTTTTGCAATAATTATTATTACTGACAAATAGGTAATCCCATTCTTATTAATTTCAATTTTGTAAGCAAGTTAAAATTGTTTGTCTTAGAGTAGAAAGTTAATGAAGTCTTTAGGAAACACCCTGTATAGTTACATTTTTTCTGTTTTGAAATGCCAGTGATGCAAATAACATTTTAATACCTCGAGTTATTTGAAGTATATTTGGCATTTCCAAAAGCAGTCTACCAAGTATTTTTACATTATGAAGCTACGTTACTATTGTTTAAAAAAATATTTATATTTTCACAAAATTATCAAATTTGACGTTTTAGGACTCAAGTTTTCAAAGCATGAAAATATACATTGTCTAGCAACCCTTCTAAAAATAAAATGAAATGTTTACTTTCAGACCAGGCTTATGGTGATAATGAACATAATATGTCTCTGGCACTTTACGACAGATACCAATATTTTTATGTGTCACTCTTATTTATATGTTTGTTTGCCTTAGTGTACATTGTTTATTACAATTTTTCCTTTGTATTTTATAAATGTCCAAAAGAATCATTATCGTATGCACCTGCGCAAACATATCTATATAATTCATTAAAGAGATCTTACAATAAAAACGATATTCCAAGAGAATAGCCAATTTAAAAACATATATGTATACAATAGGCGTTCCCGAGTTTTGACAAAGACAATTTATCAAAAAAATATATATTATTTTAATGTTTTATTATTGCATTTTATTTTTAAATCCACAGATAAAATTAGGAATTTAAAAATCTGAAGTTATCAAGAATCTATTTAAAAATAGCAGTTCATTAGCAATATCGATTAGACTATAGGAAAATGCAGTTTTTGAATAGCCTGCAATCAATCATTTGCTTGCCAGGCGCTGTGGTAGCCGTTTTAAATTAACCTGTAAGTGTTTGGAAGAAAATTATGTATATTAAGTAATTTTACTTCCTGTTGAACCGTACCTACTTATTATTTATTTTTTTGTAAGTATATAGATGATAAGCTAACGGTACCAGTAGTAACTAGTTACTAATTAAAATAAAACGCAGTATTTTTTTGAGAAAAATATATATGGTTCAACAATGTCTAAAGTGTTTTTATACATTATTTCTATCATTTGTTAATGTTCAATGTACAGGGTGAGGAACCTTACAGGCTTCTACTATATGTAGAGTCCTTTAGAGGGAGAAAATCATGTGGACATTAAAAAGTAGCAACTCCCCTTTGTTATTAATATACTGTGTGTTTTGTGAATTTTAATAAAAATTTATGACAGTAAAATCTACAACGATTACTAAATTTCTCTAAATTTTTTTAGTGAAACTACACTATTGTCTAAAATTTAATTCATATTCTCAAAAGTTAAAAATTCCAGGATATGCTTAGGAAAAATTAATCTCGACGATTCATATCAAAAAGTTCGCCCTGTATACGCTTTTTTAAAATTATAATAAGAGATTTTTAAAGTACATAGATGTAACATTTTTCTCACATTTTCGTTAATTAACTATGAAAATGAAAAATCCCCATTTCCCCCTACGAAAATATGAAAATTACACCCTCACATCTCCAAAGTGAAAACAAACCAAAGAGAATTTGAAAAAGTTGAGAAAGAAAGAAAAAATTAGTGCATCGGCAGGGAGTCGAACCCGGAACCTCTGCCAATTAAACTACCAAGATACATACGCTATGATATTAAAATTCTCATATCATCTCACTCAGCTCCTTCAATTATTTTCCTTAAAACCACCCTTTTGAAAATGTAGATGTAGAAGCACGATCATTTATAATTATACTAGAAGGACCTCACACTTTAATATTAATTTTGGGTACTGTCAGAATTTGTACAAATTTTAGTATGTTATTTTGTAGTTCATTACTGACAATTTTCATATGGATCTCACATGGTGAACTATTGGAAGGAGCCAAAAGTAAGGAGTGCAGAATTAATATTTTCATATATTACCTCTATTTAAGTAATTCATGTTATATCAATAAAACTTATTGTACTCTTATACGGTTAGTTCATGCTTTTTGCACTATGCAAAATAAATGATACAGGGTGTTATGGAAGGCTGACTATCCCTAGACACCTCTCAACTACTTGCCAACCAGCAGGCTTTGCAGTACTGTAACAAACTAAAGGTACCATTTCAGTAGGCGCGACGCGACCGAGAAGTGTCGCTTCATGTCTAAAAAACATACAATTATATGAAACACATTTCGCACGGCGCGACACTTCTGAATCTGTCTCGGGGCAAAGCGTTTGCTGCGTGTCGCCCTCGAGGTCACTGTGCTCAGGCATCGTTTCATTTTGGAGGTGATCAGGTTGGAAATTTCTTTCGATCTAGGCAGTGTTGCCAGATTTTGGAACAGTATGGGTAAAAAAAACAGTAGATTTTAATACAGGAGGAAATAATTATAATTTGCAGTGTAGTAAATAAAAAAACAAGTATATAAGAAACGAAAAATAAACTTTTTTTCTACCCAAATTAGAAAATAAAGAATAAAAACAAATAATAACATTTTTAATATATACTTAACGTACGGAAACAAAAAAAAAACAATGAAAAATAATAGGTACCTACTTCTTTTAGATCAGTCTAAATCAGGTAATTCAAAATCGTAGTGTTTGGCATATGCATGTTCTTTTTATGATGCCCTATTAATTCTTTGTTTCATTTTAAATAAAACAATGATTATCTTGATGTTTTTTTTATGGAGCCAACCTACAGTAGTGGATGCCTTATTACGCTGCTTTTACTGCAGAAAATTTACTAGAAAAAATACTCTTTAACCATTTGCTGAAGAATGAGGCAAACTTAATAAATTAGGAACAAAATTTGCTAGAGACAAAAACAGTGGATCTACGTAAAAACAATAGGTCTGGCAACGCTGATCGTTCCCTCGAATGGTTATCATGTAAGTGTCTCGCGACCCGTCTCCAAGCTTCCGAAATGTACGGAGCGTAACATTTATGCATCTGTCGTCCTTAGGGTCGCCTCGGTGGTCTCCTGTCTCCTGACGCGCCTACCGAAATGGTACCTTAAGAGACTGGCTACCTCTAAACACCTATCGGCGACTTGCCAACCAGCAGGCATTTGATCAGCCCCGGGAGGATCCACAGTGGGCCTAGTGAGGTTCAAGGACTGCGGAGCACTCCACCACCCCTCCCCCTTCTTACAGAAAAGTAATAAAACAGCTTTTTTCTAGTACTATACTATAAGTTGTTAATTAAACGCTAATTTTCAGTTTCATAATGATACTCATTATAACACTGGTTTTCATTATGAAACTGAAAAATTGACCAATAGAAATCTTGATTTTTTAAATAACCAAGAAGACAGACCCAATATTTTCTGTAGAATGTTTGTGACAGTTTCTAAGAGATTCGTCTTTTATTACAGATTTAATATTTTGCGTTAGTCAAAAAGGTAGTTAGGTACCTCTCACTTATTTTTAAAAAAATGTCCAGCGACGAAGAATTTTCATGCACACCATCTGAAATCGCTGAAAAGGCGAAAAATGTATCATCATAGGTATTATATTTGTTATTGTGTAGGAATAAAAATTAAGTCGAAGAAAAAATTTCTCTTTAATATTTTATTTTTCATTGCTTGTATAAAAATGTATTAAAAAATTAAAAAAAATAAAGCAATGTTGTTCAATTGAAATAGATTGTTGGTCGTACAAAAACTAGTGTATGCAACATTCATGTAATGGCTATTAATACATGATCGTTGAATAATATACCAATAAAAAATCAGTTTCATTTATACTGGTTTATAATTTATTTTGCAATGGACAAGTAAGCATGAATTAACTGTAATATTTAGTATAACACATGGCATATGTTTCACAAAAAAAATCAAGAATTACTTTACTTGCAAGACTTAAGAATCGTAGAGATAGTAAGTAAGTAAGTAAATTCTTTATTTAGCTTTCAGCTAGTTATAAACAAATATTTACAATTTAAACTTAAAACTATAGGTTACCTAAACCTAGATAATTATTAATCATATTTTTAAAACTACCTAGAGTTGGGGCATCTTTTATATTTTTAGGCAACGCATTAAAAAGACGAATCCCTTCCTGCAATAATGAGCCCATCAAAAAAGATTTTTTTGTGAAATCAATATTAAAATTGTCCATTGATCTGAGTGGACGTAAATGAAGTTCAGATCTTTTTACAAGTAAAAGATGTATGTATGTTAAAGATACTCCCCTTGACCACGTGTCACTGTCAATTGTCAATACTACTGGCAAGTCAGGACGGACGAACGGAGAGCAGCGGAGGAAAGCAGCAGTCTGAGTCATAGCTCGACCGCGTAGCCACGCAATAAAATATAGAATAGTGTAATACTAATAAATAAACAGTTGTGGTGGTTTAATGACTTTTATTGGGGTTAATTATCCCTTACCTTAACAAGTATATGAAAATATTAATTCTGAATTCCTTACTTTTTGATTCCTTCTAACAGCTCACCCTGTAGAGCAGCAAACTTGGGATGGATACATAAGAAAATTTGAACGAATTCTGAATAAAAAAAATGAAAAAGCTGAGAATTTTCTTTCGTTTGTTTTCACTTTGGGGATATGAGGGTAAAATTTTCATAATTTCGCGGGGGGAATGACGATTTTTTATTTTCATAATTTCCAAAATTGCATTTAGTTTTCGTATCTCAACAGACTTTTTTCGCTTCACTTTTCTTTCATAAAATACATTATAGTTTTTATTGAATTAATAATATAACAACTAAAATTAAAGACGCAGAAATTAGCTATCTCAAATATTTCATATAATATAGACACGATGAAGATCAGTTATATAAATCAGAAAACTTTTCCAGAATGTTGTGTTCTATTATAAAAAATTATTTGTTATAAAATAAATAAAAATCGGATGTATCCAACACATGATTCTCCTGTCTAGTTATTGCAGGCTTTTTCCGATTACTTATTACTGAGACCCTTCCTATGGGGCCTCAGTATTGCATTCGTGCAGACGAAAACATATTCTTACCCTCATTTTTTAAAACTTTTTTTCATGTTTCCGAGTCCGAAAATGCAAAAAAAATTCGTCTGGTCGTCTGATTGTATATGTATGTCGGCACAATAACTCCAAAACGAAAGTTCTGATTGCCTTGCGGTTTTGATTTTCTTGAATAATTACTTCTAACTTAGAACCCTATTGATTTTCAGAATTTTCAGTTCATCCTAACTACTTTAATATCAATTTTCTTAAAATCCGCCTATACATTTCTAATGTGACAATTTTAGGAATTCCAATTATTTCTAACGTCTAAATTCCTAACATTCTTAACATTCCATACATTACCAACATTCTCTAACGACCTGTCAAACAACAGCTGTTGATAGTAATGGTGAAATTTCTAAGGCGGGTTGCGACCTTCATACTTGCAACCATAGCCATTTTGGAGGCTATTTTTATTCGAAATTAGTCGCCAAGCCTGCCAATTTATGAAAAATATATAGGCAGTTTCTTAAAAATTACTTTTTTATGGTGATGCTAACTTAAGCGTACTACTATTTCGCCCCCAGCCACAAAAACACATCCATTAAATTTACTGGCACTCTGTCGCAACCCCATAGAATAATTAACCGGCCATTTTATTTGGCAAAAATCAGAATAATACTTGGCTGTGCCTGTCAAGTATCAAGATCTCAACTGTGATGTCTTAAATGTCAAATTATTTAAAACTGTACACTTCTTTTGATATTTATTGCAAATAAAAATTTTACACTTCCTCGAATTTTTTCATAAAAAAGATTTGTACGCCACTACGTAAATTAACTTTTCCATAGCTTATTTTAGAAATATTTCTTGTGCATCAGTCCATATTTAAGAAACGGTTTATAATTCTATTAGCTGTTCAACGTAAATTTCCTAAATCCAACTTTTAAACAAATTGGCCAAATTCAATGAGATTTATATTCAAATTCTGCTTCCAAACAAAATTTTATAAAATAATGAAAATCACAAATCCAGTCTCGCTTTTTGACTAAATCTTGTCCTAAAAGACACTAACAAATTTAAATTTTTGTAGAATAAGGCTTACATTAATAACTACGGTTTCGCAAGAATTTTAGGCGCCATTTTATCCATCGGTGGGTACATAATCTCTTTAAATTTCTCTGAATTTGTGACGGATGAAACCCTAAATTTATGGAAATATCCAAGGCCTTTTACTAATTAACATAAACGTTGAGGTTCATAAGGCTTACAGATTTCTGTTAAAATGAATTATATTACCATAATAGTAAAAAATAAATAATTTTTATTAGAAATTAAAGAGACATAGATTCAACGTGGATAATCATGTATTTTTTACGTTAATTCTAAAATTTGTTGTAAACAAAATACATGCAATCCTTTCTTGAATTATATAATTTTAAATTAATTTTTAATCTCTATAACAATCATAGTTATACCTTAACACTTTTTGGATTAAAAACAGGATTTTTTCCATCGGTGCAACAAAACTTAAAGCCTTCTGCTTTGGAGGCACTGATTTTACTTTACAGTACCCATAGTTGTTCAGTTTTATTACCAAATAAATAAATATGCCTCTAGGAACAGCATAATAAAAAATATTAAAAAAATACTAACCATGATGTGTTTCCCGTATATACTTTTACCGATATCCATAATTAACTTAATCACAATATACACAATTTACAAAAATTTTCAAGATCTACAAAACTAAAATAAAAGAAATATTACAGATATCTACAAAAATCTATACACTATATACAAGGACGCGACGAAACTACTAGACACGTACGACAACGACTACCGGTCAGGCAAGACTGAAACTAAAACAGCCCCAACCATTTCTGAAAAGGGTCCGTTGTTAGGGGGTAGAACATTAGAAAAGGGCCTCGGATCATACGTCGGGCCGGCTGCCATTCTTAATTTCACCCTTGTGGCTCGGATATGGTAAAAATTTTAATGCAAAGGACAAGGAAGTCTTTTATAGTTATTTGGCTGAACATAAAGCATAAGAATGTAACAGAATTTTATTTTATTTTGAGAATAGAATTTCAAAAAACATATAGTGGCCATAAAATTACACAAACTAGATATATTTTTAAACCATCCTATTTATATTGGAATGAGCATTTTGGATTTGGCTAAGACAACTATTTATGACTTCCGTTATGGGTACATGAAAAGTAATTTTGGAAATAATTGTTCCATTTTATACACGGATACTGAAATTCGAGATCATGATCCATATGAAATTATAAAACGTGATTGCACCCAATATTTTGATACTTCAGACTATTCACTAAACAAGTTTTACGGAATTCTTCAAGTTAATAAAAAAAGTACTAGGTATGATGAAAGATAAGAACAATAGTATATCAATGACTGCTTTTATTGGTCTTCATTCCAAATTATATACTGTAAAAATTATTAAAACTAAAGATGCTGTTGTAAGGGAGACAGTACGAATTAAAAAAGAAGAAGAATATGACTGATGAAATTGAAGATATTTTGTTAAATATTGGATTAATTAAGAAAGCAAAGGGCGTGAAAAAATCTATAGTTAATACTATAATAACTTTTAAAGATTATGTAAACTGTTTGGAGACATTTACAGATAAGATTGTTTCGCAGAATTTATTTCGTTCAGATGAACATGAAGTTTATTCAATGACTCAGCTTAACTACTTTTTAGTCATGTTTTGTCAAAAGTAACCGTTAAAATTTTCGAGTCTAACCGAATTTTAGGTAAGTCTTCCTCAACTATTTGCTTAAGTAGGGTCAAGTTTTGTGCTGTATATAAAATAACAGTGTCATCTGCAAAGAAAACCGATTGCAAAGAGAAAAGACTATTCACATATCAATTAAAAAGGACGGTAAGATGATCTCTAATTACATTTTCTATTCAGATTGCGTACTATTATTTAAGTAACTACAAAATATTTCTAAACAAGTACCGCTAAAACAACCAATATCCTCCAAAATTTGTATAAGTAATGAATGACTTATAGTGTCAAAAACATTTGAAAGATCAAGGAAAACACCCAAACAAGCCTCACTAGAATCCACAGGTAAGTGTATTTTCTCGGTTGATAATAATATCTTCAGTTGAAACATTTGTTCTAAAACCAAATTGATTTTTTGATAGGATGTTACATTTAGATAGATAATTTTGGAAACACTTTTCCAATATCTCTTCAAAGACTTTTGACAGGGTGGATATTAAAGATATTGGCATATAGTTACTGATAGAATTCCTGTCTCCGTTTTCAAATATCGGCGTTACTACACTGTACTTTAAACTATTTGACTATTGTTTCAGAAATGCAAATTAAACTTTCTGCTTTTAAATTTTATCAGTCCCTGGAGACTTGTTTGTTTTCAGTTTCTTAATAATTGTTTTAATTTCTGCAGAGCTTGTGGGTAATAAAACTATACTGCTTGGGATTATTTGTCGGTAGGGTACAAATTGAGGATCAGGTGTAATGTTTTGAGCAAGTTTGCTTCCATTTTTAATAAAGCCACGATTAAACATATTTGCAATTAACTTTTATTAAATTTTCCTGTTCGTCCTGTAATGTAATGTATGTATTTATTTGATAATTTACTACTTTTTGTGAGTTCATTTACAACTTTCAACAATTGCTTTGAGCTGGATTGATTTATTTGTATCTTATTTTGATAATAATCTGACAGATTTCCTAATGAGGTTAGTTAGTTTGTTTTTATATGAGTTATAATGATTTTTTAAGTCTTTCTTACTTCTTTATAAAGGTTATTTTTTATTGTTATAGATTTTAATATCTTATTGGTTAGCCAGGGAGCAATTTTTGTAGTTTTTCTATTAATTCTAATGTATTTGGTGCATTTTTCTATATTTGATGATATTTAAAAATTCTTTTGATGAAGATTCAGAGTCAAGGGCTGAAAATACAGGATTCCAGTTCTGAGTCATCATAATTGATTTCAGTTTTTCATTATTTGTGTAGTTCTTATATTTAGGCTGATTATGTATAATCTGTATAGATGTACTATAATGATCTGTAACAGAAGTTTTAATTACTACAGGCAAAATATAATCTTTTATTGTTGAAATACTTGTTTTAAGAAATATATGATCAAGACAACTTATTGTGTTTCCTTGTGCCCTGGTTGGACTATTTATAGTTGACATATAACCATACTCATCCATTATATTTAACATTTGGATCAAGCACATCGAGAAAGTTGATATATTTATATCTCCTAAGAAAATTTCATATAAGTGATTTTTATTACTATTATTATTGTGCATTTGTAAGTATTATTGTAAGTCATTTATGAAGTCTGTTGCGTTTAAAGAAGGGGATCTGTAGTAAGCTGTGTTATAGTATTTTTTATTGTTTAGCTGTACAATTAATTCAATACAGTTACTAACACCAAGTTTGTAAACAGAAAAAGTATATTTATAAGACGACTTAATAAAAATTACTACTCCATCATTTTGATTAAAGCTACTATTGTTGTATATAGTGTTATATCCCGCTAATTGATACAAATCAATATTATCGATTTGCCTTGTCTCCGTAAAAACAATGCAGTTAAAGTCAACATAAACACTGTTAGAAAACTTTCATTAATGCTTAAAACATTTTTATATTCATTATTATCCGCCAAAATAAAACTGTACTGTCAACATGTGCCTAATAAACTCAAAGTATAATAATTTTTTATTATTTTCTAATAAAAGATTTCCTTCTTTTTTTTAATTCTTCAATTAATATGTTAATAAACATGATTCTTATTACCAGTTTTTTTTTTGAGTTTTACTGTTTATTTTATACTTATTAGTTTTTATTTATATTACGTAAAAATAAGTATTATTACTGATACCACTGGCTTTATGGTACTCTAGTCCATTACTATTCAAATTCAATACATGTAAAGATTAAAATTAATTTATTGTTATTAAGGCGAGAGTTTAACTGCATTTAATTTTAATTTCAAATGAATTTTATCTATAAAAGGTAAAGAGCTAAGATTTGGTAGACAATTTTAAAATAAATCAGATCAGTCACTGATGCCAATATAAATAATGCAACTTTGAAAATAACAAAAATAAAAGTTTAAACAATGATTCAAAACTGTAAATTTGGTCTTTGTGTGATATGGCAATCATATCCACTCCTGTTGCACAAACTACTATTTTCTATGGCCCACTAACGAAAATCTACAAAATTTTAAAAATAATTAGTTGTCAATACTGGATTTGAACCTCAGATATTTCGCATGACAAATGAATACTCTATATATCTACCCTATTGAGAAACTAATTTTTTTTTTAATACTTACAATTAAATTGGTTTTAGATAGTTCCGACAAATTTACGATTTATTTTTAAATATAAACGAATAACTTGTGGAATACTATTATTTATCGATTCTTCACAAGAATCACTCATTTTTAATTATTATTTAATCTCAATAACTAAAATAAATACTGACAGTTTGACAAAATTATTTAAAATTAAAACAGTAGTTTGTAAAACAAGAGTGGATATGAACAATCCACTCGAAAATCTACAAAGTTAAAAAAATATTTTAGGTTATTATTACAAAATAACTTATTTTAAAATAATTTATGGCTTCTACTAATTTATAAAATAAAATAGACATAAAAAAAGATTTAATTTAATTAGTTCCTAGTCCAGATTTGAACCCAGGCCTCTCACGTGGAAGACAAACACCTTGTCTTCACGTCCATCGCCACAATTACGATTTTAGTTTTATTACTTGAACGCAATGGCATACTTTTTCGTTTTGTAGTCTGTGCGTCGATAAGCTAATAATGTGGGTGTAGACAAAATATGAAAAGCGTCACAGTCCTGTGAAATATAATAAGAAATAAATACATACTCACAAATTGATATGTTTTTGTCAGAGATAATAGGATTTTGATATTTTACCAAAATTGTATTACAGGTAAAACCCCTGTAATACAATTTCGTGATTCCTTTTATGGCCCACTGTATAAATGGCTAATAATTTATTTTAGAAATTGTCCCTATCTAACTAATACGAAATACCTATACACTTCTGGTGGTAGTAGATGATACACCACTTATAAGCAGGGGCGGTTTCTCCATTGGTTCATTTGTGCAGTAAACACCCAGTTAAATTTCATAAAAACACATTTAAATATTACATAAATAACATAAAAATATAAATTTAATTTTAATATTTTTATTTTCATACATGTTAATCTATATTTTTTTGTACATCATTGTCCTCTGGCTGATCGCGTCTCTGTGTCACAGTATACCTAAGTATACTGTGTCTGTGGCACATTAGGATGAGTGAGCCTAACACGAGTGAGACGATATGCCGAATGAATATAACTAAAAAGAGAAGACAACACGCCAACAGATCCTTCAAACTGTCAAAGAACACATTAATTGGAGCGCCGCTCACAAACAAGGTTGCCAAACCAGTGTTGCCAGTCTAGTACAATTCACAATTGTACTAGATGTAGTACTTTCTACGTGCATCAGTGTTCACGTGTAAACTATATATATTGTGTTCCTTGTTTGGGTTCGTTATCAATAAAGACCCCCTTTTTTCCCTTTCAATGAATTAGATGTCACTGCAAATAGAATTCGAAAAATCTGATACATTTAAGGAATCTGGTACATAACAAAAACATATTCTGGCAACACTGTACCAAATCAAACACACTGTCACTGTCATTAGTGTCATTCCTCTGCTATTAAATACTTTAAATAAAAACATAAGATTATTTTAATTGTGCTTATTTAAAAAAATGTGTTTAATTAAGAACTGTGTCTTCAATAAATTGAAAGTATGTGTGCCAATTCAACGATTGTTCCCGAAAAATTTCTATAAGGCAAGGTAAATTAAAATTTTTAAGGTTATGTTGATTTTTTTACCTATCATAAAGTTTTACGACTGTAATTTGTTTCATATTTTGTTTCAGTGTCTAAGACCATCCAAAGACTAATTCAAAATGGTCTAGTTTGTACCCAATTGTAAATACTATGAAGTAAGAAATAAGAAAAAAATTTGTAAATTTTTTTTCCCACAAAAACCCGCTAAAAGGAAAAATTTTATTATTCTGATGAGATAATTACTTGACATCATTATGGAAATAAAAATGTACAATAAAAATTTCATAAAGATAAAGGGACAAATGGTTTTTCACTTTAAAAGTCTGAATCGGAAAAATGAATCAACCAGTTAATTTAATATGCGCGAGAAATTTTACCTAAGAAATGGTATGTACATTTAAATAGTTTACCTATATAAAGTTATGCTTGCGTGTAATTATCAATCGTGTTACCCTCTAACCAAGATCGTTTGTTGCATACAAACCATTTTTTTATTGCCTTCTTTGTATAATTTAGTATTTTCAAAAATATTACATGTTATGGTAATTTGAATCAATCACTACATGTATTAAATAAAAATAAGGCTATTGGTAAATTAGTTTACAGTTGGTAATAAAGAATGTCTCGAAAAAAGTTTCGAAATAAGTATCAAACATAAATTGTGATTTTGATTAGGCACTTAACAAATCACATTCCACATATATACATGCTCTGGCTAATCAATCCAATAAGTACATATCAAAACATTAATATACTATCTACAATTAAACAATAATTTGAAAATACATATGAAGCCGATTTACCTATTTAGACAAAATACTATTATTCTGTTATTTATTAAAACACATTATTTTTTAGTGAACATGGACATACCATGAGGGTAGGACAGCAAGAATACTTTGGAATATGCTGTAAAATACACTTAGAAAGGGTCATATGGAGAATTAAGTGTGATAACAATTTACGATATGTATCTCACTAGTTTAGTTTATAGATTTCTGTGTTCTGTGTTCAATTATGTGCTGCTATTTCAAACTTTTAGTATCCTTTGATAAAAGATGTTTAATTTAAAAGCAGTGTGAGCCGTTTTGCCTCCGTCGATTAAGGTAGCTGCAATTCCAGAAGAAGCAACAGCGATAGCGATACTTTGTTCACTTCTAATTTTTGCAAGCAATAATTTTATTAAGAATGTTTTTCCCATTCCCACCAGGAGCATCAAGAAAGAATAATTTCCCACAGTTAGAAGCAACACTATTTAATATTTTCTCGTAGGTTTCTTTCTGTTCTATATTTAATTTTAAAACATTTACTGCAACTTCTTCGGTAAGCTGATCTTTGTCGTAAGCCAATTCACTTAGATGGTTGTTAATAACAGACCCTTGTTCTCGTGATGGTGAAATGAGTCCAAATTGTGACAAAGTTTTACCTGACATAGCAATGACCATATCTTCAAGAAGAATTAGGCATTGATTATAAATAATATCAAGAACCAACTTAACGTTAGTAGTATACCTAAGGTGGTACTGGATCAAATGGTAAGCTATCCATCAAGTTCTCAAGTCGGATGGCTTGGGCCCTGAAGAAGTAGCCGAAGAATAAGAAGAAGTGATCGACAATGACCGGAAGGTTAGTGATTAACTATACTCACCTCCCTAGGTAGGCAGAGGTAAAAGAAGTATCGCCGAAGGTAGGAAAAGGTAGCCAGGTGTGTCACCTGTCACCTATACAGGTGAGCCTGAAGAGTATACTACTAACGTTTTCTTGTTCTCGGCTCATTTGTCTTCTGTCTTCCGCCAAAAGTGTCTCGGTATTTTTCCCACAATTTAATTGGATCTCCAACTTGAGAGAAAACTAACATGATAGTGAACAATTCACGAATTTTATGAAGAGAATCAGAAATTGAGGCTTCTTCTAAAGTTCGATCCCAATGATCATCGTCTTCCAGCAATCCAATTATTGTTCTGCAAGCCTCTTGAAATGTTGGATAGGTCACATTTTTTACAGTTTTAGTGCCGTAAATGACTCTGGACCACGAAACTCATGCAAAAGAAGGCGTAGGTAATAGCATTCAGCATTGCCGGGATGGACAGTATAAACTCGACCTAAAACATGATCTCTTTTTATCCCCTTGTAACCTTGAACAATCTGTCCTTGTTTTCTCCTGTAAAACGGGTGGTTTTTCCAGACATAATAAGCCGGAACTTCACAATATAATAGAGTTTTTGCAAAATCATCTACTTTACAGAGATCAAAAAAGCCATAAGTGTTGTTTTCGGATTGCTATTGATCTTATCAGCTATATTATCCTCGTTAAAACAAATTCTTTGGCTATTTTCCAAATGTACAGCAAGATGTATAACAGGGGGAACCCCCCCCCCCCCCCATTCCCACCCGCCCCCAAAATGTGAAAATCCAAAAACTCTGAAATGCGTGATTATTTATTTATGATTAGTAATTAAAATTCCAATTTTCAAGTTTCTTCCTTATAAAATAAATTGATACACCCATGCAAACTTTCACCCCCATTTCCCCCCCTTAAACTGTGAAAATCCAAAAACTCTGAAATATGTCATTATTTATTTACGATCAGTAGTTACAATTACGATTTTCAAGTTTCTACCTTTAAAAAAAATCGATATCCCTACAAACTTTCACCCCCCCCCCCCCGTTTCCCCCCTTAAAATGTGATTTGAATAAAATCCGTTCTTAGCTGGTGTCTACGTCGAGAAAGGGGTAACTATGCCAAATTTCAAGTCAATCGGCCTTATAGTTTTGGAGATCTGGTGATGAGTCAAGTCAGTCAGTCGTCAGTCAGTGGTATTTCGCTTTTATATATATATATTATATAGATTAGCTATTGGCCGCGGCTTTGCTCGTGACTTTGCTCGTATTTTTTTATATTTATTCATATTTATTAATTTTTTTTTTAATTTTTATTCATTTGAATTCATTTTTATTCATGTTCATTCATTTTTATCCATTTGTATTAATTTTTATTAATTTTTATTCATTTTTATTCATTTTTATTCATGTTTATTAATTTTTATTTATTTATTTTTATTCATTTTTATTCATTTTTAATAATTTTTATTAATTTTTAATAATTTTTATTAAATTTTATTTATTTTTATTAATTTTTATTACTATTTATTAATTTTTGTTAATTTTTATTAATTTTTGTTAATTTTTATTAATTTTTGTTAATTTTTATTAATTTTTATTAATTTTTATTAATTTGTATTAATTTTTGTTAATTTGTATTAATTTTTGTTAATTTTTTTTAATTTTTTTTAATTTTTATTAATTTAATTTTTATTAATTTAATTTTTATTAATTTTTATTAATTTTTACCCCCGTTTTCCCTCCTTAAAATGTGAAAATCCAAAAACCATGAAACACTTCATTATTTATTTATGATGAGAACCTACAATTCCAATTTTCAAGTTCCCACCTTTAAAAAAATCGATATTTCCAAATAAATTTTCACCCCCCCGTTCCCCCCCTTAAAATGTGACAAACCCAAAAACCCTAAAACACGTCATTATTAATTTGTACTCATTAACTGCAATTCCAATTTTCATGTTTCTAACTTCAAAGAGAACAAAAAAAGTTATACTCCCATACAAACTTTTGCCCCCGTTTGCCCCCCTCAAGATGTAAAAATATAAAAACCTCAAAACACATTATTATTAATTTGTACTCAGTACCTGCAATTTCAATTTTCATGTTTTTAACTTTAAAGAGAACCAAAAACATGGATACTCCCAAATAAATTTTCACCCCCCATTTCCCCCCTTAAAATGTGAAAATGCAAAAACCCTGCAACACGTCATTAATAATTTGTAGTCAGTAGCTGCAATTCCAATTTTCATGTTTCTAACTTTAAAGAACAAAGAGTTTAATTAAAAGCTCCCTTCCCTCATTTCCTCCCATTTCCCCCCTTTAAAGTTAAAATTTCCAAAAATCCTTTCTTAGCGGATGCTTACGTTATAAAATAAACCTATGTTCCAAATTTCAGCTTTCTAGGCTCAGTAGTTTTGGCTGTACGCTGATAGGTCAGTCAGTCAGTTAGTCAGTCAGAACAATTTTATATATATAGATTGAAAAAAACAATTGCGATTATTTTCCAACTTCTTTCACACATGAAACGTCGTGCACAGTCGATTCTCAAGTTTTCAACAAATTATTAATCCCGACCAAGAACTGCCAAATAAATTCCTCATACCAACGACGCATTTATCAGAGTTAAACACACTCGAGTAAATGCTTTTTCACTCTCATCTGCGATGCGATGTGATGGATCACTTCTAGAAAATATTGAAATTTATGGAGCTAATGTCGCAGCCATAATTCATCATACATTTAAAACGTTCAATGCTACAAGGTTGAAGGCTTTTCTACTTCGTAGGTATCGGTGTGAGAAAGAGGAACGTGCGGCCCTTTTCGAAGGGACTTTAAAGCCATCGACTGGCAGTATTATAACGTCCGGGCGCTTCAAGGGGTTGATGAGATATTCGTGAAAAGGGAATATCGCTAACAGCAAAGGATTTTATACAAAATAATTTATGTGAAGCGCCGATGTCGGAGTATGTGGTTTCGGCTTTTACATATTATGCATGATGGAATTATTATAATCGAAAGCAACTAACTCTTAGACATGATTCGATTTTATTTTAAGCTGCTTGGCTTTTCAATTTCTAATGTTTATCCAATGAGGACTAACAGGTGGAACTACTAAACCGTGAATTTGGTATTAAAAGTTTGGATTTTTAATTTTAATGTTTTATTTAAGAAAAGAATATATAAAAGAATATAATGAATAAATAGGGATTAATAAAAATAAAAGATTTAAAAGAAAGGAAGCTACAGTGAATGTCTGTAAACAAAAAATCTTTGAAAGTAAAGCTGTAATTTTTTATAAGTGATTTATTTGTGCTAATTTCCATATCATTTAATCACATTAACTGCGTTGAATGAATGACCGTGAATGATGTAGTGAATTGATGAATGGGAAAGTAGTATCTTCAAATGGTAATACAATAAACAATAAGCCATAGGCCGCAGTACCGTCAGACTATAAACTGATTAAAGGGCCCCCTACAAGCTACGATTTTAACTGTATAGTCCATAACTCAACGTGAAGTTGCTATATAACTCACATCTGACCTCTTCTCTTTTGTCTAATGCGAAGATGAAGAGTGAAATGAGCTGATTAAATTTTGCCTTTAGATCAAAACTTTGCGTTTTGGCCCGCAGGCAATATAGATGCGTGTAGGGCCTCTATTAGCATAGGCTGTACAAAAAGATTAAAAGCCGTTTGACCCATTGTAACCTACCAAAAGTTCTAGGCAACTTCCAGAAGGGAATTGCTTAAAATTAAACCTTAAAAATAAAAAAAATATACATAACTTTATCAAAAAAATCTTGTCTACTCAGTTACACAAGTTTCGCTCAGACGTCAGATAGGGGGTGGATAGCTATAAAAAAATTCCGGAAATAATAAACGAATGATAGGCGTCAACTGGGTCTATATCAGTGGTCGCCAACCTGTCGATCGCGAGCTACCGGTAGCTCGCGGAGGCAATTCTGGTAGCTCTCACAACGATTTTAATTTAAAAAATACAAACTGCAAAAATCAGAAAGCTTCCGAAAATTCCACAAAAAAATCTAATTTTCATAATATTAAACATAAACAGCGGCAACGTTGCGGTGAGCGATCTGCCGCTGACGCCATCAAGCTAGAATCGGCTAGAACCGACCAGTCGGACCAGCGCGTTAGTGTTCGAGAACGATCAGGATTGCTTTGAACGGGATAACTATGCACGGCGCGGCGACATTGCGCTTAGTTTAAAACTGAACGCGTAACCAACGTCCAGCGGTTGGGTTAGTAGAGAACAACAAAAAATAATATTATGGCAAGCAGTTGTAAGAAGGTAAAGACATACCACTTTCATTCGGAATGGGAAGAACAATACTTTTTTACAGAAGTTAAAGATAAAAATGTGTGTTTGTTATGTAATACTTCGGTCTCCGTTGCTAAAAAAGGAAATATTGAGAGATATCATAAAACTGTACAGTCTAATTTTGAAAAATCATTCCCACTACATTCTGCCGCCAGAAAGGAGAAACTGAAACAGTTAAAAAAGCAGTTAATTGGACAACAATCAATATTTTTAAGAACAGTCGACAAAAATAAGGCTGCAACTGAAGCATCGTACCGTGTGTCCCAGATAATTGCACAAAAAAAGAAACCTTATGAAGACGGTGAAATAATAAAACAGGCGTTTTTAGAAGCTGCTGATTCGTTATTTGCCAACTTTAGAAATAAAGACGAGATAGTTTCAGCTATAAAATCTATGCAACTTTCTGCTAATACATTGATGAGACGTGTAGAAGTAATGAGCAATGATATTTTTTACAGTTAAGAACTGACTTAGATAACTGTGTTTATTTTTCACTTCAACTGGATGAATCAACAGATGTCGTTGACACTGCCCAGATGGCCGTGTTCGTCAGGATGGTTTTTAGTGATTTTACGATTAAAGAAGATCTTTTGAAGTTTATTCCACTGAAAGGACACACTACTGGACAGTAGTTGTTTTCTCATTTAAAAAATATTATTTCTACCGATGGCGCTCCAGCTATGGTGGGTTGTGATAAGGGTCTGGTGACGTTAGGTCGTAAAGATGAAACTTTTCCGCAATTTCTCTGTTACCACTGCATTATCCATCAGCAAGCATTATGTGAAAATTTCCTGAAACTAAACAACGTTATGAAACTGTTGGTAAAAATTGTGAACAAGATTAGAGCTCAAGCGTTACAAAGAAGATTATTCAAAACCTTGGCCGATGAAGTTGACTGTCAATACGGGGACCTACTCCTTCACTCTGAAGTCCGATGGTTAAGTAGAGGACGAGTGCTGAAACGTTTTAATGATGTCCTATCTGGCATAGTTCGATTTTTAAAACAACGCGATGAACCGACTCCGGAACTAGAAAATTCAATCTGGCTTAGAGATTTTGGTTTTCTCGTGGACATCACAGAGAAATTAAACGAACTTAATTTGCAGCTTCAGGGGAGAGACAAAGAACTAGCGGAAATGATTTCTGATATAAAAGCATTTATTAAAAAGCTGGAGTTTTGGGAACAAAACCTAATTAACAGCGATGCCAAGCATTTTCCTATTCTTTCAGAAAAAATATTTCAAAATCCATTAGAACCCTATGACAGCAAATATCATGTAGAAATAGTTTCTATCCTGAAGAAAAACTTCAAAAATCGTTTTAAGGATTTCAACGAAATGGCTTTAGTAGCGCAGTTTGTTGTTTCACCCTTTATGGAAATTGATATCCAACAGTTTGCAACTTGTGTTATGCAGAACTTTGGCGAAGACATCGCTGCAACAGAAATGGAAGTAATTGAGTTTCAAAATGATTTAGCCTTAAAATCGTTAGTCTCAAGTACCAAATGTATCTGGCCTATTGTAAGTAAAGACAAATATTCAGTTCTATGCCGTGTTGCCTTGAAAGTGAAAGCATTATTCAGTTCAACCTATTTGTGTGAATCTTCTTTTTCCAATATGACGTTTATTAAGAACAAATATCGCAATCGACTTACAGATGAACATTTGGATAATTGTATTCGAATGGCTGTATCAAATTATACTGCAAACATTAAAAAAATTATCGATGAGCCTGAGTGTCAGCCTTCTCATTGAACGTGCTTTTTTATTTTTTAATGTTTATGTTCATGATAGTGCGTTACTTTTTTGTTGTTATTATTAACTAGTTTTAAATCTTACGTGACATGCCGTTGTGGCTGGATAAAAGTTTGTGTTTATTTTCAAACACCTTCGTTTGGTAGGTAGGAATGTAGCTATGAACAAGTACGTACTAGTAATATTAGTTATTTTGTTATTAGTTTATTATTAGTATCTATGTATTATGTATTACCAGTTAAATAGTAAAATAAATACATATAATGATAAATTAACTGTGGATTATTTCATTTGCGTTGCGTTACGTGGCTTCCGTGTGGGTAGCTCGCTGTTTATTCAAAAATTAACAAAGTAGCTCAACACATTGAGAGGTTGGCGACCACTGGTCTATATAATGACCAAACTATGTTCCTATTTCCCCACAAACCCAGTAAATGAAATAAATAAAAGACAAACCTCAACTTATGTTCCTTTATAAAAAATTACTAATTTACCCAATAAATTACAATTATACAGATTATTTACCTAATGGCTATTGATGAATCATAACAAAATAAACAGCTAAATAGCTAAGTAGCTAAATACGGCAAGAAATTAAAATAAAGTATGTCATATGCATAAACCAAGAAAAAAATTCACCAACAGGTGGCACTGTCGGTCGATAGCTCGGTACCAGCTTGCGCAATATGGCATGCAAAAATTTGAGATCTTAATTTCTACCTTTACATAAACAGTGAAATAAAAAATATATATCGATGGCTTAAGTGCACAACGTCGTAACCCACAAAATTTCAAAAAATCGCTTTTCGCCTCATTGGAATCGTATGATTTAGCTGCGTCTTGTATAAAACTATCGTAAGCCACAGTACAAAATGAAATTAATTTTACGCGCCAAAACAAAAAGTTGCTCTTCGAAATTACCTCTAAAGTCAATTTGGTTTTCTATTCCCCTGTAAAATTTTCTTTTTGGAGTTATGACGTTTTGCACTCAAGCCATCGATATATAAAAAAATCCTATATCTAAACATCAACGTTTAAGCTTTTAGTGTTTTAGAGAGGTGTATTATAAAAACTGAAAGTTTTTTACCTAAATATGTACTGATATCTATATTTTGTCATCGTAAACCCCAAATTTTTTGCTCACAGCCGCCACTGTTTGTATAATTTACTTGTATGTTTTACTTCCATTACAATCGATCAACCAATAATTGAGATATCTACAATTTCCTAAATGAACTACCTATATCAGTCCAAAACGCTTCTCTTGTAATTAAAACCTATTTAAAAAGTTAAAAGTGCACAAAAGCAATTCTATAAAATTTATGAAACATTTTAAATTCTAAACAGTTGTGCAGAACACGAAACACACACGTTTTACATGAAAAAGCGTTTGAATACATCAACGATTTATTCAAACAATGTGACTGCCGGCCGCAGAATAATGAGAGCGTCAAAAGGGCAGCAAGAGGCGCATAGTTGCGGTCACACCGCCGCCCAACGCCGCGTGTTGAGCGGCTGTCGTAGTGCAGGTAGCAGCGAAAGCGCGCGCTAGTGCGTTTCGAAATAGGTGCCGCCGCCCCCGAAACCGGAGGCGGCATCATGAACGTTCTACTAAGAGGAACGCATGCGACACTCGACGAAACACAGATATAAATAAAATAAACATATTCAAGACGATAGGGAATTTTCTTATAAAGAGGAAATAATAATATATAGCAAATTTTGGTCTCTTAATAATTAGCAATTACGCAGGGAACATTACAGACTTCTACCAAATGTAGAGTCGCTTAGGGGGTATATCATATGAGCATTAAAAAGTTTTTGGTGAAACTATACACTGTTGCCTAGAATTTAATTCATATCCTCAAAAGTTAAAAATTCCAGAATTAGTTTAGGAAAAATGATTCTCGACGATTCATATTAAAAAGTTCGCCCTGTATACGATTTTTTAAAATTATAACAAGAAATTTTTAAAGTACGGAGATAATCAAAACTGTGTATGTGACATTTTTGTTAATTTTTTTATTAAGTTTCGATGTTGCAAAACTGAAAAATCACCTTAACCTTCCGAGACTGGCGCGTGCAGGGTTGCCAATCTGTGAGTAATTCCTCACATTTGTGAGTAATTTACTAGTCTGTGAGTAATTTTGTGAGTAAAGGGCAATTGTGAGTAATATGTGAGTAATCGGGAAGTCGGCGTGGGTATATTCATGGTAGTTAGGCAAAATCCTGATCGGATAATTTATTAAAACTGTGTTCTTTTTAAAAATTTTAATATAAGCCTTATTTTACCCTCCTAGCACTTTTAGCAGTCATTACAATTTTATAGTTTTAAAATTGCAACGTCCTCTATTGCTTGGTCAATGTAATAGAGTAAAAGTAATTTTGATATTTTACAACACTAGGTGTCGTTTCGATAGTGATAGTCCCATTGGGACTGTCCCAACCGTCGATTAATATCCTTTTTTTTGTTCATTTTAAAAGTATATGTTTTTATTAGTAGATTTTTTTTAAGTATTAGAATTAATGATTTATTATGATTTGGTCCGTTAATAAAGAAGCTACTCTGATTCTCCAATCCTTTTTATCTGTGTTTTTTGATCAGCTGATGACAAAGATGTTTTATATACAGGGTGATTCATAACTATTGGGACATAGGCTGTATCAAAATATGGCGATAGGGCCAAATATACCTTAATAAAATATTGCTGTGGAATAAGATATAGGGCGTTAAATAATAATAATAGTAATAATAATAGACTATAATCTAACAGCAAATTATTTGACACTGCAAAGCAGACTTTTCATAAATGAAATATTTTGTGAGTTGTTCAATTGCGTTTTTCTCGAAAACGGGTAAAATTTTCTAATCAAAAATACTAAAAAGTTTCGTAAAAAAAGTTACCACTTAATTTCATCATCAGGATTCATTCACGTGGCGCCTCCTGTAACAAAATATGAAATAATACATAAAATATTATTCCTTGTCGAAAAATATGCCTTTGTGCCAATTTTGATATTAATTCATAAATATACCCCAGACAACACACCAAATCCCAGAGATATCCGCAGAATATCTTTTGTGGATATCCAATATATCCACAGGATATCAGAAATATTCCGTGGATCTAATATGGATATCCAAATATCCGTCTATATCCAGGATATAGAAGATATCCTAATGGATATTTAGCAAAATATCTAATGGGTATCTTCCAGAAAATACAAGAAATCACAGAGATATCCACAGAATATATTTTGTGGATATTCAATATATCCAATATGGATATCCAACCAAATGTCCGTCTATATCCCAGGATATAGAAGATATTCAGCAAAATATTTTATGGGTATCTTTAGTAGAGGTTCATAAGTAAGCAATGATTATTGAATAACGTCGAAAGAAAATAGCGAGATAAAAAATATTTTCAACACTCAAAATATTTTCCCGGGATTTTTTAATTTAATTTAATTATTTTAAATTAATTATGATGCCTTGGTAGGATTCCCCACTCGACCATTCACTGTTGGGTTCTAATTAACAGTGCTGTTCCTAAAGTGGCACTGGGAAACAGTAACAAAGCCTACACAGAACAGGAGACAATACAATATTGGAACCTCGATGACCAGGAAATTTTCTATGATATTTTCTTGCAGCCGCACTTGCAGAATCAGTACATAAACATTATGTGTGCATATTCTCCATTGAAAACTTCTGGGGCATTTTGAATAACAACACTAACAATAAAAACTCTAACACTATTGTAAAATAGATGAAACAAAGCGAAATAATATTTTACACGTATAAATATTGGTTACAAATGACAAATAAATAAGAACAAACATCAAACTATCACAACCTACCTTGTTACATAGGTATAGGTTGTGCAAAACAAAGTTAGATGTATATTTTTCTTGATTTAATTCTGCTTTCTAACATCATCTCTTGTTAATATTAAATTAAATTCTGTAGGTATTAAACTTAATTTATTTTGTGTTTATTTTTAAAAGTCGGGGAACAGTGCTTGACAAATATGACGACATTACTAACGTGCATCAAACTTTGTTTTGCACAAACTATACCTACTATTTCTAATAAAAATAAATCCACATAACATTTTTGTTGCATGAATAAAATGAGCAATTTTTATTAGAGGTTATTAAATACTAGCATTTATAATTAATTAATTATTAAACGTGCTTTTAACTGTCAACGGCAGGTTATTATTTAAAATATTAAAATCATATGGAATTCGACAAACAACTTGAAAATTATTAGAAAGATCGATATCGCGTGACCACACTAGGAAGTCTTAAATCTAAATATAATGTACCTCAAGGAATTGTTCTGGGCCCGTTACTGTTCATAATCTATATCAATTACATCGATCATGTAAGCACAAAAGCTTTTGTTAATCTTTTTGCAGATGATACGGTAATATCTGTAGTCGGCAAAAATTTTGAAGAAATAACTAACATATAATAATAACATATATGTATTTATTAGCTTAACCTAAACAGGATTTTATGTATTTATTTTTTTTATAGTTAAAATTTAGAAAGGAAAGTCAGGTATTTAGATTTTAAAATATTTTATTACTTTCATATGTAGCAAAGTTATTTCTTAGGTTTAATACGTATTGCACTCGGAAGATCGATTTCGTCCTTTACTCTCAGTTAAAAGAGAAAGATGGTGATTTGAGAATAGTTCGGACCACAGAAAAATTAAAAGGACGTAATTATCTACATAGGGATAAAAATATTTATTTTGTACATACGACCTCTTATCTCAGCAGGGCAAACTTTTATGTTCCATTTAGGTTTTGTAGTTATAAAATTATTTTTTTTTAATTATAGGTGGGACACCTCAGAGGATAGAGGAATTTGGTACATTAACTAAAAACAATTTAAAAAAATGTTTTTCGGTAGATAGCTACCAGTGAGAATCTAATTCAAAAGCAAGAACAGCCTGTTCTTATTTCAAGATTAATAATTTCTTCAAAATTGAACTGTCCTATAATTCAACCAAAATCAATATATTTATGTCAAAGCCAATATTAACATTTCTTGGAACAATTCATATTATTATTTTAACAAATTTAGTTGTATTGAATTTAAGAACAAGGTATTATTGAATGTAAAGTATAATAATATTTAGTAATATAATTATACTCAATTACATTTTTTATGTAAATTGTCGAAATATTCTACTAGTTTTTATATTATATTATAGTCAGGTTGA
Organism: Psylliodes chrysocephalus; assembly: GCA_927349885.1. Lineage (NCBI taxonomy): Eukaryota > Metazoa > Arthropoda > Insecta > Coleoptera > Chrysomelidae > Psylliodes > Psylliodes chrysocephalus. The sequence goes on from OV651829.1 coordinate 14,623,249, forward strand.
AGTCTGACATGTAAAGAAAAATAAATCCTGGACGGGCTTTACCCCTGCATTTTGCAGATGCGTGTAGTTCGCAGTAGTATGGTGCGACGTTGGCTGCATAGCCTCATCGTTACGGGAGAACCAGAAAGGGATATCGACCAGCAAGCGGCAACGGTGCTGACGGTGGTTCATATCACCGCCTCCTAGTCGAAACGGAGAGGTCTAGGCCAAAGACCTGCAGGTCATGACCCGACTACTCGGGGGGGTTGAATAAGCTCGAACTGGATGCTCCCCGGATACGGGGAACAGGACAACTCACGTGGGATTTCATCAAATTGAACGAACTAGTTTTATTTTTTTTTGTAGAGCAGTAGTATCTACTTTTAACGATGTTATCACAATACAATGCTAAATTACTGATGATACAGATCGTATTTGGCGAAGTGAAAAAGAAATATTCACTAATTTTCAAGTGTCACAGAATTATGGTAAACCCAATATTATTAATAGTCTAAACATAAACAAATAAGTTGTGGTTTAATGAGACACATTTTTTCCAATTAAAACTATTGGAAAGTATTGAGGTGTTAATTGAAGTTGTGTTGCAAATGATCTAAAGTTATTTTCTAATCAAGCAAAAAATAAACTCTTAAATTAAGTATTAAAAATAGGTCAAAAATCTACAAACTACGATCTTGTCTACAAGAATAGCGATCTAAAAAGTGAACAAACTAGATGAAATGATAAAAGTCCTATCAGCGATTTCTTGGAAACTAAGAACTCGGATAATGCCAACATCTGCAGGACCGTGAAGTCACTGTTACTAGGGTTGATATAATTAGCAGAAAACCAGAAATATTTGGATACCCATTTTATGAGTCGATGCGGGGACAAAAATAAAGTTAAGAAAATTATAAAAAGATATTGTAACTATAGTTTACTCCAGTAACTATGAGTGCTGTACTGAAAGATCTTTTTAAAAAAGCCAAACTCAAGCATTAAAAGTATTTCGTCTAGTTAATATGTCAGCAAAATATTACATAGACCAGTGAAAGTGAGATTACATGAACATAAAAATAAAACACTTAGATTAAACCTAGAAATCTTAAAAGAGACATAAAAGATTTGTCAAACGTTTATTTTAATATTATTAAATAATTGTAAGCTTTCTAATCCTTAACTGTAACGCCACTGGTAATTTTTAATTTTGTAAAAACTCATCTTTTTGTTTCCCTACTTTATCGTTATCGTGTTAAACCAAATCTATATTATTTCGAATACACCTTTCACACGCTGAAACAGAAAGATAAGGTATCTGTTATTTTAAAAATTTTTAAACTGTAATCGCCACCATGTTTTTTTTTTAAATTTTGACTGCACCCGAAGATGCGAACAAAGTTTTCCGAAACATATGTAGTGCTGTGCTAACCAGGGGCGGTTTCTCCATTGGTTCATTTGTGCAGTGATCACCCAGTTAAATTTCATAAAAACACATTTAAATATTACATAAATAACATAAAAATATAAATTTAATTTTAATATTTTTATTTTCATACGTGTTAATCTATATTTTTTTGTACATCATTGTCCTCTGGCTGATCGCGTCTCTGTGTCACAGTATACCTAAGTATACTGTGTCTGTGGCGCATTATGATGAGTAAGCCTAACACGAGTGAGACGATTTAGCGAATGCATATAGCTAAAAAGAGAAGACAACACGTCAACAGATCATTCAAACTGCAAAAGAACACATTAATTGGCGCGCCGCTCATAAACAAGGTTGCCAAACAAGGTTGCCAAACCAGTGTTGCCAGTCTACAGTCTAGTACAATTCACAATTGTACTAGATGTATTACATTCTGCGTGCATCAGTGTTCACGTATAAAATATATACAGTATGTCCCCCTAAGTTGGAATCATATAGAAAACTTTTTTATTATTAATTTTAGGAAAAAAGTTATTTTCATAAAAAGTTCTGCATTGTCTAAAACCTAGAATACAGTCATCAAATATCAAATTTTTTCAATGGTATACGAGGTTTGTCAAAAAATATGAGTATATGAGTTTCACTCAAGAGTAAAGTACCTTTATTCTTTATACGGCTGATAAAATTTGATATTTGATGGTTATATTTTAAGTTTTAGACCATGCTCAACTTTTTATAAAGAACAACTTTTTTTTCCTTAAATTAGTAATAAGAAAGTTTTCTTATGCCACCAACTGTTTACGTAAATTAGCGGCATATGAAAATCTTTTAGGTTGAAAAGATACAAAATGTATAGAAATGCTAAATATTTAACAAACAGGGATAATTACTTTCTAATAGGTGAGTGATACTTTTTTTATTGGATTTAATTTAGGTTGAAAAGACGAAGAATGTATAGAAATGCTTTTCTAAGTATACAGCAAACAGGAAATACCTACTGAATGGTGCCTTTTTTATTGGATTTAAAGAGAGATGTCATATTTTTTAGGTTGAGAGCCAGAAGATGTTAGTAAGTTAAAAATATGTACGAATACCGAAACTAAACAATAAAATGTCAATAATTGAGGAAAAAGTGAATGAAAAGTTTTTAATAGTGACGGATGACAGATGTCATATTTTTTTTTTGATTGAAAAGAAGATTGAATAGACATACGAGAACCTGTTGAAATATAAATTAGTGATGACGATAATAAATGGTTGGATAGTTGGATATTTATTAGAACAAAGGAAAATGTCTGGTAATTATGGGATTGTAGAAATAAGATAACGTACGCCATTAGGTTTTGCTTCAAACTTGGGCACAGTGTAAAAAAAACTTTTGTTAAACTTCAACAGGCTTACGGACACTGTGTTTTGTCAAGGTCCCAAGTTCTTCGGTGATTTAAGGCATTTTCAGATGGAAGAGAGTCGATTGAAGAAGAACCGTACAGTTTTCATCTTCAAGAACTAATGAAAATGTCGACAGAATTCTGGATCTTGAAAGTTCAGATCGTCGGTTGACTGGGGAAGAGTTTAATTTGAGTCAGACCAACCGTTCATCATATTTTAACCAATACAGGGGGAATGAAAAAAATCTACACAAATTGGTCCCAAACAAAAAACTTTAGCAAAACCAAAAGGACACCAGGAGAGAAAGGGAATAATAGTCAACAAAGTGTTTGTGCCTCAAGGTCAAACGGTCAATCAACACTTTTGGCGAGAGGTTTTTAAAAAACTTAAAAGGGTCACGCGTGTTAGATAAAACATCAAAAACAAAAAAATGTTGTACCGAGAAAATGCACCTTGTCATAAAAAAATTACAATAAAAGTACCATTTCGGTAGGCGCGACAGACGACCGCCGACGCGACCGAGAAGTGTCGCTTCACATCTAAAATACATACAATTATATGAAACACATTTCGCACGGCGCGACACGAGAAGTGTCGTCAAGACGACACTTCCTGACGACACTTCCGAATCTGTTTCGGGGCAAAGGTTTGCTGCATGTCGCACTCGAGGTCACTGTTCTCGAGCATCGCTTCATTTTGAAGGTGATTAGGTTGAAAATTTCTTTCGATCTAGGCAGTGTTGCCAGATTTTGGAACAGTATGGGTGAAAAAAAAAACCGTAGATCTGAACAGTAGATTTTAATACAGGGGGAAATAATTAAAATTTGCAGTGTAGTAAATAAAAAAACAAGTATATAAGAAACGAAAAATTAACTTTTTTTCGACCCAAATTAGAAGGTAAACAAAGAATAAAAACAAATAATAACATTTTTAATATATACTTAACGTACGGAAACAAAAAAAAAAACAATGAAAAATAATAGGTACCTACTTCTTTTAGATCAGTCTAAATCAGGTAATTCAAAATCGTAGTGTTTGGCATATGCATGTTCTTTTTATGTTGCCCTATTAATTCTTTGTTACATTTGAAATAAAAACAATGATTATCTTGATGTTTTTTTTATGGAGCCAACCTACAGTAGTGGATGCCTTAATACGCTGCTTTTACTGCAGAATAAATTTACTAGAGGAAATATTCTTTAACCATTTGCTGAAGAATGAGGCAAACTTAATAAATTAAGAACAAAATTTGCTAGAGACAAAAACAGTGGAACTACGTAAAAACAGTAGGTCTGGCAACGCTGATCGTTCCTTCGAATGGTTATAATGTAAGTGTCTCGCGACCTGTCTCCAAGCTTCCGAAATGTACGGAGCGTAACATTTATGCATCTATCGTCCATAGGGTCGCCTCGGTGGTCTCTTGTCTCCTGACGCGCCTACCGAAATGGTACCTTAAACAATGTTTTGCCAATAAAAAGATTCAGCCGATGGCCTCTACAGTATCACCGAGTTCCTCCACTTTACCTAAGATAATAATAAAATAATATAACTAAATATCTACCTAAATTTTTTACATATTGTTCCTGCAATTTCATAATAAACGGAATTTGTTTGAATATTCTCTGTTCTCCCTGCAAATTCTCATCTGTTATCTTAAATCTCTGAATTACCTTTATCACAAAATCGAAAACTCCGCATCTGTTAACTCGTAAAAGGCCTTATCATGTTTTCTTGTCGCGCACATTTATTTCCCACCATTTTGCGGAAAAACCTTGTAAGGCGAGTTCCTTACTAAAAATAATAAATTAATAAATCTTTCGGTTCGCATTCGACGTATTCTCCCTAGTAATCTACCGTTCGGGGTTGATTTATCTGCGAGATAAAATATCCCTTTTCTCCTTATCTTTTTCCCTTCTACTCGTTACAAAACCAAGTGGCCCTCAAGAACATGATTTATCGGTCTGCCACGTTGTTGATGACGATAAAAAAGTGGTCGACCACGAATGATAAGAGTATTGAAATTTGAAGAAAAAAAGCCACCCCACAAATCACTTTGGAGGATGCTCTGGCGCTGAATAGAGGTGGTTTTCGTAAAATATATCCAGTATGAAGATCTAAGTCACTTCCATAAGGTTCTAAAAAATGCATCGGACTCCATATTTAAATAAATTCCTAAACATTTAGGCGTAGAATTACGTCAAACGATTTTTAAGTCAATCATGAAAGTCGGTTGGGTAGATACTCCTTTTCTCGCATTTTATTTCACATTTTTAACATCTACAAACAATGTAACTTTTGAACACTCCCTTATCGGGCTTTACTTGTGAAACTTATTTGGACATACTTAACCTTCATTCGATGGAGGTCCCATAAATTTACACTCGACTGGGATCGTAAAATCCAGCTTGTATCAATATATTTAGTTGTAATTCTGTCAAGCTTTTAATCAATTTTAAAGTTTTGTCAGAATATTTATGGTATGCTTTTGCCCGCAACTTTGTAAATGTAGATGATGAGATAATCTGTGCCAGCGAATTTTAAAGTTTGACCCTGCAAATAATTTATGATCATGGCGAAACTTAATTTTAGCAGAATTGTAGCCTCTTAAAATCAAAAGGGAGATAAATCGCTGGGTATTAAACTGCAATAAAAACACTATTTTACAGCAAAATAAATAAATATGAAATTTGTATGAAGTGTTTTAACTTGTAACCGAGTGACATTAGGTACAGAATTTTAGTGGGTTGAGGTTCTGCAGAAGCATTATCGATGATCCTTTTTTAACGAATTCAAAAACTCAAATATAAATGTATATTAACCAACCAGTAATTGTAAAAAAGGATCAAGGTTTTAGGTTTTCTTTTTATGAAAAAAAAAAAATTATTTAAGCAATTTAAAGTACCTATCAAAAAAGAAAAAAGAAGGAGAACCGAAAGCCGAGAAGAAATAGATGAAGAAATAAAAAGAAGATACATTTTTAAACAAATGTTAATGAGAATGACAAATGAATCAATAATATATTCATATATTTAATAGGGAGAGAAAATAAATAGAAAACTATTATTATTTTAAATGAAAATAAGAAAAATAGTAGAACATTTAAAATGTCTACCACGTCCTCATTCATAATAGAAAATAATAAATTGTAATCAAGATTATTCTTATGGGTTTTAGTATAATAACAAGACTAGTTAGTAAGTTGAAGTAAATATAATTATTAGGTTGAAATTGTTTATTCAGACAAAAGTTACATCTTCATTATTGATTTCAAAAGATGTTTTTTCTTGAATTAAAACCTGCCTCTCTTATAGGAATTGAAGAACATTTACAGTTGAGTCTAGTAGTCGTGGACAAATTTACCGGTTTTAAAATAAAGTTCGAAAGTAAAAATCAACACTTTCTTTTCATAATTCTAGGAAGTAAAGAAGTTATTTTTTCTTCGTTAAATTATAATGATAATAACAGCACGCTATCAATAGTCAATCAATCAAGCTTTATACACGTGCAAAGCAATATTTTGTGTGTTTCTAATCACGTCGAACGAAAAATTTGATTTAATAATTGCTAAATATAGAAAAACTAACAAGTTATATTATGCCGCATTCAGTTTCGTTTTAAATACTGTGACGCGGAGCCAACCCTGTGTACGCGCCCTCCTTGGAAGTCTACCACTCGATTCATGATCGAAACAACGCTGACGTGTGAAAACAGTCGGACCGCGTCTCGAATATACAAGAAACGACGAAATCTTCTAGGTATTCCGCTGACGCTTCGAGAAACCTACGTTATAGAGATGGAATTTTCGGGAGCGCCCAGAAGCGACGAGCACAGAATTGGCTTGGTATAAATAGCCGACTCATCGGCGCACAGTTAGTTTAGTGTTTAATTCAGAGTATTGGAATGAAAAGTTAAAGTGTAATAAATAAATTAGAATTGTTAGTTAGTGCCTAAGTATTATATGAATTAAATTAAATAAATTGTAAATAGTGTGTTTTAAATAAATAAACTATAAATAAATTAGACTATCGTAACATTTTTGTACCAAAAGTAGGAAGAACGGGAAGAACAGGAAGAACTTCTGATGTAAAACACAAAATTGACACTAGTGACGCCAGGTCGATTCGTCAATCAGCTCGAAGGTTACCAACGGACAAGAGAGAGGAAGCTGAAAGGATTGTTCAGGAAATGAAGGAAGACAGGGTGATAGAACCTTCTACTAGCCCATGGGTTTCTCCGGTAGTCCTGGTCCAGAAAAAGGATGGAACTACGAGGTTCTGTGTGGATTACCGTCAGTTGAACAATGTTACCAAGAAAGACAGTTACCCTCTGCCTCGTATCGACGATACCTTGGACACATTGGCCGGAAGTAAACTATTCCCTACTTTAGACTTGAAGTCTGGATACTGGCAGGTGGAAATGAAACCAGTAGACAAAGAAAAGACAGATTTTACCACCGGATCTTGATTGTGGCAATTCAATGTTATGCCATTTGGATTATGTAATGCCCCTGCGACATTTGAAAGATTTATGGAAAATGTATTGAGAGGGTTATCCTGGAAAACATGCCTGGTGTATTTAGACCTCATAGTTTTGGGGAAGACGTTTGATAAACATCTAAAAAACTTAGAAGATGTTTTAAAAAGACTTCAAGCTGCCCAACTGATGCTAAACCCCAAGAAGTGCCAACTATTTAAAAATAAAGTTAATTACCTGGGTCATGTAGTCAACAAGGATGGCGTGGCTGTAGATAAGGAAAAAGTCGCTTCTATCAAAGAGTGGCCACAACCAAAGGGCAAACACCAAATAAGAAGTTTTCTTGAGCTTTGTACGTATTACCGAAAATTCATAAAAAAGTTTGCAGATATTGCTAAACCACTAACACGACTCACAGAAGAAGCAAGAGAATTCTGCTGGGACGAAGACTGCCAAACTGCATTCGAAACTTTAAAGAAGCATTTAATAACAGCGCCAATATTAGGCTACTCACTACCAGAGGAAGAATTTGTCCTGGATACTGATGCCAGTAATGTGGGAATTGGAGGAGTGCTCTCACAGATTCAAGGAGGAAAAGAAAGAGTACTGGGTTATTTTAGTAAAGTGCTCTCAAAACCTAAGCGAAATTACACTTCTATCAATCCCTTTATGGAAGGAAATTCTTAATCCGTACCGATCATGCCGCTCTTAAGTGGTTGATGCAGTTCAAAAACCCGGAGGGTCAAATCGCCAGATGGATTGAACGACTTCAAGAGTACGACTTTAAGATCGAACATAGAGCCGGAATAAGCCACAGAAATGCCGATTCTCTTTCTAGAAGACCGTGTCCAGCAGAGTGCTCCCACTGCAACAAAGCGAAATCCAAAGAAAGTGGACTACTAAGAACAACTGTAGTCAACGATGAGTGGGCCCCTGCTAAAAGTAGGGAAGAACAAGAGAACGATACCGTTTTAAAGAAGATACGACAATGGAAAGAGGAAAATCGTCGACCTACTTGGCAAGAAGTATCGAAACTCTCTCCCGTAGTTAAATCATATTGGGCTCAGTGGGACTCCCTTATCCTGGAAGATGGCTTACTAAAACGTGTACTTGAAAATTATGATGGTTCCGAGAACAGAAGACAGTTGGTCATTCCAAGAAGTAGAGTAGCTGAAGTACTCTGTCAGTTACACGACAGTCCATCAGGAGGACATCTCGGTGTTAGGAAAACCCTTCAGAGAGTTCCTGAAAGGTTTTATTGAATGAACAGTTCCGATGATGTAAAGGACTGGTGTAAGAAATGTACCAGCTGTGCTATGACTGTATGACCTCAGCGAAAAAGGAAGGCTCCCATGAAGCAATACAACGTTGGTAGCCCATTTGAGAGGATCGCCTTAGATATTGCTGGACCATTTCCCCATTACCGAAAATGGTAATAAATATATGATGGTGGTAATGGATTATTTCACGAAGTAGGTGGAAGTCTACGCCATTGAGTCATAGAGATGGAATTTTCGGGAGCGCCCAGAAGCGACGAGCACATAATTGGCTTGGTATATATAGCCGACTCATCGGCGCACAGTTAGTTTAGTTCAGAGTATTGAAATGAAAAGAGTTAAAATGTAATAAATAAATTAGAATTGTTAGTTAGTGTCTAAGTATTATATAAATTAAATAGTAAGTCTTAAATAAATTGAAAATAGTGTGTTTTAAATAAATAAACTATAAATAAATTAGATTATCGTCACAATACTATGAAAGTCAAACATCGCTCACTCTGTAAAAACTCTTATTCTTCGCAAACAGCCAACCAAAAAATGTAACGTTGTTGCCTTCCGTTCTTCTTTAGATATTTTAAATCTTTTAATTTGTGAATCTTATTCAGAAACGTTGTTTTATTTATAAAAAGAAATTAGTAGTACTGGTAGGGTCCGATTACAAGAACACAGCTACGTCATAACCATTACTTTGAATATCGAATGCATATTATCTATAACTTTCAATAAACAAAAATTAAGTACGTTGTTAGGTGTAAAACAATATTTCCTATATTTCTAAAATATCAACCCTCCACTAAACCCCCATTAGACGGCGATATCCAATTAATTACGTTGCCAAATGATGAGGTAGCTGTGTTCTTCTAATTGTAATCGGACCCTACAATGATTATGAATAGCAAAACCGATGGTTAAAATATAAAATGCAGTTTAAATCTAATATTTCATAAATCAGACAAACTAAGTACAGTTTTCTTCAACTGTACATATTCAAAATCACTTGATTTTATTTTAATCAATGATTAACCCTGAATAAAACTCTTGATAATTTTGCTTAACCTATATAAACTGATGTTTGCAAGGAAAAATATCCCCATTGAATATAATATATGTCTAGTTAAATGTTATCAAATGGAAGCAGAACTACTCGTAATAAGAAGTCGCTCTCATTGTTCCTCTATTTCCTTTTAATATCTACATCATCTGTATCAATAAAAGCAGGACAATATTTACTGTTGCCACCCCTAATGTTTACCCAGCTATGTAGTCAAACTGTAACTTGGATTATAAATAAGTCAAACATTTTCCTACAGCTAAATTATTTACTGAAAATATTTGGTTTTGTATTTAAATTCAAAAAGGAATTTAGATTGTAATCAATTGAACATAAATTTAAAAAAATGATATTAATTTTATACATAGTGAAATGTGTCAAATTTCTACAGCCATCCTGGATATAAAAATAAACTGAACGTTATATAGATAAAATCAAATAATTCGATGGCTCGATCAAAAACAGCCACAAGTCAAAAAACAAAAAAAATTAAATTTTTGGTCCAATGGATGCAAAATATCATTAAGGTTTTACTTTAAATATCGCCGCAAATAAAAATATCCTTAAATATGCCCAAAAATCATTTAAAATCTAGTCACAGACTGTGTCTAAAACTACCTCAATTCGAGTTATTTGCTGCAAGAACACCCAAATTTTATAAAAACTATGCAATAACCCGCTTTTATAATCGTAATCGTTAATTTTAACAGAAAAATATCGAAGATTTTAAATAAAATATAAAGATTTTATGTCAAAAACAAAATAATTACACATTTCAAAATGAAATTTCTCGAAACAATAGTTTTTGAGTTGTGGCAGTATTTGATTGAGCCATCGAATTATCAGCTCTAGAAGTCTAGACGTCCAAGAGGGTATGATGAAATTGTTTGTCTAAGACGTAATAATTTCTTTTGTGTCCAAATATGGATCCAAATTTGTTAGTTTTATCTTAACTTCCTGTCAATTTTTAGTTTATACTTTAGATCTATTTATTCAAGGACATGTTCTTAGAATAAGTATCAAAAGTAAACAATCAATAAAAACAAAGTTTCTTAAACAAGTCTTTAATTTATGTCATTTTTGACCTTGTTACATGAACTCAAAAGTTTCTCAACTACGTATTCGTGTAGGCCAAGACATATCTGGTCAAACTTTAAAACTTTGTTCAAGAGCAGATTTTAAATTATGTATGTCTCTCCTGGCGTCTTCATATATAGTCCAGTCATTTAAGCTTAAATTAGGTAAGAATCTCGGAACTGGAGATACCCAGCTGTAAGTCTGTAAATACTTGTATATTGACACGCTAAAAGTTATTTCAAAACCTACATATGGTAGGGTGTACGCAACTATTAAATTTCAAGGTCAAATGTCACAAAAATCGATTTTTTGCGCTTTTTTGTAAATATCTCATTTTTTATGGGTTTTTTGCTATTTGTATTTAATATCAATATTGTAGAATACAAAATACTCTACAAATTTTGTTTAAAAAAATTCAGATTACAGTAAGAACGTAAAAGCTATGGAGCAGCAGAGAAGATGAAACAATGATTGTACCAGTTACTCAAGAAAAATTCTTATCAAATCGAAATAACAAAGATATGCTCATTAATATGTTAATTGAAAAATTACAAGCTGCAAATATTACTACTAAACAAGCCAGAGATAATGCTGATGTTCTTATTGTTGAAACTGCAATTGAAGAATCAAATTCTGAAAAAACTGCAGTTATAATAGGACAAGATATTGATTTACTTGTCATTTTAATTGGGCGTACACTGTCTTACGAACAAGACATTTTCTTTAAAAAAGTTGGGAAAGGAAATGTAAAAACTGGGATATACTTGACTAAAAGTTTTGATAATTATCCTCATTCACATATTTTATTTCTGCACGCATTAAGTGGCTGTGACACAACTTCTGCGCTTTTTAAAAAGGGAAAAAATCATTTTTTAAAGTTTTTGAGAAACTGACAAATTTGAATGAACTAGCTGCAGCATTTGAGAAAGAAAATTGTTCGGCCCAGAGATTATTAGAGAGTGGAACTCAAATCTTATTGGCAGTCTATAATAATAATATTAATAATAATAATAATAATAATACTCTCCCTAATTCACCCCCTTACGAGTGAATTTTAACCCCAAAAGCTGAGCTTGTCCGGGGAAAGGGACGGCTATTATTATTATTTGCCGTGGCGCTCCGGGGCGACTTAAAGATGATTGATGGTGCCATTTGACTTACAGGTGAGGAAAACCCGGAAAACCTCACCCACCATCATAAACTATAATGCTCCGAAATCTGTGAAAAGTCTCGATCATCTTCGTTATATGAATTACGTCAAGTCTACAAAACTTAATTAACCTGTGCAGCTTTCAAATATTCCACCAACAAAAGCAGCTGCTCATCAACCTTTCAAACGTGTATATTATTAAGTTCAAACTTGGTTAAGGCATGATTTGGAACCCCAGGTATGGAGTTGGGCAATGCGAAACGATTTTCTGGAGCCTATCATGACAATTTTACCACCTGCTCCAGAAGATTTGCTAAATACAATTTTCTGCAACTGCAAGAGTGGTTGTGGTTCGCGATGCTGATGCAGGAAAGCGGGCTTGCAATGCTCTTTAGCTTGTGGCCAATGTAATGGGTAAGCTTGTTTCAATGCTCTACCATATCAGAGCGACATTAACGAAGATGGAACCTTTGACCCCGAAATCATGGAAGAACTTGAGAGAAATGTCGTTGAAGACGATAATGAAGACCAGTTTGAAATTTACCAGCAGCCGGAAGACGACGATGAAGAGGCAGAAGATTATTAAAATTATAAATTGTAGTTTTTGTACCTTTTATTCCATTTTTTACTTTTAATAAAAATAAATGTATTGAATGAAATTTTTTAATAAAAAGATTAATTCATAATTTATTTGTTTTTTTTTTTTTCATAATGTAAGAATTTATTAATATTAATTAGGTTAAAATTCAAATATAATTCCTATATTTTCATTAACAATTTTGCAATTACATGGGCAGGTAAGTGTTGTTAAATAAATTAATACTAAATAAAAAGTGGATAGGTTAGGAAAAAAAATGATAAAATATAATATAATAGTTAATAAAAATTGACAAATATTTATAATCATTGATTTATCGATATTTCATCAACTATATATGGCGCGTTTTCGACCGGAGGCACCGGTTGACCTGAAGTGATGCTGTGACCGCGCGCTCTCCGTCATCTATCTCGAAAACGGTTCACCGTATGAAAAATTTTTTTAAACAAAATTTTTAGAGAATTTTGTATTCTACAATATTGATAATAAATACAAATAGCAAAAAACCCATAGGAAATGAGATATTTACAAAAAAAGCGCAAAAAACCGATTTTTGTGACCTTTGACCTTGAAATTTAATAGATGCGTACACCCTACTATATGTAGGTTTTGAGACAACTTTTAGGGTGTCAATATACAAGTATTTACAGACTTACAGCTGGGTATTTCGAATTCCGAGGTGAACTTACTATAATGATTGGACTAATAGTCCTTAGATGATTTATTTCCATTAGTTTTTTAAAGTAAATTTCACATTCTGGCAGTAAAGGTTAAATCAATTTAGTCGCTAAGTAAATCTACTTCCTAAATGAAGTAAAAAAATATATTTTCATAATTTGACTACTCCTATAAACCAACCAATAACACATTTATTTATAATTCTATTATTAGCAATAATTAGGTACTGAATTAAACGTTCTAAATACGAACTATGCTGATAGTAATAGTGGGAAAATTATCTAACACATTCATTACGTTTGTAAACAAGTACATTATAATGAATATAACACGTTGCGAGAAATTATTAATAAATTAAACCGCGAATTGCCTAGTCATCTTTTTCTTGTAACAAACAAATTGTTGATTATGAACAGGAAGTCTCGCAGAAACAATTTTTTTTATAACAACCGCAGTCTCACAGGAACATTTTTTTGTTAATAAAAACCGCATGTTTTAAATATGTCACTATTTAATATATGCCTGGTTCAGAGTTAATGCTCTTGCTCTGAAAAATATTCTTTGGTCGTATCAAGATGTATCTATAGAGTATTATTTTGACCAAAGACATTACAACTAAGAGACCAAATTGTTTACATTTTTATGTGGCAAATCATTATTCCCACCAGATTCTCGTTTATTGCGTCTTTGCCGATTTTATCAGTCTGTCAAAATTATTTGGAGAAATTACTTTCGAAACATAAAATTTGATGTGTCCTGTAACTATAATTTTATATTATATAAATAAAAATATGTTTTTAATCAAATTACTCTTTGAAGTTTTAATATAAGCTAAATTTTTTATTAAAAAATCAATATTAATATAAACAAAATATTAGGGTTTCGAAATACGGCAACGCTGAATATCTTATTTTACGAATTTACAATTTTTATGAATGAAATGTAGTACCCCAGTATAAAGACCAATACAGTAGCGACAGATCATTTTTTATGAGGGGTCCATATTTTTCTGCGCATGTCCGAAAATAAGCGACAAAAACGTCAACGTCAATAGTGTCAATGCGATGTAAATATGTCATTATTTTTGTTTGTTTGCAGTGCATATTTTGAGACATTTTTATTATTTTAGTTTTTCATTTATTGTGTGATATTTTTGAAATGGCTTCTGCACCTGATCAGAAACGAAAGAGATGTGTCTATCGCCCTTGTCCATCTCAGAGTAAACAGACAAAGGGACAAGTTATTTTGCATTTCCCATGGAGCCAGAAAGGTATGTCTTAAGAAAATACTTTCAATTTTTATATTTGAAAACCAAATATTTATTTGACAACCAAATATTTATTATTTAAATGTCTTGAGGACAATTTTTACAATTTCAACAAAAATAATGTAAAAAATATATAATTTCTGAACTACCTACCGTCAATCTAAACATTTGTTATCAACTTTTCTATATTTTAGGGCCAACATGTGGTTAAGAGCTTGTAATAGGGAAGATTTGAGTAACATAGATGTGAACAGTCTTCATCGGAATTACAGGTTGTGTGAGAAACATTTTGAGAAGAATTGTTTTTCTAAAACGTTGAACCGTAAACGTTTATTGCCTACTGCTGTTCCCACATTTTTTATCCATCTAGGTCATCAGCCAAATGTCTATCTTCTCCCTAGTACATCGACCAAGTGCTTCCTCTGTTGAGACTATCATTGAACATGAACGAGACATTTTTGAAAGCGTACCATGTGCAACCTTTGGACATTCTTAATCAAAAATCCTATCTCCAAATTATTATAATGAATTAGATGTTCTTTGATTCACTATGTCCATTGATTAAAAATGTTCTGATTGACTACATCTAATCAAAATATATATGTATTTCTTGTAAAGTAGCAAAAAGAAAACAAAAAAATGTATTTTGTGGTGTTATTATTTTAACTGTTTTTTAATTTTTGATTTGTTTCATTTATACAATATTTAAGCACTTAAACAATAATATATATAATCTTATAAACAGTTGTATGATATATACGTTAGGGAAATTAGGACAAGGATGTTTAAATTCTATTTATTTCATAATATCAAAAAAAGCTATGCGATATACCAGACATTACACAGGTATTGCTAAAAATAGATATAACATTTTTTTATAATTTAAATATATAGATAATAAACTTTTCATTTGGAGTTTTTAGGCCTCCATAAGTGCTTTATTTGCAATCATATGTTAAAATCTATGAACTATCCAAATCTTCACATACTTTTGAAAATTTAATAAATGTATCACATCCATGTATGCTTAAAGCTTTTTTGATCAAATAGCCACAAACATATTTAACTGGATTTTGAACTATTATATCTTCTGTCCTGTAGCTGTAATTAGGAAGAAAAACAGCTTCTCGAGTGTTTTTATTTATTTCAGGATACAGAGAGACAATATTTTTTACATCTAATTGTAGCAAGTGCTTGTCCAGGTCTTCATTACAATTCATGGAATTGCAATGAAGATTATTTTGACAAAAAAGTTTTTTAAATGCCCTTTCGAATTGTACAGGTGTTGGATTAATTAAATTCCCACCCTATTGCCTAATGGACCCAACAAATTTTTCTAGACAGTCACTATTGATTCTTCTAGCCATTAAATATTTAAATCCCGCAGCAGATAACCTTTCCCATACAAATTTTAAACCATAAAATCGTTAAATATAAACATCTAATTTTTATGATGTGACGTTAATAGTATTTAATTATATACATAGGTAATATAAGCAATTGGGCAGCATTGTGCTTAACGGGTGACTTACAACAGGCATTTGCTAAAACTCATCTGAAGTCAAAAATTTGTACGTAGGAACAAAAATTGAAATAAAATAATTCTTGTATTGTAAATTCATTAAAAACTTACTAATTTGTAATTATGTGTTTTAATAAATATTATTGTTATATGTTGTTTCACTTCTAAAAAGATACCTACATAACCTCATTTTAAATAAAAAAAATAAGGTGCTGAGTTAATTTATTAGTGCCAGGAAGAAACCAAAAAAATGTTTAACACATTTCATACAATGAATGGCATACAAAAGTAATTTATTTTAATCTAATGATAAAATTTTAAAATTGGCACATCTAGATTTTCAACGGAACTCATTTATTTAAGTTACACAATATTTTGATTAATTTATTTGCCTAGAATACATTAAAATGTTATATGTACATGTTTTAATTTCTTTCTAAGTGTACATCGCTAATTTGCAATTTTAGAGTTTACTTTTCTCCGTGTAGAAATAAGCGACAAAAACGTCAACTGTCATTGAAAATCTGACCACCCCGACATCAAAGAAGCCGACGCAATCTGTCGCTACTGTATTGTTCTTTATACTGGGGTAGTACCGTAACCAGCCGCAACGTTGCCAATCAGGTCTAACAGCTATTTTGTATTTCTGACAGTTTCTGTGTGACTTATTGATTTATTCATTTATAAAATACTATTTTTGTGAACTTTTGTGAGAAATATAAAGAATTATGGTACATGCATGTGTAGTGTTCAAAAAGGTAGATCATTTAAGTCGAAATGTATGGTTTCATCGGTAAGTATTTTTAGGTTAAGATATATATGTTGTTTTCATTTGAACCAGTGGAGTAGGGCTTGTACAAGATTTGATACAATTTCTTATAGAATTTAAATTATATAGAATCACATAGTAAATTGTTTGAAAAATGATTAGCCAATCTAATTTTTCAGACAATTTACTGCAGGTTTGATAATATACAATTTAAAGTGTACAAGAAATTGTATCAAAAACTTGTGTAGTCTAAAACAGTCTTAAAACAGTTTTTAAAGTGATATTTTATAAATTAGTAAATTTTTCTCCAGACGGTGTGAGGGCTT
This sequence comes from Psylliodes chrysocephalus, assembly GCA_927349885.1. NCBI lineage: Eukaryota > Metazoa > Arthropoda > Insecta > Coleoptera > Chrysomelidae > Psylliodes > Psylliodes chrysocephalus. The sequence goes on from OV651829.1 coordinate 14,640,234, forward strand.
TCTATTTTTGGATGACTTATCCAACAGGTAAAAATACAAAATATTAATTTTTTGTTTACCTCTAAACATTATTTATTACCTATATGCATGTATATCTAATGTATGGGTTTTTAGTTCTGATTCAACTGTTTTTGGAACACCACATAAAAAAATTAAATGAAATTTTAGTTAATAAAATTAAAGTATTTTATATATTTAAAACATTATTTTACAAATTTTTACAGTTTTTTTACGATATTTTTTGCCAAACAATTTTTTGTTGTAATTATTAATTAAAAAATTATATATTTTTAGGACAGTGTTTTATTTAGATACCCCTACATACTTAATGTTAATTTAAAATTTTAAATAATTTTGGTTAACATCATACCAGGCAAATATATAGTAAATGCCAATAAACTATAGACCAATAAATATTAAAAATCGAAAGGTAACTTGAATTCGCTTGTATTTGAATTTACTTGTACTTGAATTTACCTACATGAAAAATCAGCAAGTATCATGCAAAACTATTCTCATATACTCTGAAGGCAATTCTCTCACCAGAAATCAAATCACGACTGGTGAAAGACTGTCTAAAAGACCTGACAGAGCTAAGTGGTTAAAATAAGGTGACCTTAGCCTGGGTTCCAGGCCATGAGGGATAGCAGGGCAACGAAAAGGCCGACGAATTAGCCCGAGGAGGCTCAGAGAAGGCCATGACAGGCCCCGGACCCTTCTGTGGAGTTGCTAAGGCATTGTGCAAGGCATCCATTAAACAATGGATGCAAACAGAGTCTCAGGAATGGTGTAACAACTATCCAAGACTGAGACAGGCCAAACAGTTCATCAAGGAACCATCGGCCAAGTTCACGAAAGACCTACTGGATCAAAAGCGTCAAATCGTTAGGATAACAGTAGGCCTTCTTACTGGACACTGTCGCCTCAAAAAGCACATGAGTGTCATAAATCCAGCAGAAGAAGCAACTTTCTTTGTGCAGGTTCTGTGAAGAAGAGGAAACAATATTCCACGTCCTGTGCCAATGTGGATGCCTGGCTGGAACGAGGTTTCTAACATTGGGCGAAGAAAAGCCAATTGCATGCAACTACATGCGGGAGCCACTGTCAAAGCTACTAAGACTAATAAAAAAGACCAGGCTAGACGACATACTCTAAAACAAACAGGAGTCCCACAATAGATCTGAAAAGGTCGTGGTGGACAAGGACAAATAACGTCTAACTCATAATAAAATCTAATCTACCTACATGAAAAAATCATCATAATTATATTACTAAAAAAATATACCTACTTATTTACGTATTTTTTTAACATACTACTCTGATAATACTGGTAAGCTCTACGCCACTGTCGAGCATATTATGGACACTGTTTACAACGTTGCCAGCCGGTCCTAAGAGATCTGTCTTTCTCTCTTCCACTCACTAACAATTTTAAAACAATAACAGTCCGCAATTGTATAGGATTTATGAATGTAACATTCTGTTTATATGTTGTAATGTCTTTGATTTTGACTGTTAATAATCTAAGACCATAAGAAGGTTGGGTGGTTCAAATTCTGTACGTGTCTGTGCTTGCCTATTTCTTGTTGACCAATAATCGGAGGACATTCGGCTACTTTTAATACTATGCTGAATAGCTTAAACTAATTGTTTCGAAAAACCTTAGCCGTAGAAGAGAGTATTTTCTAAAAATATCATGGAGGTGGAGGTATAATAACGAGTGATCAAAGAAATAAAAATGATTCTAATCTAATAGTCCTTGGAAAAATTCACAAATGTTGGACCGTTTAATTCTCCTTCCCAAGTGTCAGTTTGGATTTAATTCAGAGCTTTGCGTAGTTATCACAAACATGACTCGCATCTATGTCTTTGTCGGTAATGGCTTCCTTAAGAAACATTCTTTGTGGATCACTCTTTATTAATGGATGAGCCATGATGCAATTGTTTGCCATTCATAGCAATAATCGACAAAATAGGCGATACAATATTGTGAATTTTGAACTAGAGTTGTAGCCATAGATCAATGAATAAGAACGGTGGGCCTTTTAATAACTAGCCTGGAGTTAAACCGCTTTAGAACTTGATCTTCAGATTTCAAAAAAATCATTATATACCAAAAATAGTGGTTTTACATACCTACTCTATAGACACAGACCAACAGATATTATAGACGTGTCAGATTCCAGACAAAAAAAATGTTCTTGTTATTTTCAAGTTTAAACGAGTTCATTTAAACTTGAATTGTTAGCGTTTATCATGTACCAGGTGGTGTAGCTGAGTGGATGCAATAACCCTTCTAAAATTCCAGTTATAAGACGTATACGATGGATGCTTTGTACGAAATTTTAACTGTAAATAATTAAAAAAAAAATAAAAGAATACGATTTTATACGCATGGTAGTTTTGTGGCATAAAATATTTAGTAAAGTCAATGTTACATTACATTATTATACAAACTAATAATTACAATATTTAGCACGTTTGCGAAAGTTTGGATAAACTGAATTTCTTTTTAAAATAATATCGATCACATAATGGTTTAACGACATTATTGTAGATGTTAATAAAGAATTAATAACACCTGCAACGAAATAATATTCCTTGTTATATCTTAAAAGCTTGTAAAGACTACATAATATATCCTTTGTTGGTAAACTACAATAAGTCTCTTAAAACATCCACATTTCGTAGTGAATTTAAGAGAACTAGATTGACACCTATTTTTAAAAAAGGGCGATAAAAATAAAATAGATAATTATCGTCCCATAGCCATATTAAACTGTACAGCGAAACTGTTTGAATTTGTAATATGTGATAACCGAACAGCACGGATTTTTGTCGTAAAAAATCTGTCGATACAAATTTATTAACTTTCAACAATAAAATATCAAAATGTATTAATTCCCGTGAACAAATCATTGTATTTATATTGATTTCAAGAAATATTGAAATATTATAGTCTTAGCGATCACCTAATAAAATTCTTTTCGTCTTATCTAAAGCTGAGGTCTCAGTACGTAATGTTTGGTTGTAAAGTATCTCATACAATCCTTGCAAGCTCTGGTGTCCCTCAATGCTCCAATTTAGGCCCTCTACCTTTTTTTAATATTTGTCAATGACTTCCTCTACGTATTACATCAGACTGCCTGAAGTATGCAATGATCTAAAAGTTTTAAAAAAAATCTAAACCCTTAATGATTGTCTACACCTTCAAAATGACTTAGACTCAATTTCGGATTGGTCATTAGAAAATAAATTACTTTTTAATCTTTCCAAATGTAAGGTAATTACATTCAGCAAAATCCATAATCCTCAAAATTTTATCAACACAATGCAAGGATCAGCACTAGAGAGAGTATCAAAAATTACCGATTTGGGAATAGTTTTCCGAAATAACTTCAAATTTGATGAGCATATCCATAATATTACCAAAAAATCTAACTAATTATTAGGATGTCTGAAACGTATGACTGGAGACTTTACAGACACATACTCAATTACAAATTAATTTTTTTTCTCGATCGTAGTAAATTAGAATATGCAACCACTGTAAATAAGGTAACAAAAAAACATGCACCTGGTATTGACGATATCAATGGTGTAGCACTAAAAACGGTGAGCGATGTGATTGCCCAACCAATGACCTTCTTAATTAACCAATCATTCTCAACAGGACTGTATCCAGAACAGCTAAAAGTATCAAGATCTATACCTATATGTAAAAATAAAGGACCAAAACAAAACGAATGCAATTACAGAAATGTGTGTCTTCAGTCACAAATTGCAAAAATAATTGATTACAGCTTCTATGTTAGACTCGAAGATTTCATTCAAAAGTATAATCTACTACCAAACTGCCAACATGGATTTAGGCCTAAGAAATCTACAAATACAGCAATAGAGAAACTTTGTAGTAAACTAATAGCAGAGCTGAATAACAAACAAGAAGCACACTATTGCCATCTTCTTCGACTTGACACGAGCATTCGAAACAGTGGACCATGGGCTGTTGGTGGAAAAATTGTACAGAAAAGGGGTTAGAGGATTATCAGGTAATTGGGTAGTCTTACGTACAAAACAGGTACCAAGTGGTTTGTATTGACTTACTAAGGTTTGAGCCTGTGAGGGTACCGATGGGGGTACCAAGGCTCGACATTGGCACCTCTGCTATTTATAATATTTATGAGTGATATAGTTCATACATGTAATACACCTGAAACAACAGAATTTTCTTTTGGTAGATTTTAGTAGATTTCTATAAATTAATAAAAAAAACCCAATTACTCAAATAAAAGTTCTTATTTAAATAATTTTGTTGCCAAAATGGATTGTTAAAAACTAAATAAACTAATTAAAAAATAAATAATTAGTTATTTTCGACTAGTAGATTACTTAAAAATAATCGATTCTTTATGTTTTATCGATTATTTTCGATTCTCCACGATTATTTTCGTTTCTTTTCGATTCTTTTCGATTCGATTCTTTTCGATTTTTTCGATTCTCTTAAATAGTTTGTGAGATTGCAGAACGTCTGCAACTTTGCAGATCTGCAAATATAGCGGCAACTTTGAAAATCTGCAAATATGACTGACTTACACATGCAAGTATCAAGTTTTCGTATTCCAAATTTGGGTTTAGTGTTGTTGGGGGTAATAAACCACAATAAATATTACGAATTTGCAGATATTTTTTGGAATACTTGCATTTGTAAGTCCGCCATATTTACAGATCTGCAAAGTTGCAGACGTTCTGTTATCTCACCCTTAGTTAATAGTTGTAGTGTTTGAAAATAGTATAATATTGTAATCGATTAATTAAAATCGAATATAATATCTCTAAAAAATCGAAAATATCCAATTAATCTAAAATAACCGATTTTGTATCAACTTTACCTGAATTTTGTTTCGTTTTAGAGATAAAATTTAAAACTGTAAGGGTTGCATCTTCATCCCTATCTCCAATTTCCACCCTCTAATTTAATAGAACTCAGCAGTTTTTTCATTTTTAATGATCATTTGAACGATTCATTGGATACAAACTCAAGATGGTGATCGTTCCTTTCTATATGACAATCAATAGCATATCCAGTGGCGGCTCGTGGGGTGGTTCACAGTGACAGAATATAGGTATCAGTACAGATGTATGAAAATCTTTCAGTGTTTTAGAAAGTTTATGATATACCTTTCTAAAATACTGACAGTTTTTTACCTATATCTGTACCGGGATCTATATTCTGCTACTGTGAACCCCCAAAATTTTGGTCACGAGCCGCCCCTGAGCATATCAGTATCTCGCACGAAGCAGAATTCATAGATTTCGTAAAACTTTTTCTAATGAAAATTATCAAATGCGGTAATGTTGTTTATTTCTCCTCATTCATTTGTCTTTTTTATTCCAAGAGGGGGTTAATATCGAGGTTCAGATCATACATATTTATACTGCGAAATTGAAAAGAAGGGTGAAAACGAGGGATGCGACGTATCTAGGACAGTTGAGTAAAGGATCGATATGTGGATTAAAAATCGACGACTTCTTTCATTTTTGAAACAACTATTTTCCTAGAAATTATTCAGTCCATTTCGTTTTCAATCATTGATTATATTTTATATTGTAATATATTAAAATTGTATGAAAATTCTTTCCAATTAGCGTGAGAGACGTTCAAATAGATAAAGATAATTTATGTAAAAATACCAACCCTGTTGCTATGCGACGCGGCTTATTTCCGGTTAATGTTCTAATAAATATTCAGTGTGCCAACGGACGACGTATTACTCGGAATTGGCGGATACGGCACTGGATAAACGCCTGCCTCTGGATGATTTATTTCTTGTGTTTCGTGTACACGGATTTCGGTGCCAGATATTGAGGTTATGGTTAGCGTAGGTTGTGTTCGGTGTTGGGTAGATAATTAGCAACGAATTTTTTTTTATACACGGCAAACAATCGGAAAGGTGTGGAATACAGTTTTTTTAGTTCGTGTTGTCTAAGCATGAGTTTATTTTCGTATAGATTGTTTTGGTTGTGAAAAATATATTAGGTATGGAAATTTTGTAGTTCCAAATTAAACTTTTCCAGTAGTTTATAGCAATATGCATATACGAACCTAATATAAGGTCTACATTTAAATTAAACGTTCTTTGTAGAATTACGTGCATATCCATCACCAGATGATCAAATGAATAATGGTAGGGGAGCCAGTGACAATTTTATTATACATATATCGTCGGGTTACTGCCAAAACAAGATAAGTACATTTTTTTCTTCATTTTTGGGTTAAGTGCATGTTTAACATTAAAATTGTCTAAACTATATTCTGACAGAACCAGATAATTGTATTAAACGCCGGTATACGTTGATACGCATGTGTACTTAAAAGACTAAGTGCATTACAAGAATTATCTTGACAGCTAAAACAAGACAAGTGCATTTATGTTAGGTTTAAAAATTATTTTAATTTTACTTTGTGTATAAGGAAATATATGTTTTGGAAAAAAAGCAGTCCTTTAAATGCAAATGAAATTAAAATCACAAAAGCGTACAAAAGATGTAGGCCCATTTTGGTTGAGAAAAAACAAGACCTACTGAAATTGTGTCAAAGTGATGTTATCCCTGTAGAATACCATCAATATTACAAATCCTTGCATACCTCTAAAGAGGTAAAACATTTAGTTCCAAAGCCAGCAGCTAAAGAGTCTGATATTGAAGAACTTCCTTTAGACGAGCACCACTTATAAAATCACAACTACACACCTCTTATTTGTTACCATTTAAATACGTGTGTTATAGTTAACTTTGTGACTGGAAATCTGACATATTTAAATTTTAAGTTACGATAAGTAATTGCAAATTTAAAATAAGCAGAGTAAATTTCTCGAGAGAGCTCGAGGAAAACGAGAAATTCTCGTCGAGAGATGACACATTTTCGTCTCTCAAATTTGTTTTCGAGAGAAAATGTATCTCTCGTTTCGTCTAAAATATCAGAAATTACAGTATATCTGTCCACCTCAGTTATACATTTCTTACAAGTTCTTACAAAAGTGACGAATATTTTAATTTATCTTTTAAACTTATTGTTATTGTTTAACTAAACAGAAATTTCTTCAAAATGTAAACTGTTCGATATGAATCTATCGACACCAGTTGAGTAAACGCTCGTCGACACATTATTTCCACTAAAAAAAATTAAATTTGTTATCTTGAAAGATCTATTACTTTCACGAAAATCTTTTAAGTGTTTTAAATGTCGACGATTTGTCAATGTGTACAGGTTCGTTAAGAAACCAATTTATCTTGAACATATCTCATAAAACGCACATGGACGTACATAATTTATTTTTTGTTATTCATTGATTTACATTAACACGCGTGACTCTGATTTATATGAAAATCCTACTCACGCCGATATCAAAGTAAATGAGTAATGGCAAATACATTTTTGCATAAAAAATTTAAAGTTTTTTGAAATTGATACAGAATTTTTAAAAACAATTTTATTGATGAAAGTGAACGTACGTCTTTACTCAAAAAAGCTAGATAAAATATACATAATAAAACCAGGAAATCTATATACAGGGTGTTAATATATTCGACCGACAACGCTCTACCCCAGAGAGCTGTCGTTAATTGATGAATTCTAATTCACGAACATGAACTCTTAAAGGCAGTTTACCCTTTGGACTCACCAAAGGCAGTTCGTCGTCGATTTTGTACGCTCATTAGTTCCGAATTGTGACGCCAGGTTATTAGCCTAAAACCGCTATAATTTTTTATTCACTTATCGTTCGAGTTAGCCAGGAAGTATAAACTATAACCTCTTTGAAGGAGTCACAGCTCCATGGTAGAGCCCTCCGGGGCAAACCCCGACAAAAGTATCAAGGAATACCCTACTATATACTCACAACGTCAAAGAAACAGATGGAAGCATAAAGAGGCGCTTAAAAACATTTTAAAAATCCATACTCCCGACTCACTGAAGGCAAAACCCAAAAGGAAAGGATCACTAACCGTGAGTAGAACCACTTTACTAGGCTTAACAACAACAACCACTAATCCAGGGATCAGCTGCCCAGAACAGGAAGAACCCCTGTTTAAAAATTCTCCGGTACGACCTCTAAACGACCCCCAAAGACTTCTAGAGGAAGTATACGGGGATTTGAACAATTCCTCAAGCTCTGAAGATAGCATGGATACTACCATAATTAATACAGAGCAAACCACCCCAAACGTTACCACACCCTGTGGCCCAACTACCCTCACAGGACCCCAACCCTCAAATCCAAAACTCCAACGTAAAAGAAAGTATAGAGAAAACACTCGAAAGTATGGAGAATACACGAAAAAGTCAGGAGAACGCACCAAAAACGAGCAGAATACTCCAGAAAACTCAGGAAACGACACTCCTAACTATAGTCGCAGTGCCAGCGACGATAAGTCAGGGGAATTCATGGATGTGGATGACAATACACCGGCAGGAGAGGACATTCCCAACGAAGGAACCTACCACCCCAATCCCGAGGGAAAATCTACATCTAACATGATTTCCGCTGAACCAACCCATATCCCTCCCCTATAGGGAACACAGATCATGCGCAGAACTTCCAATCGGCGTATGTAACTCAATCTAACCACCCAACGAAGATCACCATAAAAAAGGTTGAAATGGCGGTTAAAATTTTGGTTCAGGTACCGATTTGCATTACCACACACCCTCCCACAGCAAAACAGGAGCCATCTCGAAAAAATTTCTCCCAACTTTTAAAACAAAAAGTATGGAAAATAGTAATATCGATCGAGTAATGACAAACCGAAGGAAGGGTGAACTGAGTAGCTTTGATCTGCACTCGCTAGTACAAGACAGACAACCATAGGCTCGAACAAACCCCCAGTAATCTCATTAACATCGTGGACAACAGTGAGATTAAAATCCAAGTAAATGCCTCCGATATACCAAAGTCCTTACAAGACTCCATACAGCGATTCAATAGCGGTAATAGTACCTCGGAAGATGAAAGGGGAGTACATGCCCTCGAGTACCACAGACTAATGAGAACACCCAGATCCCCAAACAGTACTTTCCCCTTCCCAGGTAAAGACAAACCTCAAGATACAGTAATTGCTGAGAGCAACACCCAAACATTTGAACTTCCCTTCGAGACGCCCAGAAAATTCAGTTCGAATTTCCAAAAACTCATTCGAGAAAAATCGAAACAAACTCTGACAGTCACGAGAAACAAGTACACAGTACTCACGGACGATTCTGAATCGGACCTTGAAGATGAAGTCGACCGTATTGTCAAAAGGTGACGCAAAAACTCCCCTAAAGAAACAGCACAAAAGGCCAAAAGTCCTGGCAAAGAAATCCCCACTGCTAAAGCTACAAATCCCGCTACCAATACAACCAAAATCAAACCAGCCAACGTTCCCAGCAAAAGACAAGGGTCTATGCCCCCTATAGTGGTCGACGGCAAAACAATAAATCAGAATATATTAATACAGGATTTTAAGGCCAAAATCAAAGGTGGATTCAGTGTCAAACACACGAACAATTCAACTATCCTGTTCGTGGATGACAAAGAAGACCACCAGAAAGTCCTGCAAAGTGTCAGGGACGAAAACATAGCGCACCATATCTACACTAACACAGAAGACAAATCGCACAAATTTGTACTGAGAGGGCTCGCAGATGGTACAAAAACCCAGGACATTGAAGACGACATAGAAACACAATACGAAATTAAAGTTAAAAACATCTTTCGTATGAATACGAAAAATCGACACTTGTTTCTAGTCGTCACTGATCCTTCCTTGACACTGGATTATCTCAATAAGAATGTAAGAAGAGTTCTCTATACTAGAGTCATCTGGGAACTCAATCAAACAGATAATCCAGTGTCATAATTTATTTTAATTTATTTTCATTTATTTATTTTTATTTTTTAACAACTGTTTAAACAATTTTATTTAAAAAAAAATGAGATATTGCCTCAAGGCAAACTGCATTTATATAATATTTGACGTATTTTTATAAGATTCTGACAAAAGAATAGCTTTCGAACAGTTTTCGACACTCACACGCCGATTCCTCCTAGACAAATATGGAAGTAGAAATAAATCAAAAGGTTATGTATTATTATATGTACGTAATGTTGTGAATGTTCATTGATCGTTTGGTTACAGAATTTATTGGGTAAATATAAATATTTTATACGATAAGATATTTTCAAGAAATTTCGGTAAATTTTTAAGTACCGACTTAAAAATAAATTTAAATATTACAATTTTTGTATACTTTTGATTACTAATAAATATATATTCTATAAACCTGCTGGCTAGTGTCAAAAATATTCCTAGATTCTTTTGTATCTATTATGGAGAGATATAAAACATCTGCCCATTAGAAGCTTGGTTTGATTTTACTATCAGCTTTTTAAGTAGGCACTTATTTAAAATGGAAGAAGTAATCTTTACCAGATAATAAATTCCTATTTTTAGTCCTATGCTTAAGTTTTAAGAAAAATAAAAATTTTTAATCACTCTTTTTGACAGTAAAATCTAACTATTCTTTATCACGGTCACTTCACTTACACAAACTCAAAAGGTTCGACTCTGCACACTAGATCCTGATTGTCTAAAAGAGAACTTCAATGTTAATCGAGATGTTAATGTGTTTGTGAATCCTCTCCTTATGTCTCTTATATAAATTAAATAATGTACGTTGCGATCAAATGTGTGGCAATAGAAACTTTCACTCCTTATTCCCTTACTCCCCCCCCCCCCCCCTTCCCCTTCAAATGTGGAAATCCAAAACCCTGAAATACGTCATTATTTATGTTGAGAAGCTAGAATTCAAATTTTCAAGTTCCTACCTTTAAAAAAACTGACACTCCCATACAAATTTTCACCCCCCCGTTTCCCACCCTTGAAATGTGAAAATCCAAAAATCCTGACACTAATTATTTATGATAATAATAATAATAATATTTATTCACACATAATAATAATAATAATAATAATATAAAAGTTTTACAATAATACACAAACATATGTATTGTAACTTCAATGTAAATAAATCATTGACCCCATTAAAACTGTTTAGTCGAGCATGGGAAATGCCAATTTTTATTAAAAATTGAAATTGCCAAAACGCAGTAGATAAAAGAAATTATAATTAAGGTATACATAATGACTAAAATAATAAAATAATAATAATAATAATAAGATAATAATAATAATATTTATAACTTATATAACTAAATAATAAAAATTTAAATTGGTAAAAAAAATATAGTTAGCAAAAATACTGATGCGTGATAAGGGTGTGAATTATATATTGTTTTCCTTGAATCAATCAAACAGTTGTTTAAGCATGTGCCTATTATTTAATATTAAATATGTTTTAAGCAAGGATTTTATCATTGCATGAGAATTGATGGTATTTAAGTATATTTTGTATATATCAGGAAGTGTATTATAAATTTTTAATTGTAGATATTGGAAGTTTCGTTGGCCTACGGTTTTTTTTTGCAATATTTGTTGCAATAAATAGTTGTGATCGATTTCTTGTCTGGTATGAATGTTGAATAGGTATTAGTAACTGCTTATTTTTATGTAAATTTACCATCATAGCAAGTGTAAATAGTTGTCTTATATCTAGGACTGCGGATTCTATAAATAATTCGTCTGATGGGTGTGATACTTTTTTGTTATGTATTATTTTTAATATTTTTTTTTGAATAATGTTTAATGGTTGTAAGTAGGTGACAGAGACTCCACCCCATCCGAGAATCCCGTATCGTAAACGTGATTCCACTAGTGAATAATATACGATTTTTAGATGATATATATCAAGTATAGATTTTAAGTAGCGAAATTTATATAATAAATACCTTAAGGTCTTACAAATTTCATTTACATGTTTATCCCAGCGTAAATGGGAATCAATTGTAAATCCTAGATAGCAAATACTATCGGCTCTGTTTATAACGAGATTTTTTATTTTTAATGAATTATAATTCGGCAAACCATTTTTATAACTAGCAAAAGGAACGAAAAATGTTTTTTGAACATTTACTGTAAGTAACTTGTGACTAAATACATCTATAATTTTTACTAAATCGTTTTCCATTTTAACCTTTAGGTCAGTCCAGGTTTCAGCTGAATATAAGATGGCAGTATCATCCGCAAAACTTATGATACTACCTTCTGTATGGTAGGTTAGTACATTATTTATGTATAGTATAAATAAAATAGGTCCTATTACGGTACCTTGTGGTATACCAAAATTTATTTCTTTTTTACTACTTACCTCTTCGTCTATCCTGACTACTTGATTTCTACCTAACAAATAGCTCTGCATTAAATCATGAACTTTCCCACGTACTCCTGCATCCTCCAAGACATCCAACAGTTGCGTGTGGCTAACCGTATCAAATGCCTTGGCTAGATCCAGAAATACGCAAGCAGTTGGAGTGCTTGCATCAATAAGATTGTATATCTTGCTTGTTAGGGATGTAATGGCATTTTCCGTCGACATTCCTCTTCGAAAGCCAAATTGGTTTTCAGACAGTAAATTATATTTTTCTAAATATGTGGTAAATTGATTTGTTAAAGCTTTTTCTAAAATCTTACTCAGAGTTGTAATTAACGATATAGGCCTGTAATTTGTTTGTAATTTTCGGTTTCCTTTTTTGTGTATGGGAACAATTAAAGTAGTTTTAAATTGTCTAGGCCATAGTCCGGTTTCAAAAATAGTATTTATTAAGTAAACTAAGGGATGAGTAGCTTAAATCAAAATTTTCATGTTTTTTACTTCAAAGAACAAAGACTTTCATATAGTCTAATCAACAAGTTCAAAAGCGTGTTTTTGGGACATACTATTACGAAAATTATGTTCAATAGCTCATTCGATTCGGAATAATGTCTAGATCAATGTGTGAAGAAAAATTTTGCAGTGCATAAAAAACTGAAAAAGTTATAAACAATTAAACACCTCAAAAACATGGTGTTTGGTTTTTCGCCTATAGTTTGTAAACTATAAATATTTTTGGATTTTTCAAAAAAGATCCTTAAAGAGGAGGAAATTTGCTATAAATAACTTTCGATTCCCGGAACTGTACCTCCATTATTTATAATTTTAATTTAACGCTCAAAGTAGCCATCCACGCGCCATTTTTAGGTTGCGCGCACAGCGTCGAAACCGAGTACGTTACATAAAATAATTTTTTTAAGTTAATAAAATTAAATTCAAAAATTTAAAAAAATTACGGTGTATTCTTAACACTTAGAAGAATTCATTCCCGTTGGAATTTTTCATAAAAATTAATTTTCCAACAAAGTAGGTTATTGTTAATTAACAAAATTTTTAGAATTTCTCTCATCATTACAAATTGATAAAAATATTAAATAATTACCCTAAATTTTTTTTGCTTCGTGGAGCTCTTTTTATATACATATAAAACAAAATAGCTTCATAAAAGTTTAAAAAATGTTAATACTTTGTTTATAATATTTTTTTAAAGTTTACAAAAACAGAAAAGTCACAGCGGTGCTATAAAAAAATGTTTTTTTTTTTCAATTTTTTATAATATTACTGTTTTAATGTCGAGAAAAAACGTTTATTAATAAAAAAAAAATTTTTTCCTCCTTTTGTTTATACATTTTTTATAAACAAATGGAGTATTTCAATTTTTTTCAAATTTTTTTTTTTACAACTTTCTAGACAATATATCTATTGTTTAAATTATTAGTTAAGAAATGTGTTTTTTTTTTAAATCATAATTGACAGTCCTCTACAAAGTGACAGCAAAAAAAATGTTTATTAATAATTCCATTGTTTATTAAGTTAACAATTTGTTATAAACAAATTCCCAAAATAATTTAATATTTTTATCAATTTGTAATGATGAGAGAAATTCTAAAAATGTTAATTAACAATAACCTACTTTGTTGGAAAATTAATTTTTATGAAAAATTCCAACGGGAATGAATTCTTCTAAGTGTTTAGAATACACCGTAATTTTATTAAAATTTTTAAATTTAATTTTATTAACTTAAATAAATTATTTTATGTAACGTACTCGGTTTCGACGCCGTGCGCGCAACCTAAAAATGGCGCGCGGAAGGCTACTTTAAGCGTTAAATTAAAATTATAAATAATTGAGGTACAGTTCCGGGAGTCGGAACTTATTTAATAATAATAATAATAATAATAATAATTTATAGCAAATTTCCTCCTCTTTAAGGATCTTTTTTGAAAAATCCAAAAATATTTATAGTTAATTGTTTATAACTTTTGCAATTTTTTATGCACTGCAAAATTTTTCTTCACACATTGATCTAGACATTATTCCGAATCGAATGAGCTATTGAACATAATTTTCGTAATAGTATGTCCCAAAAACACGCTTTTGAACTTGTTGATTACACTAATACAAATTTCCACCCCCCCCCAATTTCCCCTTCAAAATTGAAATTCCCAAAGATCTTTTTACTTAGCAAATGCTTACGTCATAAAATAAATCTACAGTCCAAATTTCAGCTTTCCAGACTTAGTAATTTTATCTGTGCGTTGATAGATCAAGTCTATCAATCAGTCAGTCAGAACAAACGATTTTTAATTTGGCATATTTTTAAAAGATTCCTAAAAACCAAATGCGTCCGAATAGTTTTCGACATTCGTGCACCGATTCCTTCCAGACTATATATTCAATTTATGAATTACAAAAGAAAATAATCATATAACACTACTAAACAATAACATTTTTTTCTTGAAATTATTTCATAAATACCTGTTGTTGTCCTCGAAAAGCACTTACAACAGCATCGCTGACAATACAGGACTGATGTATTTGGTCGAAACCTTGACTCACCTGCAAAGAATTAAAATAACATTTAGAATAATCTAGAACCTTGTTACTACATAGCGTTTTTACGGTAGGTAATTATAATAATTAATAGACACGAAATGTGTTGAAATATTTGCAACCTTTAATGTGTTGCGGAATTATAACAAAACAACGTTTTTATTCGAAGAATTATTTTTGCACAAAGTTCAGTCGAAAAGTGAAGCGAAAAGGTGTTCCGTTCAGTTGAAAAACACAATAACGCAACAGATGTTAAAAATAGTCGATAATACAATGTTTCTGAAAGGACATCACAAACAATGGGTTCAATCCGGGCGACCTTGTCAGTACTTCATCTTTGAAACCAGCAGACGACCTATTTTCAAAATACTCATTTCTCTCAACGTAAAAACAGTATTTTTAAAGGCAGTGTCTAAAAATTCTTACGAGAATTTTAATTCTCTCAAAATAAAGCGGGAGAAACAGTCAGCGAGTTCTCAGTGGCTTTAAGGGCCATCCTCCGCCTGAATTTTTAAGCAAAAACGCTCGTGCGCAATTATAATTTTATTTTTCAAAATTACTTAAAACTGCTTTGCTGCAAACCTTTAATTTTGTCCTAAAATGTTTTCTTAATTATAAAATTACAAACTGATTAAATCAGAGGAAAAAGCCGTTTTTCGACGACCACTACAGAAAATTATAAATTCCGAATTGTTTTTTAAGGGTCAAAGTAGGCAATTCCGTACACATTCATAATTAGTGTGGAAATATTATTCTACACGGGAATTCCACACTATTTAGTGCACCGAATAAATTGTCGTATAACCTTTAGTATGAATGAAAAAACACAATATTATATTTTAAGGACATATCTATTTAACTAAATATTTCGTCGAATACTACAAAATTCAGTTAATTTAGAAAAAAAACTTAAAATAATTTATAATTTATGTAATGTTGGTTGCCTATAGAATTAATCTGGGCGCAAGTAAAAGGATATGTGGCACGAGAAAACAGAACATTTAAATTAGTGGACGTGCAACGTTACCTACAAGAAGCCATTCAAAATGTTTCTGCAGAAGACTGGAAGAAATGCATTCAGCATGTTTTAAAAGAAGAGCAAAAAATGTGGGACGTAGACAACCGTATTGAACACAATATTGAACCAATCATAATTAACTTTGATGATAGCGGTAGCAGCAGTGACGAATCTGAGGTTGAAGATTAGAAGAAAATTTGTACACAAAAAGAAGTCTATATATTTAGGTATAATATTTATTTTTACCATTCACTATTACCATTTAGAAATTATTATATAAATTTGTATTTTTAATTCCTGTACACAGACATGAACAATGTCTCAGCAGGATACAAATGTTTATTTATTTAATTATTATTATTATTGTATCAATTTGTACATTGTTACATAAATTTGAAATAAACATTATTATTATTATGTTTGGCGGTCAAGAAAACATAATCCTGTAGGTTATATCCAAACTAATTATCTTACTTAGGGATTTCCGAAATGATAGGTGCGTGTAAACTTTAATGATTTAAGTACCAATCAAATAGTAATTTAAGCTTTATAATGTCTTTTAATGTTGGCCGAACCCAATTAGGGTTTCTTGGGTAAGGCTGGCTAGTTTCGAGGAACTGCAGGTAAACCGGGAGAGAGAGAGAGAGAGATAGAGAGAGGAGAGAGAGAGAGAGAGAGAGAGAGAGAGAGAGAGAGAGAGAGAGAGAGAGAGAGAGAGAGAGAGAGAGAGAGAGAGAGGTATGCTTTATTGTCATTGAAAAATTACAAAAATTTTATAGACAAAGCGAAGTAAATTAAAAACTAAATATAATATAAAAAGATTAAAAAATATAAAAATTTAAAAATAACTAAACAAAACAAAATAAAAATATCAATTGCATTGGATATGCAATATCCGTCATTATGATTTTAATTTAAAATTTAAGTAATACTTCTGTATGTGTAACCCAAGAAGAAACTTAAGAGACAGTTCCTTACTGACTTCGGCCGCGACATAATATATAAATATACGTTAATCTGTGAAATAAAGTTAAATTCATTATTAAAATAGTAAAATTGATAATATTGTTTCTGTCACCAAACCAACCCCTGATTAGGTATCTTTCTTATTTTTAATTTGAAATATATATTGTGATTTTTATTAATATTCTTAATTTATTTGGTTCCTACTATAATTACCACAATTATTACTCCGTTTTCATAAAGCCCCACTAATGACTACAACGATTAGGTAAATTACGATATTGCAAAGTTTTCATAAAATAAATAAAAGAAATTGTATGAATATTTTAAATAATTGTACCCTCTCAAAAATAATAAGCACGCCTCCGAATTGGTCGTATTTCTACCTGCTTTCACTCTCAATCATTATTTGTTTGAGTTTATATAAAGGGGATAATACAACAAAAATTTAAATCGAGTTACCCGATTTAAAATATTGACATTTCAAATCTTGACATTTAATTTATTTTATTTCGATACTTTTGAAAACTATAAATAATAAAATGGACAGTGCTAGTAATAGTAGTGATAATAATTATAATACTCCACCACATATTAAAGAAATAACAAATAACATTACAGAAGACATATTGCCTCAAACATCGGCGAAAAAATACAACTTAGCTTATTCAAGATTTGTGGATTGGCGACTACAAAATAAGGTGAACTCCTTTTCAGAAACTATTTTAAAGGCATATTTTGGGGAGCAATCGAAATCTTTTAAATCTTCTACATTATGGTCAATTTACTCGATGTTGAGAACTATATTGTCAATAAGGCAAAATGTAGATATTTCACGATATCAAAAATTGCGCTCGTTTCTGAAAAGAAAGTCTGAAGGATATGTAGCAAAAAAGTCAAAAATACTTACACCTGAACAAATCAACCAATTTTTAAATGAAGCTTCCGATGATGTTTATCTACTTATAAAGGTAAATACTTAATAATATGAGAGATTAATATTTTTTCATGTTAAATTTTATTTTATAGACAGCTCTGATTTCGGGAATAATGGGACCATGTAGAAGAGAAGAATTAAAAAATTTAAAAATGTGTGACGTACAAGACATGGGCTCTGCTGTTTTAGTCAATATAACAAAGACAAAAACAAAAGTTCCTAGAAAGTTTACGGTTACTGGAGATTTTTATGCAATATTTAAAAAATATAACACTCTTCGTCCTTCAAATATACCTCACGATTATTTTTTTACGAATTATCAAAAGGGCAAGCGCACAGTGCAACCAGTAGGAATCAATAAATTTGGAAATATGGCACAACACATTGCTGAATATTTGAAGTTACCAGATCACAAAAATTATACAAGCCACTGTTTTCGCCGTTCGTCCGCAACAATTCTAGTTAATTCTGGAGCAGATATAACAAAGCTTAAAAAACACGGCGGATGGAAGTCAACTACAACCGCGGAAGGATACATCGATGACAGTTTATCACATAAAATGGATATCGCAAATTCAATTCTACATTCTGTAGAAAATAGGAGTGAAGAACCTGAAGCTTTTACTAGCAGAATATCTATTTCAGAAACAACATTTGAAAAAACCATCCAAGGTCATGATTGACCACCTCTTAATATTTCAAACTGTAATGTTGTTAATATTAATTTTTATAATAAATAAATTTGTAATTGAAATTTAAGAAAATTCAAATACGTTTATATACTTTAGTGAATTATTAAACAAAATTAATAGTGGTAATAATTTGTTTTATTTTATTTGGGGCACAAACAGGAGAAACCGGGACGATGTCCACGAAAAATATGAAAAAGAAACTATGTTAAGTACACATTTAAAAAGTGATAACAATAATAAATATTTACCACCTCTTTATATTTCTAATTTTCAATCGTTAATAAAGATCATCCAATTATTAAAAATATATTAATTTGTGTTTTAAGTCATTGTGGTCGTAGAAAAAGTATTCGTGTGATTGTGGCACTCGCATTCGCTCGTGCCACAAGTTTCACACATCGTGTGGAATTGGTTACTTTCTGCCCTTGTTGGACAATATACTATTGTAGGTCTAATTAATAATAATACATCATTATGAATATTTTATTACAACAATGTTGATTAAATAAGCAATAGAAACAGTATTAAAAATAAAAAACTCAAAAATTCATTCTAATCTCGGAGAGAGAAACAACATCCGGATTCAGACTTTAAAGTCCTTTAAAAGTACAGTCGACTGCTTTGGCTTTTACAAAGGATTAAATTTACTACACGTGTACTAATTATTTCCTCACTTCTCCATTTCTCCCGATTTGGACGTTTATCATGTTTAGTGTCAAAGAGAAGCTCCAGAGGACGTTAATTTTCGATCAGGAATTGAATGAACTACAAAGAAAACTTGGGTCAGTTGCTTTTGTGGCTTGAGGGAATGCATAAAGTGTATTTATTGATTTAAAAGAAGACTAAAATGATACTTTTGTAGCATTTTTCAAATATAGCTTATCGTAACAATTCTATCATAACCGTAACTTTGGTTTATCGGGACTATATTGTATGTATTCTGTTTTCTATATAATAATTATTATAAGACCCTTATTACCCTTCAATGGTTTCTCAGTTTTTTTTTTTAGAAATTTTTTGTCAGAAAAATCTTGTTCTGGGAGTTGTTGGTATCTGGTGGATAGAGGTAGAAAGGCAAACAATTTCAAAAATCTTACAACTATAATTTTTGACCTATTAAGTATTGGGGATTCCAGTAAAGGATACGATTAATTATTAATATTAAATATTATTAACATTGTTATTGTTAAGTAGTTATGCAATCAATATTGTTTTGTTTTATTTCTTTTGGACAATTGGTACTTCTAAAACTGTTCTATGGCAATATATGGCATTAGTCATTTTTACTTTCCTATCTGTATACAGATATAAGGAAAGTATAGGAATCATGATTTTTTTCGACCTCGAGTTTTCGACGGATTTTTACGTTTTGAGGTCCCCTGAATCCGTTTTGACTATTTTCGCGATGATGTCTGTGTGTGTGTGTGTGTCTGTGTGTGTGTGTCTGTATAACGCATAACTCATGAACCGATACACAGAAAAACACCAAATTTTAAACTTAAGCTTTGTTTCAGCGTCCAATGAGCTGATTAGATTTTGGGCAGTGTCGGAACATCTGGGGGGGGTACTTTATAGGTGGTCATTTTTATATTTTATGGAATATATCTGTTATTTACGTTTGGAGAAGAAAATTCTTCAAATAAAAGTTACTTCTAATATAATTATCTATAATTTTTGTTTTATGCAAAATTTTCCTAAAATGGTCCGTATTCGAGAAATTTGACAAAATGTAAAAAACATAATTTTTTATAAAAATTGTTCAAATAAAAGTTGTTTATAATATAATTCTATATAATTTTTGTCCTATACATAATTTCTCTAAAATGGACCGTATTCGAGATATTTGAGAAAATGTGTAAATTTCGAAATTTGAAGAAAACTCAAAAACGGATAAAGGAAAAAACATTAAATTTTAAACTTAAGGTTTATTTCGGCCTGACGTGAAATGATTAGATTTTGGACAAAGTTGGAACATCTGGGGGGGTACTTTATGGGAGGCCGTTTTTATATTTTATGGAATATATCTGTTATTTATGTTTGGAGAAGAAAATTGTTCAAATAAAAGTTACTTCTAATATTATTATCTATAATTTTTGTTTTATGTCAAAATTTCTTGAAATGGTCCGTATTCGAGAAATTTGACAAAATGTGCAAAATTCTGATTTTTATGAAAATTGTTGAACTAAAAGTTGTTTGCGATATCGATTTCTATAATTTTTGTTTTTACATGATTTTTCTAAAATGGTCCGTAATGGAAAAGTGCTAAATTTAAATTTTTCTGTATTTTCGTTTTCAATGAATATCTATAGAAAAATGTTTCGAGGTAGATGTATGTGTAAAATGTATATATTTAGTTTATCCTCTAAACATTTATAGAGATGCTGCAATAGGTTGTACAAAATAACCGGAAAATGCCTATAATAACTAGATAGGAAAGTCATGTGTTGGACACATCAGATTTTTTGTATTCATACTCGTGTACAACAAAGTTAATAAAGTGTTGCTCAGTTCTCCAGATAATGTTTCAATCATTCTCCATACAGTCCACAAGCACTACTAACATCATTAACATAATTATCATCAATAACATCAATTAATAACATAACATCAATAACATAACATTATTAACATTACTAACATTACTAACATTACTAACATTAATTACTAACATTATCCACATTATCAACATTATCAACATTATCAACATTATCAACATTATCAACATTATCAACATTATCAACATTATCAACATTATTAACATTATTAACATTATTAACATTATTAACATTATTAACATTATTAACATTATTAACATTATTAACATTATTAACATTATTAACATTATTAACATTATTAACATTATTAACATTATTAACATTATTAACATTATTAACATTATTAACATTATTAACATTATTAACATTATTAACATTATTAACATTATTAACATTATTAACATTATTAACATTATTAACATTATTAACATTATTAACATTATTAACATTATTAACATTATTAACATTATTAACATTATTAACATTATTAACATTATTAACATTATTAACATTATTAACATTATTAACATTATTAACATTATTAACATTATTAACATTATTAACATTATTAACATTATTAACATTATTAACATTATTAACATTATTAACATTATTAACATTATTAACATTATTAACATTATTAACATTATTAACATTATTAACATTATTAACATTATTAACATTATTAACATTATTAACATTATTAACATTATTAACATTATTAACATTATTAACATTATTAACATTATTAACATTATTAACATTATTAACATTATTAACATTATTAACATTATTAACATTATTAACATTATTAACATTATTAACATTATTAACATTATTAACATTATTAACATTATTAACATTATTAATAACATTAACATTAATAACATTAACATTAGTAACACTATTAACATTGTCAACATTAACATTATAAAACTGATTTATATTTGAAGAGCCTAAAAATGTGGCATAGTTGTTTTTATAAAAAAAAACTTTAATAAACATATTATGTTCTTTTCTTGCTTTGTTCGATACTAGCATTGTTTCGGAATGTTTTGTATATTTTAAGAGCCTAAAACTAGCCTAAAAATGTGGTGATTGTAAAAAAAACCAAGTGCTCTGCTGGCTTCGTCCAAAGCTAGCAAAGCTCCCCTCCCTATATTTTTTAAAAAGAGCAAATTTTCTGAAATTTTATAATATTTCAAGAGTTTAAAAATATCTTAAAATGTGACATAAGTAGTTGCTTTTATAATAAAAAAAAAAATTAAACACAGAGGTGCTGTGCTAACTGTTCAGACAAGTATTAATTAAAAATAGTAATTTTTTTAGAAAAGTTTATAATATTTAAAAAGCCTAAAAATGGCCTAAAAATGTGGTGTGGTTGATTAAAAAAAAAGGTTTAACAAATCGATGTTTTGCTGGCTTCAGTGGCTTCGTTCAAAGCTGTAACCTACCTCACCCAGGTACCGTAATAATTTATTAATTCCATTTATTAAATATAAAATTGCATTCTTATTAAATTCAAAATCCTTCATTTAACGAAAAATATCCCAGATAATTAAATCTTATTTACGATACCTAATAAATAATATCTATAACCCTGTCCTTAAAAGATTCACTTTTCGTGCACGTGTCTTGGAACCCAGACCAAGAAAGACTTGACACACTTAAGTGCGTTTGAATAGTAACGTTGTTTTCGATACACAAAATTTTCAAGACAAGTAATAAATTAGCCACCCCCTTTTCACCCAGATACGTTTTTCGCTGGGAACTAAGACACACATAGACGTCACAAAAAGCCATTAATACTAGTATAAGAACTCAGGCCCAAACAAGCTCGGATTCATTTAATTTTTTATTATTGATTTACAAGCATTCACTTTATTATTTTACATCAAGCAATCACTTTATTATTTGTATCCAGTTATACAGTCTGTATCTTTCGTAAAACGCTCTTCCTAAACGACGTCTATCCTTACAATACCTCCTATCCCCGAAGATGTCAACGTCTTGACGCCCAACGTCCTGCCGTCCTACTTCCCTTCCTTTCTACACTATCACTTCTAACACCACTTTAGTATTTCTTACCTTATATTCATCCCGACGCTCAACATCTAAACGTCCTACTTCCCTACCTATCTACGTCTCGAAAGCTGTCACATTCCGCACCACCTAAGTGCGCTTTACTTCTCGACGCTTGGCGCCCTTAAATATTTCCTTCATAATATCCTCGTCGACACCCTTCGTCACGTCCCGCACCACCTAAATATTTCTACCGTATATCTGTCCCAATGCAGTACCGTATTAAATACCTTCCTCTGCACCACGACGCTAGGCGCCTCGATGCAAAGCGTGGCTCAACGCTGTGACGTACCTAAATCGACGCCGTCACAACGCTAGATGAAATAAGTACATAATCTAATGTCTGTATTTTTAATAGTGAGTTAAAATATTTATGTAACTTTCTTTGAGATACTACCGGCTTGACATTTGCTTCAAAATACTATTAATGTAACCAATAAACCATATGGCCTTCAGGCTTCAAGCTAGCACAGCACCTTGATTCTTTGCAAAAATGAGGAACATAAAATTTTTGAATGGCCTTAAAATAGCCCAAAAATATGGTATAGGTTTTAACTCAAAATTCCCTAGGTACCCCCTGCTGCCTTCTTTGACATGCACCTTTGAGATAAAAAAAAGATTTATTTTAAATTATTGGTGTCTATTGATAACAATAAATTTATCAATTTGCAATAAGTAAGACGACCTAAGTTAGATCTGTACCTTAAATTTGACTAAAAAAACTAGTATTTAAATACTATTACTTCGCAAATCAGTTTGGCTACATTAGAATGCTTTCAAAGCGCGCCACTTCTCTTTATTCCGGAAAATACACTTAACATTACAAACAATCTTAACTCGTGTAATCAATTAACATACATATCCTGATTGTAAAACCATTAGACAATATTAATGATCTATTATTTTGAAAGGGAAACACCCAGTACAAAACAATTAGCATCCCATGTGTTTTCTTTTTGTGTGAAATGGCAAAAAAAACTTCGTGGGTTAAATGACGTCGTTAATTTACTTATTTTAATGTTAAATTAGAAAAAAAAAATACCTTTTACTGTTGCCTCATTCGGTGGTTACCAAGGCTACGGGATATAACAAATTAGAATTATATTTTAGTCTTTCATTCGTTTCGTTAATTCGAAAGGATAATTGCTTCGGATTCGGCATTGTTTTATAAAAGGCAATTTATTTATATACGTCAAAATTAAATTTCACAAAAGTGTGGGATGTTTTATTCGCTGTATTGTAAATTTCAAAGCATGCGACGTTATATTATACGCAAATATTTATGAGAAGCTAAAAAAAACTACATCGAACTATTGTTAACACACTTGATAAACACGTATATACGTTTTAAACTATTATTTGTTATTCTAAAATGAGGCTAATTTTGTTTCTAATGAGTACGAGGCGTTTAGACCTTGACCGTGTCAAACAGAAACCGATGATTTTGCAAAATTAAAATTAATAAATTTACCTTTTTGAACTATTATTCAAGTGGATCTGAATTCAACTTTGATAACAAAAAATTGGGGATAAGTCGCTATAGCAGTGGTCGAAAACCTGTCAATTGCGAGCTACCGGTAGCTCGCGGAGACAATTCTGGTAGCTCTCACAACGATTTTAATTTAAAAAATACAAACTGCAAAAATCAGAGTAGCTTCCGAAAATTCCACAAAAAAATCTAATTGTCATAATATTAAACATAAACAGCGGCAACGTTGCGGTGAGCGATGTGCTTCTGACGCCATCAAGCTAGAATCGGCTAGAACCGACCAGCCGGACCAGCGCGTTAGTGTTCGAGAACGATCAGGATTGCTTTGAACGGGTTACGGGATAAATACACACGGCGCGGCGACATTGCGCTTAGTTTAAAACTGAACGCGTAACCAACGACCGGCGGTTGGGTTAGTATAGAACAAAAAAAAATAATATTATGGCAAGCAGTTGTAAGAAGGTAAAGACATACCACTTTCATTCGGAATGGGAAGAACAATACTTTTTTTACAGAAGTTAAAGATAAAAATGTGTGTTTCTTATGTAATACTTCGGTCTCCGTTGCTAAAAAAGGAAATATTGAGAGACATCATAAAACTATACATTATAATTTTGAAAAATCATTCCCACTACATTCTGCCGCCAGAAAGGAGAAACTGAAACAGTTAATTGGACAACAATCAATATTTTTAAGAACAGTCGACAAAAATAAGGCTGCAACTGAAGCATCGTACCGTGTGTCCCAGATAATTGCACAAAAAAAGAAACCTTATGAAGACGGAGAAATGATAAAACAGGCGTTTTTAGAAGCTGCTGATTCGTTATTTGCCAACTTTAGAAATAAAGACGAGATAGTTTCAGCTATAAAATCTATGCAACTTTCTGCTAATACAGTGATGAGACGTGTAGAAGTAATGAGCAATGATATTTTTTTACAGTTAAGAACTGACTTAGATAACTGTGTTTATTTTTCACTTCAACTGGATGAATCAACAGATGTCGTTGACACTGCCCAGATGGCCGTGTTCGTCAGGATGGTTTTTAGTGATTTTACGATTAAAGAAGATCTTTTGAAGTTTATTCCACTGAAAGGTCACACTACTGGACAGGAGTTGTTTTCTCATTTAAATAATATTATTTCTTCCGAGAAAATTCCAATATCGAAAATGGTAGGCTTAACAACCGATGGCGCTCCAGCTATGGTGGGTTGTGATAAGGGTCTGGTTATGTCGTAAAGATGAAACTTTTCCGCAATTTCTCTGTTACCACTGCATTATCCATCCGCAAGCATTATGTGGAAATTTCCTGAAACTAAACAACGTTATGAAACTGGTGGTAAAAATTGTGAACAAGATTAGAGCTCAAGCCTTACAAAGAAGATTATTCAAAACCTTGGCCGATGAAGTTGACTGTCAATACGGGGACCTACTCCTTCACTCTGAAGTCCGATGGTTAAGTAGAGGACGGGTGATGAAACGTTTTAATGATGTCCTATCTGGCATAGTTCAATTTTTCAAACAACGCGATGAACCGACTCCGGAACTAAAAAATTCAATCTGGCTTAGAGATTTTGGTTTTCTCGTGGACATTACAGAGAAATTAAACGAACTTAATTTGCAGCTTCAGGGGAGAGACAAAGAACTAGCGGAAATGATTTCTGATATAAAAGCATTTATCAAAAAGCTGGAGTTTTGGGAACAAAACCTAATTAACAGCGATGCCAAGCATTTTCCTATTCTTTCAGAAAAACTATCTCAAAATCCATTAGAACCCTATGACAGCAAATATCATGTAGAAATAGTTTCTACCCTGTAGAATAACTTCAAAAATCGTTTTAAGGATTTCAACGAAATGTCTTTAGAGCGCAGTTTGTTGTTTCACCATTTATGGAGATTGATATCCA